>JBAIZL010000001.1:261111120-261183324 GCA_036971475.1 Prosapia bicincta
AGAATAACATGACCTTAATAATTAGTAAAGATTTAATGGTTAAACACAACACGGGTTCTGTATTACGAATCAATCGATTCCGTCGCTATTAATTGCAGTACATTACTCTAGATCTCGCTTGTGTCATTAGTGTAATTTTCATTACTGTATATGAATGTGGTATCCACGCCCTAGCCAAATACTACTTCTACCCTAGCCATTTATTTACTACTCCTTCACTATCGTCATAGTGTAGCCCTGAACAAGTAATAAAAAAATATACTTTTAAAGTCAATTCCTTCTTGAAACTAATTTTATATTAGTTACTTTTTATAAAATAATTACAATTATTATAAATAAAGTAACCTAAGCTATGCATTAAAACAGCTGTTCTACTACTTAAACTATAAGATAAAATCAGCTGTTTTATGAAATCATATGTTATCACTTATTTTAGGCCAAATGGGAAGAAATAACTATATTGCATACCTTAACCCTTTAGTGAAATGTTACTATCCCATATAAAACTAAAATTAATACATTAAATTTAATTAACGAAATAATATTTGAAAAAGCTGTATTAACATCATGTGTCATCCATTATAAGTTTAAAAAAATGTATTTGAACTTCAGCGGTTGAATAAAAAGTATTTTTATTAACGGTTGAAAACATGAACAAGATTTAATAATTGGATAGTGTGAACCAATAGAAGGAATCGAAAAACCAAGTCAGGTTTACAAGTTTTGTGACAGTTTTAAGTAGTTTAAGAAGATCACCCAATAAAATTATTATTCCTTTACGAAGATGAGAGGTTATTAGAAATAACAGGTCTGATTAGATAGGGGATAATATGTGAAGAAATGGAAGGCTGTTGAAACAGATACGATTAAGTAGGTTTCTCTAATAAATATTAGAGAATTATTATAAATAACAGTTGGGCTTAGGTAGGCCATAAAATATAAAGGTTGAGAAGTATTGTGAATAACAGATGTATGAGGAAGGAAATCATATGTAAAGGAAGAAAAATATTGTTATAACAGTTAGGATTTTATAGTTAGGAACTGTAAAATATTAACACTTGGTTAAATTATACATACACACACATATATATATATATATATATGTGTGCGTGCGTGTGTGTGTGTCTGTGTGTGTTTGTGTGCGAGTGTGTGTGTGTTTGATTGTGTATGTTTGTGTGTGTAATATTATTTATGTTTGCGTGGATTTGCCGAAAGTTATTAGAAAATAACATGATGGTGACCGAACATTTATATATGCACTGCAGACTCTGTTAAACAACACACGGCGCTGTGTAGGCAATCTAACGTCACTGGTAACCGTGTGGACAATAATGAATGTAAATTAAAGCAATGAATATAAAAGTAGTGTAAGTTAAGTGGTAAATTCAACTTTTGTGAAAATACTGGTCACTCTGATGTGCAAAGCTGAAGGCGAGGGCATGAGAGTGCTCTTTCAAGTGCGTTCGTTGCGTATTACAACGAGAACTAAAGCGGAATATGAATGCTAAAAATATATTTTTGAAGTTTAATGTTTTCGTTTAAATCGTCCCTACACGAGTTTTGATAACGTTTTACAGCCAACAGTTTTACATTGTAGGTTTGATTTACAGCGGCAATTTGTTTTATCGTATGCATAGTTTAAAATGCATTAAATTTAACATTGTTCACCATAAGAGCGTTATTATTAAATTATGGCCGTGAAGTGATACTATTTTTAGCATCATAAGGTCTGCATACATTGTTATCTGAAGTAATTTATTATATAGGTATTTCTTTGATTTTTCGAATTATGGTGCTGATACAGGGTGGCTTGGAATAAAAGTTTTACCGTGAATAGGTTTAACTCCAGATAGCTCTTGTTAATCGAAACAAAGGTTGGCATTTAAAAGTTACAGTTATAAACTTGTATTGCTATTAATTAGACCCTAGTAAATTAATTAACATGACTTATTCAATATACAACTTTCTTTCCCCGATAACGTATTAAGAAATACAGCTTCGGTTAACATGTAATTTTCCTTAGACAAACATGTTAACTTACTGCTATGTACATTAAGGATGATAACATAACCTACGAGTAATAAAAAAGCTGTTTTCAGAAATCATATGCAAATATGCACATAATTTAACCATATTTATGAATATCAGTAGATGGCAAAACCACAGTTTCGCCACAAAAACAGGTGGTTTTGACGGAAAATACGTTACTTTTCCGTTAAAAACGGTTAGGTGGGGTATGAGGGGTTGGTTTCAGCGATTATTGGAGGGTGACGTGTATGGTACGAGGTCTGGAATGTGGGCGGTTGTGCGCGGTTGTGCGTAGGTGTAGGTGGCAGGTGTTTTTTTTAGAAATACGTTAATTTTCCGTTAAAGACCGTTAGGTGAGGTAGTATGGGTTGGTTGGTGATATGGGTGTTGGCTGTTGTGTGATGTAATTAGAAGCATGTTCGGACATGTTGGGGGGGTAATGTAAAAACCGTTGTTTACCTAGAGAATGTGTGTATTATATTCTGTACCCAGTTCTTTGCTGGCCTATATTTTTACTATAGCGTCGCGTGTGTACGGTTGAAATCCGTTACGAGGTGATGGGATTATTTTCGCAATAAGTGTGTCAGTCGCAAAGACTGAACGGTGACTTCTCTGTTTGTTCTCCAGATCTTTACTGGTTAAAAAATGTAAAAGCATGTTAATTTATTGATATAGGTTCCTCGCGTAAAACGTCATTGGGAACTTGTATAGATGATGACGACGACATACTTGTGTTATAGTTGTGGGATAAGTAGTTGGTTAGTAGGTCAAGGTCATAGGAAGATGTTTTTAAAAAGAGTCGCAAGCAGAAGTGCTTGCGACATTAATATTAATTTTTTTATTTATTTATTTATTATTTTTTTTATTTATTTATTTTTTTACACAAATACAATAGCATCTTATAATTACATCGCTATATTATAACAAAAATACAATTTTTTTTTTTTAGACTAATACAGCTACTGATGTAAAGTCAGTTCGGTGGACCCACATCCGGACGGTCCGTTGGAGACTATGTGAAATTCGCCGGCACCCACCTCATCCAAATCCATGTTCGCCAACAGCGTGATGAAGCGTCTAGGTAGGAATATCTGGAATTTCGGGTCTTCTCCTTCCTTGTATGGGAAACCTCCGAGCGCAGCAACAACTGCTTCCCCGTAGGTAGTGTCGATTTTTCTGAGGTAGTGCACCGAATACTTTTTACCTTCCTTCAGTTCTGAACATTTCTTTATGGGCAACCCGTCAGCTTTAGACTTTGAGTTGAACTGTTGAATTATTGACTGTAAAGTTGCTTCGCGGTTCATAGTTACGGAGGAGAAGTAACTGTATCGTGTAGCTCTGCCTGAGGTCTATAAGGAAATGATGTCTAACCACCGCTCTCTTTGGTTTATATAATGCGTTTCCCCCTCCCTTATTATTGTAGTCATAGTCTTAAGACTGTCGCGACTTTCATCGCACGTAGAAGCGCGCAATTCGTTTCTTTGTGTTGCGGGGCTATAACGCTTTTACAAACGTTCTGGATTCCTCTCAGGAAGGTCCATTCTCTTGAGGAACCGATATCGATAACTTCAGCAGAAGTGAAACCACGAATCCATTTCGCCTTTTCGTCACCCGTTGTAAATATCAGATCGAACTGTTTCACGTAGTGTAACATAACGTTACGAAGCTCTACGTAATCGGTGAACCCTTCCTCCCACGATATGTGATGATAATTCTTACTCAACCAATTGTTGGTTTTCTTGTATTTATTGCTCAAGGTAGAGTATTCGAAAGGCGGTTTAAACAGGAACGTGTAGGTAGCGTTTGTTTGTAGGTCCAATAATACGAGTTCCTTCACTATAAACGCGTTACACTCTCCTTTAAAACATTGCATCTCTAACACGCAAGCAGATCGTTCCATTATTTCTTTTTCCTTGTCCTCTATTCTCCAAAACGTCCGGACGCAGACTGCAAATAGGTCTCGATCCTTTTCGCCTTTTATACCTCTTCCTGCTTAGGAAGAATGCTCGTAGCGTTCTCATCTTCCCCCGACGTTATCGGTTCAACGTTCTTGATATCTTCCTCCTCGTCTTCTACGCTCGTTTCTTGATCCAGCATAAGCAACAGCTGTCTATTGAGTTCAACCTCTTGTGGCAACCGGTTGTATATGCTATAATCAATGTACCCGTACTCTGGTGGCTCACCAATCCCACCTTTTAAACAAGCCTCTACATAGTCTCTAATACTGTCCTCAGACAACTTCAACTGTTCCAAGTACCTTTCAACGGCAGGAACCACACCATTTAGTACGTAAAATTCTCTAGGCGTCAACATAACCTTTTGCCCGTTCCGATGATAATCTTTAATACGAACGTAGTGTTTGCCGTATATCTTTACGGTGTCAACTTCGATATCTGTTCCGGGTAATATCAAACGTGTCTTCTTTCCGCTTTCTCGACAGGCTAGGAAGGTTTCAAAAACGTTCAAGTAGCCGACAAAGGTCTTGAACGAATCCGCTGTAAATAATATGTATCTTTTGGAGTGGTTGATGAGCACTCCTGGCAAAAGAGACAGAGACTCAAAAACCCCTACTGTCACGTTCTTTCCCATGCACGCAGTTAGTGGGTACACAGCACGGAGATAGGCACCGATAAACATATCGCTTATGTCGTCTTCAAGATCGTCTTCCCTGTTCCTTTTCATTTCCGTTAGACGTATTGCGTTGTTATAGAGCGAGGTTAGAGCGTTGTCAACGTCTTTAAACTCTGGTATTTCTACACGAGTTTCTTTTGAATTTTCATTAGAAACCGTATCATCCACGTTTTCGTCCAACTTAACACCACCCGCTAAAGGTGCGTCCGTCTCACTACATGTGTTCATTATGTGGGTTCAAGGTCCTTTCTAACTATGAATGTCTGGAAAGTGATCTTGACTGGTCGAGATCAAAGTTTTAAATGAAAACAACTCCATCCGACTTTCTTATATACATCGCCACCCCCTCCCACTGATCAAAACAAAACACCTCTACGACACTCTCTTTACACTCCCTGTGAGAGGCGTATAAGTTACTATCGTATCGTGTAAAATCAAACAGTAAGCAGCCGTTTTGTCAGGAATATTTTCTGCTGTCTCAAATTCTAACCTGATATCAACTGTTGAGCTCTTCACAGATTCGTTCTGTTTCGAACAATCAATAACCACTATTGGTGAATATTCCTCATACGAATCCGGAGAAAACAGAGGCGCGTTCTTACGCCCGTAATACGATGATTGAAACTTAGCGTACATCTCGTACAGCATTGAATAACGTTTTTTCGAAAAATCGGCGCTAACGTTGTCGTACGGGAAAAACTGCGAGTTTAGGAACAGTTTTATGTTTTTAAGATTGCAATGATCGAAATTAGTTGAATATCTTGTAATGACGTGCTTCCTGTTAGTCTGAAATGCAAAAATTACAAATCTTGGTTTCTCCATTTGGTTCGACGTTTTTATCGTCCATGAATGTCTCTGAGTTTGCGGCAGTACGGGGTATTCGTGCAACTCCCAACTCCGAAATGGTACCACGATCTCGTGGTCATCGTTTAGCTCTCTCAAAAGCCTGACCTTGTGTTCATCAGACAATCTCACGTGCGGCACCCGCCATACTATCTTTTCCAAAACGCATTTCCAATCCAATGTGGCATCGGTTGCACCGGTAGCTCCTATTATGCAATCGTTGTCTGAAGAAGATCTTATTAGAACCAACTCTTGACGGACGTTCATTATTATTCTACGGTAATCCTCTGCAAACCCCAACAACAATTGAAGCGGAATACAAAAGTCAAAATTCCCTGTTGAGTTTGGTTTTTCATTAATATCGGTAGGAAACAACCAACCGGACATTCTTATAATGTTGCGATCTGAAGCCGAAAGAGATACTAGGCCTTTTAGAGTGCTGGTTATTCCCACGCGTTTCACGGAATCAACCGTAACACCGGAAATTTCATATCTAATCTCCTCGAACAGATACGACATCGCGTTATTCACAAACGGGACTTCCGTTCCCAAAGTCCCATCTTTTTTCGTCACCTTTCCTTCGATGTACAGGTAGCTCTCCGACGGCAGAGTGTACGCATCTTGCGATTGAATAGGAATACGGATTTCGTCGTTATTTCCTAATCTGGATGAAGCGTAAGGGTTGTGGCTGTGATACTCCTTCTCCCAAATCGTTTCGTCGAACACCGGACCGTGGCCTATGTCTAATATATCCATCGTTAAGAACTGTGAAACCTATTCTTTCTAGAAACGTCTTGTTCTCACTTGTTATCCTTTCTATCTGTTCACAAGAACTGAATTTCGTTCCACCAAGAGTATCGTTAATAAAGTCTAACCCCATACTCATACGCGTTTTATATGCAACCTGATGCTTATAGTTTCTCCTCTAAAATCAACTGGATCCCCGTTTTGATCAAGCACTCTCACTACGACTTCTGAAATCAAACTGAATTTTATGGGCAAGTAAACCAGATTTTGTGGTACTTCTATTATTTTATATCCTGGCGGAACCGATGGAAAAAACGAATGTATAATATGTTCCCTCTTTCCGTTTTTGTAAGAACCGTCTATGATGTTACAGGAAATTTCGATGTTGTTTACCTTTATAATATTGACCTCTTCATCGCCTAAATGAGGTTTCTTTTCTTCGTTCGGTGCGAGGTTTCTTTTAAACCCCAACAGCGATCCTATAGAATGTGGTTGATCGAAATGTATGTTGAATTTAGTAACTATTTCGCATCGAAGGAGGCTGTTATTTGCCGTAAGCGAAAAGTTGCTGTAACCTATGGACCTCTGTAACACTCTGTTCACTTCGTCAATTTCGTAAGACCCTGTAGGCAATTCTATCTCGTATATTTTATTGTTTTTTACGTCACCCGCTTTGCTGTAGTGTAATTTGTTGTTAATGCCTTTGGTGACGTTTGGTATGGAATTGTATGTAGTGAATTCTAATAGAGCCGCTTCCCACTGGCTTTCTTCGTGCAGCCTTAAAGGTGGAAACAGCACGCTCCTCAGTATAGACTCGTCCCCAGTAAGGGATACCGTGTACGAAGACATCTTAAATGACACTGACTTTATTTGCCAGGAATTCTAAACATAAATGGCCGCAAATTAACGAGTCTTCCGGTTGTCTTCTTTCATAATTGTATAGAATTGTTTTTGCCGATCGTAAATACTGATTCAATTCCGATGGTGGTGGCAAGTTGCCGAAACTATCGAAGTAAAACACTGTGCTTCCTAATTTTTTGTAACAGACCCAATGCGTTCCCGACCCGACGATGCTGTCCAAGTTCACTATAGCTGATTCGTTTACACGAGGTTTTGACGGAAGATTGTCTCTCATAAAGACGCCTCTGAAATTCGGTATAGAAAGGCAGTATGCGTAACGTTCGAGCTCTTCATTCGTCAATGCCTTGTTCGGTAATACGAGTTTTCTACTACTATTTAATACACATTTCTGTACGGTCGCAGGTACAACCCCCTCCCGTTTTTTGAACCATTGTTCCTACGTCTTCTCCTGTACTTACTGTCTGTCCTCTTTCGACCAACTCTTCTGACAGGCACCCTTTTACGTCTTTTTCTTATTCTCCTTTTCATCCGTCCACCTCCGATTGCACTTTTTGCCTTCATCGCTCCGGCCACCGCTAAAGCAGCCGCTCTTTCACCAATACTAGCGTCACTAGACTTAGCCCTTTGCCAAGCTTTTTCTGCTAAAACACTGTCTGCTACAGAACGTGATGCTGAATCAGAATATCGGGAATAAACTATGTCGTGGACCTTACAGGCTTCGTCTAACTTATTTATACCCCGATCTCCTCGTGCCAAACGTTTTTTCAACTTTGTACCTGGTCCGCAATATCTATACCCACCCGGTATGTGTAATTCCACCGGTAAAGCGTCGATAGCCCTGTTGACTACGGCACTAACTGGAATAATACCGACTGCTTTTTTCGCAAGTCTTACAAGTGATGATGATAAACCACTTCCTTCTCTTACAAACTTCTTTCCGTTACTAAATGTTTTACCGTTTAACATATTAAATATATATGTATCTATTATTTATCTACACGGTTACTTCATATAGAATGTCCATTTGTTGTAGAAACTTGTTACTTTATAATAACGAACCACTTCATACCAAGTTTTTTTTTTAAAATAAAGAAATACCTCTATCACATCCAAATGCTTGCAATAATTATTTCTTGTTTTATTTTGTTTATTATTTTTTTATATTTTTTTTTGTAGCATATATTTAATAATTGTTATTCTTTTTACAACAATAATTACTAACACATGTATCACATTAACTTTTTATTGAACAAAAAAATAATATTTACATTGTATTACACTTAACTAAATAGTAAATGGAAGTAACAGCTCTTCTCCGGTCAATTCCCCTCCTCAGCAATACCGTCAACGGCTGGTTTTTCCGCTTCTGGAGGATAAGATATTGGTGACGTTCCACGAGCGTCGGTAGTATCCTTTCCATAGTTCGAGGCGCCGACTGTAACTCTCATGCTGAATCCTTGATCCAATAGCTTATTCATCTCGGTTGAGAAAACGTTAACAGCATCTTTTTGTTCGATGCGTAGCGGATAATACTCTATATATCTAGCAGTCAAAGCCATCTTGTAAGTTTATGACGGATGTTTCCTCTTCAAGAAGTAAATTTGAAATATGTATTATTTTTAGTTTCGCTCTCTATATAACAATATATTACATTAGCCTTGTACAATAAAGGCGTTGCTTATCCCTGTTTCCTCTTCTTTGCGGGATGTATTGGTATTGGGTATGAGTAAACCGTCATCCTACGCACAGCATGACATCGTGCTCCAAAATCCTCACCCTTTACTAATTTTAAATAACCGCACCTCGGAAACCATCCACCATGTTCGATCCATGGAAATTCATGTGCTTCCCAATCCTTTAAACCACCACCACAGTAAAAGCATATAACGCCATCAGGTGGAGAGTGAAAGAAAAAACCGGCTTCTGCAAATTGCCAAGCATAAGGGCGGGAATATACAAATCTGGTGTTGTTGAACGATTCCAGCCTGCTTCCAGGTGTACTGTATCTCGGGTATGCAACCATATCTCCTATATTATAAACTGAAATATTTTCTTGAATATATACTATCTATTTGCAGACTAGGTGCAACTCTCCACTTCCTTCTTGCGTGTGTACTCTGCATCTTGTGTTATCGTATCTATTTATATTATCCGTTGTATCCCCTCCACTGCTCAATTTTCGATTTTCTCCTTCAGAAAAGTCGTTCTTATATGTTTCCCCAGGTTCTGCTATAGCTTTCGGTTGTCTGACTGAATCCTGCTTCTGTCTCTTGTTTGCGACTGGTTCCTCTTTTGGAATAAACTTTAACTTTGTACCACTGACTGAATCCTGCTTCTGTCTCTTGTTTGCGACTGGTTCCTCTTTTGGAATAAACTTCAACTTTGTACCACCAAAGATGTACTTCCAGTTTAAATAGGTACGTCCATCTACACCCGGTAAAGCTACTCTTCTCCCGTCTCCAGTATGCATGTAATGGAAGAGTGAAGACGCGAACCTTTCTAGAGTTTCTATGTTTACGGCATCCAACTGTTCTATAGGGTTACCAACTCCGCTCAAACGTTTGTTGTAGAACTCGAAACCATCTTTCGATAATAACGGTGTCACAGACCTGACGTATTCCAATGTAGCAGCATCGTTTGATGACACAGGCCTACCAACATTTTCGATAATTTTGTTTTGCATATCGTAATTTCCGTTTCTAGTGAGTTTAAATCCTACGCCTGAAGGTCCTTTGGGACCCCGTTCACCTGGCTGAGCTCTAACAGCGATTTTACTCTTGGAGATTTGATGACGACCAAACTTGTCCACGCTCATCTTTATAAATGAAGTTAAGCAATAACGTTTCTTCGTTTTAATTCTTCTGTCAACGACACTACCTCGTTCTCTAGCCCCGTGTGTCCTGCAGACATAGAGTCATATAACAAACGCAGACGATTCACTAACTCGTTTGCATTATTGTAATAAACAACGTTGGTATGCTGAGTGTCTTTTAAATTCACACCAGCTCCTGATTTGCTCTTGTCTTCTCTCGGAGGAAATAGATGTGCTATAATTCTTTTATATTTCTTTGACCTGTTCCTGTACACAGGTGCGTTAGAACTGTATCCCTTTCTATGAGCGTTGGTCAGTTGGCAAATGCGTTTAAAATTTTCGAGATCTCTTTTTGTATATTTCTCTGGAATATAATTGAAGATTAGCTCGAACAGACCGCGCGTACCTCGAAAAGTTTTATTCTTTACCAGTATGTTATCTTTGTTGGTGATCTCCAATTTCGCGTCACCTATATCCAATGTACCGTCTTTAGCCAACCGAGCGCCGAACGTATGGTATTGTTTCTTCCTGCTTGTATCAGACATTGAATCTAACATCTTTAATAAATACTTTTTACCCATAGGACCTTTACTCGATATATTGTCGCTCAATATACTGACGTCTTTAGTTGACTCGTGAACAGACGTTCTTCCATCATCTTCATCCGTTACATAGTCTGCTGATGTGTCCGTCAACTCAGCGCCCGACTCCTGTTTAAAGGGTATTATGTCTTGCGCGTCACCATCAATCCATGCGTTTTCACCGAGTTTTTCAGATATCTTCTTTAACGGTTCTACTATCGGTTTGAAAGTGGTCTCCAAGTATTTATCCCTTTCGCTTATGCCTAATTTCAAGGCTTCATTTTTTTTTCTGATGGTATCGCTCAACACTTTTATTTCGTTTACCAACTTCCTTTGTTTCTCCATGTATTTACTTAGCGCTTGTTATCCAGTTGAATAGCTGTATCGTAATGTTAACATTGTAAATCGCTCTGCGAGTTTATTACAACGTATCTGTCAAATCCCAGTCTGTATCGACCTTCATCGATGTTACGCTCCTTATCGACGACTAGGAATCCGAAATGATCGTTCCACGCTGTAGAACATATCTGTTTAAATCTGTTGTATTCCATATCAGCACCTACGTGATCGTTGTATACGTGTCTCGTGTTAGTCTCATCCTGCTTGAACATTATAATGAGATTGGCGTTATCTCGTAATAGCTGCTTAGGGATTTTGCTATAGGTTTGCCCTATGTAAATACAATCTATCATGTTATGTCGCCCCATGGCAAAGTACGTGGTTATGTGATGATGTCTTTCCGAGCTAACGTCATCGAATAAAAATACAGAATACGGTCGAGCTTTACTTGGTCCCATGATTTCTTCGTTTACATCAAATTTGAACCAATTGACGCCTGGCACCTCGGATATAACCTTTTCCAAAAGTAGATACTTTGGTTGGTTGAGCGACTTGGAAAATATGTATACATTATTGAATCGCAGTCCGTTAGCTTGCGTGAGCAGGTTAAACACTACGTTTGTTTTCCCGCAGTTTGATGGCCCCGAGACTATGCATCTTACAGTGTCAGGAAGTAATGCACCGTGTTTCCCTTCACTGTGGGTGGTTTTATCAGCAGTCAGAAGATCTATATTTTTAACAACAAATTTATCCTTTTGCTCTAATATTTCCATTTCTTGCCTGCTTACAGACTCATATTATACTGTACATCCGTTATTAGATTAAATCTTTTTTATTTATCCACGTATCCTGGCTGCGGTCGAAACCTAACCAACGCACAAGAACTTTATCGCCCTTTCTGCGGAGTATTTTCTCAACTAAATATACGTTTCCAACTGTAGACGGTGATAGCTCGTGCCCGTAGAAACCACCTTGTATGATATCCCCTTTGTGATCTTTCAAAAGATAAGTCTCAGGAAACGTCGGTTGTATCCTGTAAACTGTAAACACTTCATTCGAAAAATTAGGAAGGTATCCTTTGGTAAAAACGCGCTTGTGTTTGCTAATACGCACTTGATCACCGAGGAAAAACCTTTTCGGCATTCGTTTTTCCGTATGCGGTTTTGTTTGCCGGACTATACGATCAAACACCTTTCGTTCGTTCTTTTTATTAACGTCTACAGGTTTCACGCCGATAGTCCTGTGTACCGTATTATTGTATTCGTTTATCAAAACAGGTAATACGTCATGCCAGACGTATGATCCTCTTTTTGAGAAAACCTTGTACATCTTACTCTTTAGCGTTCTATTGAAACGTTCTATTATTGCAGCTTTAATTTCGCTCTTGCTAGAGTAATGGTTGATACGATATTTCTTCATTAATTGTTTGAATGGATTATTGAAAAATTCTTTACCATCATCCGTCTGGAGTTTCTTAATCCTCTCTTGAAGCAATAGCCCCTCTACAGCATTAGCAACGTTTTCCGAAGACTTGTTTTTTAATGGAATAGCGTGCGCAATTTTAGTAAAACAATCTATAAGTGTAAGTATGTAATTAAAACCTTTATTATCCTTAGCGTATGGTCTCATCTCTACAAGATCAGCTTGGAAAAATTTATCGTCTAGTCCTTTTAAGATAGTATTTCGTCTAGGAAATTTTCTTCTTGCTGGTGCGTGTAATTCGCGTACAATCTTTTCCCTTAACTCCATCGTTACCGTTAGTGACTATAGGAAACAAATAATAGAATTTAGATTTTTTTATATATAACTGTTGTTACGTTAACATTCGGATATATCTCGCAAGGAATAGTGCCCGTACGGTAACGTGTTTATGCAGTCTGAAAGTATTTTTCTTTTGTCGTCTCTTGTTGATAGTGATCTTTTGCGTTGTAACATGGTGTAAAGCTCATGACCGAAGCTACGAATTGTGTTGAAAGTAGCCTTGTACTCTACGTTTTCGAACAGACATTTCCTGTAGTGTTCAAACATAATAGATTTCTTCAAGTAGCTCTTTTTTATTCCTTTAGCCTTTTTTATTACTCCTTCCTCCTCTTCACAGTTGTGTCCACCTACGGCGGTAGTCATAGCGTACATCTTCGGCATCAACGCTATGAGTTCGATTATTGGGATGCTGTTTAGCTCGTCCTTAAATTTACCTAGAACCTTTTTATTAACGCCTCCGTCGTAAGTGGGATGGTGCGGTGGGTATTCGGAGAAATCAAAATCGTTTTTATGTTGAAATGTCTTGAGGTCTTCGTAAAGATCATTTGTTCGAATCCAGTAGAGAAACGCGTCTGTATCCATATACGATATTCCGATTTTATCTCTTCCGTAATGACGTACCATCTTTTCGTAGTGGAAGTCGTACATGTGCGTCTTGGAGATGTCTAAGATGGACATACCGATATAAAGTGGTCTGTCGAGAACTATCTTAGTCTTATTCATACAAACCAATACCAGATCTTTATTTATAATAATAGACGTATTAAAGTTGTCTCGCTTCACAAGTTTCATTAGTTTCTTTTCGTCTGTAACAAGCCTAACATCTATATGTTTTCGTTTGTTTTCCAGAGTTTTTCCGAAAATTGCGTTGTTCATTAATTTGAAGAAATCTCTCTGGAAAGCAGATTTAGCGGCGGATCTCCTAGCAGTGTTCGAATCGATGTACGGCTTTAACCAATATGATTGTGAAAAACGTATGACTCTATGAACTTTGGTAATACGAAGTCCTAGTTGTATGGCTTGTTGCACGGTCCAATAGTGAGCGACGTAATGATCTTTCGATTCAACAGTCATCAAAAGCTTTTTGTATTTACCTCCAGGCGGAACTTCGCTTTTTGGTAGAAGAGGGAGATCGTAGTGATGATCATGGAGCGCCTCCGGGTATTCAAAGTCGAACTCCAAAATATACCCGAAACAACCGTAACGAGGGATATGTTGAATTTCTTCTATCGTAGTTGGATCTACCCATTCGAATCCTCCAGATGGCAAGGGCATCGACATGGCCCACCCGTAAAGGTTGTTTGCGTCGAAGTACCCTAGGTAGACAGACTCTTTCTCACTATCAAAGTCAGGCAAATGCTTGTTGTTGGCTCTAACATGTTTCCTAACGCACTGCGTTAGACCGCCTCGGACGCCCGACTCTACCATGAGGATCATATCGACATCCATCATCAATTCCAAAGTGCATCCTGTTTCTCTCAACATAGCCTGCCACGCCAGTCCTGGTGAGGTGTAAGAATGGAGGGGATCAAGCCCGTAAGCGTTCATACAGGTGTTTCTAAATTCCTCCATAACATCGCAAAGAAGGGTCACGTCGAGTTGTACATAAAAATCACTGTACTCTCCCAAAGTCTTAAACTCCATTCCGTTCCATACGTTACATGCGTGTTGGTATTCTTCATCACTAATTCCGCATTCATTTAGCTTGCTGTAAAAACATTCTATGGGAGGAAGCGAAGTTTCGTTGAACCTATCTGCATCGTCTATATAATCGTAAGGGAAAACACCTTTTCTTAACACTAGTTCAAGCTTCCCTTCAGGTACAAGTTTCTTCGTCTCCAGCAGATCGTCCCGTGATAGATTTTCGCTAAGTTTCATAAGGCTTGAAGGTAAAAACCTATAAGAGTCGATGAATCTCAATTTTAGTTTACCGACCTTTTTTGAAAAACTTATAAACTTTTCTTTCGACGAGGCTAACACATCGATTTGTCCTTTCCATAAGTTCAATTCATGTATTATAAAATGTGAATCGTATCCACTTAAATTGTGCAGCACGACAGGTATAAAATTAGGTAGCTTATAATTTATGTTGCACGAGTTACAAGCCGATCCTCTATACTTTCCTGTGAGATGGTCATGGTCACGGACTTTATGATTTATGTCTGTAAAAGATTTTTTACACAAGTAACAAGTAGTTGCGGATGTGTATGCAAGTATTTCGTCATCACTCATCTCTAACATGGGAACAATATTTGAGTACATCCCTTCAACTTTCTCGGCAACAAGTTTCAGCTGTTGTAGAAAGTTCTTTACCGCATCACAACCCCTGTAAACAAGCGGTTTTGATGTTAACCCATACCTCGTGAGATGGTTTTCGTCTAAAGTAGACTTTACCATCATGCAGTAGCTATTAGGCTCGTGTTTTTGGTATAAATGTTTGGTGACGTCTTCAGGATCTTCCATAACCGTTTTAATAGGTATCAAAGTAGATTCAAAGTCGGCGTATATCACTATAGGTACACTGTATAGCTGATTCGTTTTGTTGAAAGAAACAAACCGTTTATCACGATGAGGTAATTCCATTTTAATGGGGGCATGTACTCCGCATAAGCGGTTGTGTTCGGTCAACCACCGTCGCCCTCCGAGTTCCATTGAAAGAGATTTGAAAGCAAAACATTTCTTACATACCGTCACGCTACTATCATATCTTTTCATTTGCCTACTTACCAATCTGTTAAAATTCTTAATGTAGACGTAATGCGAGACATCACCATCGTGTAGTAGTAGTAAGTCTGTGTGGCGAATATCTTCAGTTTCTACTACTCTCAGCGGATAAACATTATGACTTTCGTCGAGACTAAAAACGTTCACGGATACTCCAGGATTTCGTTTTTCAAAGAGTTTTATATCCTCAACTGAGACAGGATATTGCAATCCAGCAAAGTTGTACTTATTGCCAACTTGTTCGTATTTGTAGTCAACTCTAAATGCGCTTTTTGGTTCAACATATTTTGCTAGCATTGCATATCGAAAACATTTGTTGTCGGAGTTATGGACATTAATGCAAGACAAGGTGGATGCTATCTTCTTAGGTAACGGGATATAACTACTTCCACGATCCCCATATCCATGTTTATGTACTCTTACCACCAAGCTCTTAACTTTACCTAATGTCCATCCAGACCCCCGACTTTCGTGTTCGGTTATTTTCAAAACAATCTCCTGCATACATTCCCTGACTACGTTTTCCAGGTCTGATGCAAAAGTAATTTTTCTGTTCCTAGTTATAAACGCTCTCTGAGATATTTCTCCTTCCACATTTACAAATTCGGACTCCATCACAAGTCCAAACTTTATAAAATTTAAACGAATGAGCTCCTCTTTCAACAGCTCCACTACAACATCGCTCGCTTCAATTATGTAATCGTCCAAATAGAGTTCGGTTACGTTCCTTATAAGGAAATGTTTAACATATGACCTAGGTAACGCTTGAGATAGAAGTTCGTGTTTCAACTTTTGTCTTGGGGGAGCGTAATGTATGACTGTTGCTCTGTCAGCTACTGATTCCTTTCTAGTTTCCGGCAAGTCTGGTAAGCTGTATAATTCGTTGTTTTCTTGATCGAGAAAAGGTGTATGGAATATCTCAACATGCGACAACAGGAGTAAGCGGTCGTTGAATTCTTCTCCACAAATCTCGCACGAGAATAAGCTATTCCTTTCTCCATCAGCTGGAATAGTTCCTTCATAGTCGGGAATTGTGTAAACTTCTCTGTCTTCATTTTCCTGTGTGCAGACTCTGTGAAATAACTCAAAATGCATCAGATACAGTAACTCATCTTTGAATTCATCTCTGCAAATTTCACAACAGAAAACATTGTTAGATTCCATTTTTTAGTATATTTGTTCTACTCAAATTCAAGTTAGAAACTAAAATGATACTAAAATCATGCATGTCTTATATATATCCTGAACTACATCCCCCCACCACTATATATTTTAAAAAAAGCATTATCCTTGTTACCCCCCCCCCCTTCTATCACTGTCCTTTCAAAAAGTTATTGCGCACGTATAAAAGAGCAAAAAAACTGCAAACAAGCGAATTATAATTGTTCAAACCTAACTATAATTAACATGGCTCCTCTGAATATAGAACAACCTATTCATTGTATAGAATGGTCGTGGATAGCCACTTTATCAGAGGAAGAAGTTGAACAAGTTTTTGCTGTTTTCACGGCTGTCGATATACAAAACATGACAACCGTAATGAATACCTCGTTGGAAGACTTTTTACAAACTACTGTAGACTCACTTGAGGACGATGAAGATCCTTCGTTGAAGGAAAATGCAGTATCTTATGCTGAAGATGCAACAGATTCATATGATGGGCAACCGCAGGCTACTAGCACACCGATAAGTAGCAATCCTCGGCGTGACGGTGTATGCTCCGCAAGAAGACGACTTTCGTTCGAAGACAGTGATCAAAGCTCTCAGTAATAACCCAAAGTACTGAAAATTTCAAAACCTTTTCCAAACCAATCCTCTCAATATCACCCATCCCTCTATCCCTCGCTTCCTTCCCTTCCCAAGAATAGAGCAGCTGATGGGAGAACCCATCAGCTGATCTATTCTATTACCTATATATAACCTTGACATACTGACCTAGTGCCTAGAACTGTGTTACGTTATTCAGTATGTTTATATCTTTAAGGGTTTGAGTAAAGTTACCCGCTTTAGCTGGAACTATCATTAAGTGTCTGCTGTTGCTATTGCTGTATCGCATCCCTGATCCGTAGTATGTTGTGGGAAACATTTGAGCTAATACAGTCCTATATTTAAAGGAATTTACTTGGCGATTAATCCTGTTGTTTCGCAAATATCCAATCCTATGAGCGTTGGTCTTGACTAATATATCTTTATAGGCTGCGATATCATTCTCGTCATAGACGTCATCATCAGGTATTCTCTTGAAAAGAAGCTCATACAATCCTTTAGTCGGATTGTAAACGGTATCACCCAATCGCAGACCACCATCTTCTTCGAACAACAATTGCGTGTCACCAACAAAGATGTTATCTTTCTCCAAACGTGGACCGTATGTATGATCAATACTCTTTTTATTACCGGCAGCGTCATTCATGAATTTCTTCATGTAAGATTTAGTGAGCGGATTAACGAAAGTCTCCTCTAACCACTCTGTTGCTACGTCATAAGCACCCGGAGTTGATATAACTTCGCCGACACTGGGTTCTGGGGGATCGGATGTCTCAGCTATTACATTTAAGTCTGTAAATTCAGGATATAACAAGGAGGCATGGTCTGTTTTCACCCTTTCTAACACTGTGTCGTCCGTCAAAGAGTGGGTCGTAGGAGATGACACCGCTTTAGGAATAAAACTATACTTTGCAAAACGTTCTCCCGAATCACACGCGGTTAGCGTTTTGGATTTATACAAAGCTTTTTCAGATAGTATTTTATCTAAAGCGGTTTTAATCAACTCTCTGATAGGTTCTATAATATAATGTAAACGTTTTTGTACTCTACTTTCGCTCTCAATTTTTCGTATCTTAAACCGATTATACTTTAACTTTATCAATTTCCTAAGCGAGGTTATTTCATTGAGAAGGTTTTCCTCAGACATATTCCCACACCTGTAAACAAAATAATACTGAGAATTCAGATAGTGAGTTTATAATATAATATGAAGTTGCATAGATAGATAAAAAGCTTGTGTTCTATACATGCTGCTCTTGTGTAGTAGCCTTGGTAAATATGTGTCAAGGTCGTTTATAATAAAGAGAATAAAGCAGCTGATGGGCGAACCCATCAGCTGCTCTATTCTTGGAAAGGAAAGCAAAGGTAGGAAAGGAGGGTGTGTATGAGGAAACAGTTGCTGAGAAGATGAATCGTATTATTTTTTAACCCAATGTAGAAGCTTCTTTTTGGAGTTGTGATCTGCAAACTTTACTTCAAGATACCATCCGTCTTTAAGAGGTTGTTTTTTAAACTTCTTAAAAGGGAAATGTATGATGAAGGCACCTTTTGTAGTTCCCACGATGGCCTCATCATCGTTCAAGTATGATAGAAGTCGATATTTGGTGTTAGTTTTGAGTCTGGATATTTTTATTTTCGGCAAAATATTTTTTGAAGACTTATTTGTGGAAGATTTTGTTTCTTTCAGGCCTGTTGTATTACGCTCGCGATGACGGCTGCACAGTATAACACCATCACCTGCAATACGAGCGTTGCATATTCCGTTTCTCTTTATCCCTTTCGAAAATCTGTATGTACAAAGTCGGAATTGCTTTTGGGAATTGGAGGGTAGAGTAGGTAAAAACTCAAGTTTTTTGGCTGCAGTAGGTTTCGGAGAAATAGTCGAGGATGTGTTTTTACAATTTTTAACAGGACTATCTGTTAGCAGTAGGTCCTTAACCAGGTTGTTGAAATGATAGGCTGCGGTATTTGAAGTGCTTGCGGTTTCAGTTCTCCTATGTATGGTGGACATTTTTAGAGGAGCTGTAGAAATCCTGACGGTTGGATCCATTCTTCAGCTATAACATTGAGAAGCAAAATGATGATGTTATCGCGAGTCTATGCTATTTATACGATTTAAAACGAAGGAGGGGTTATACTGTATCACTAGGAAGGGAGGGGGAGAATGACGTTTTGGATGTGAAGAGGTAGGTGAGGTTTAACATAGTAGAATAGTTGAGTAAAGAAGATATCGGGGGGAGGTGGAAGGAATTGAAGTGTTCCAAATCACAAATTGAAGTAACTCTGCGGGGGGAATTGAACTTATTATTATTTTCTTTCGGTGTAGGAGGTAACAGAACGTATTATAACTTTAATACAAGCTTTGGAAAATGTGTGAAGCATTTTCTTCCAGCTAAAAACTGGGTCAAGGTCGTTTGAATATTAAAAATTTTTTTTCCTTAAAACTATGGGAAAGAATAGGAAGGAGTGACTCTAAGCAGAATGTACTGAATATCCTCCTTGTAACACTCTGCACAAAGGGATCCCTAGGCGCTCTACTAGACTGGAACGCAATTCTTCACGTCACCAGCCGAATAGACCAACGGCAACCTAGAGGGATTGGGGTGTAAATGAATAATAGACATACGCTGAATTCGTTCTTGCTGTATGACTATTGGAAGCCGGGTGACGCAACGAATGACGCGAAATTCATCTCGCCAATCATCCGCTACGTTTACTCACCTCGGGGAAAAGACAAAAAAGGTGGGTGGGGTGGGGGGTTGGATATCAAGCTCCCAGTGAACAGAAACAATGATGTCCAGGAGAACACGCTTTGCCCGGGTTGCCCCCAGACAAACTATCCGGAGATAGCCTTAGCGTGCGTGAAAGAGGAAGGAGTATTAGGGATATTAATGATGTAAACCTGGAAGTAAGAAACATATATTATTTTACCTGAAAAGTAAACAATAAAAAAATGTTATTAAATTCCCCCCCCCCCAAATATGTGATTTTCGGTATTTTGAATAACAATTTATGTATTCCACAAGACTAAATCAACAATAATTTTACGAAATTGATTTTCACCTCATGAGATACCCCATTCTGTTCCAACTACATATATAGCACGTGCTTATGTGTAATATACTCCAGACATGGGCTTGAAGTAATTAAAAGATACCCAATAAAAATCACATTAGGGGGGGATTGATCAAAATCAGAAACAATCAAGATTCCTGAGGTAAACATGAAAGTAGGAGTAATATTGTTTATAATACCTGAAAAATAAACAAGAATAAATATTGGTATTATTTATATAAAACCTGAAATAAATAAAGATATAATTATTTTAACCTGAAAAAACTGCTGAAACAAGAATAAATATTGGTATTATTTATATAAACCTGGAAGAAATACATATATAATTATTTTAACCTGAAAAACATGCTGTGTTTATGCTATAATTATAAAAATAAAATTTAACATGCAACCACAAAATACATCTAAACATTTAGTCTAACATGCACAAAAAAATTAAATAATATAATGTAAACCAAAGTGAGCTATATAAAGTACAACAAGGAATAAACATATATTATAATTGTATTTCTTAACAAGCTAACAAAAACTCACAATACAGAGATGTTATCTCAAATTATATGCTTTGGAAATAAGATATGACCAAGATATGCGAACAATATACAACTGGCGATATTGTCGCAGATTTTTTGGGTTTCAAGCATGGTTACTTATTTTGAACCGCAAAAAACCGTTATCTCTGGGTGCATACCTTCTTTACAAAGCATAAAACCAAAGTAACCTATATAAAATACAAGGGAATAAAAAATATATTAAAACATTGAAATATCTTAAAAGCTAACAAGAACATAGTATTCACTCTATAAAGTCATGCATAGAAGTGAACAGTCTCTAAACGTTTCGCTCGTTTATATAGGCTAATACCTACATGCAGTGCAACACCTGCCCCCCTATGAGTTCATCAAACCTAGTTTTACCCGTCCCCCACAACACCTGTCTTAACACCTGTCAGTGTGAGTTTTATTAATCCTAACGTAATTGCATTGTATTTCAAAACAAACACACAAGTATGTCGTGGATATCAACTATGCCCAACACTTGTGTGTGTGTGTGTGTGTGTGTGTGTGTGTGTGTGTGTGTATTGTTTGATGTTTGAATATTAATAAAATAGAGGATTTTTAGTTGAGCAAAGGTGTAAAATGACTTAAGCTTGGTCAAAGCAAACACAAAATTACATTTTTTCTACAAGACATAATATATATTTTTTAAATAATAAGTTACAATAATTATACTATTAAAAAGAAATATTGTTGTTAAACAAAAAATTATTACAAATGTTAGGAAAGATAAATTCTCATAATAGAGTCAACAGTTTCTCTGCAAATTCCGCAAGTTTTGCAGGCTAATCCGCAAAGCAAACAAGCAATAACGTGTCTGCAGGGTAAATAAACCACTTGAACTTCTTCTGATAGACAGATTTTACATTCTGCACGAAGTATATCTGCTGCCAATGAGGTCTTCCTAGTAACTAAAGCCTTCTCCCTGAAACTGTCAACGGGAACGAATGCCTTGCTTTTCCCCATTTGTACGATGTCCATCGCTAGTCAATCTGAACGGCAAATGTTACTTTTTTGATAGCTATTGCAGTTTATATACGCTACTCTTTTAATTACGTCACACCCGAAATTCCAGATATTCCTACCTAGACGCTTCATCACGCTGTTGGCGAACATGGATTTGGATGAGGTGGGTGCCGGCGAATTTCACATAGTCTCCAACGGACCGTCCGGATGTGGGTCCACCGAACTGACTTTACATCAGTAGCTGTATTAGTCTAAAAAAAAAAAATTGTATTTTTGTTATAATATAGCGATGTAATTATAAGATGCTATTGTATTTGTGTAAAAAAATAAATAAATAAAAAAAATAATAAATAAATAAATAAAAAAATTAATATTAATGTCGCAAGCACTTCTGCTTGCGACTCTTTTTAAAAACATCTTCCTATGACCTTGACCTACTAACCAACTACTTATCCCACAACTATAACACAAGTATGTCGTCGTCATCATCTATACAAGTTCCCAATGACGTTTTACGCGAGGAACCTATATCAATAAATTAACATGCTTTTACATTTTTTAACCAGTAAAGATCTGGAGAACAAACAGAGAAGTCACCGTTCAGTCTTTGCGACTGACACACTTATTGCGAAAATAATCCCATCACCTCGTAACGGATTTCAACCGTACACACGCGACGCTATAGTAAAAATATAGGCCAGCAAAGAACTGGGTACAGAATATAATACACACATTCTCTAGGTAAACAACGGTTTTTACATTACCCCCCCAACATGTCCGAACATGCTTCTAATTACATCACACAACAGCCAACACCCATATCACCAACCAACCCATACTACCTCACCTAACGGTCTTTAACGGAAAATTAACGTATTTCTAAAAAAAACACCTGCCACCTACACCTACGCACAACCGCGCACAACCGCCCACATTCCAGACCTCGTACCATACACGTCACCCTCCAATAATCGCTGAAACCAACCCCTCATACCCCACCTAACCGTTTTTAACGGAAAAGTAACGTATTTTCCGTCAAAACCACCTGTTTTTGTGGCGAAACTGTGGTTTTGCCATCTACTAATATCAGGATATTGCATTTGAAAATTATTTGAACATAACCTCTAAATGAAGATGATAACAGCTGTTAGTGCTACAAACTGCCATATTTGAATGACGAAGAAACATCTGAATATATCGCTGAAATTTAACTTCCGCAAGTAAAAGGGTTAGGTTTGCCTGAAACATTTACAGATTAAAATCTACATAAAAATTTATAATACAAACTTCTTTAAATACTGCAACAATATTTTAATATAAGTCTAAAAGTCACTAATTACTTGGAATAATTTACAATAATATATAATGTACAAAAACTCTAACTACAAATATTTTAATTCTAGTCTGATGTACATTTCGGTTACCAAGTAACCATCCTCAGAGACATGACACAACCTACTGAATAGAGGTTTTTGTGTATTATGTATTGTTAAAATAGCGCTTACAAAGAATATATCTTTTCGGTTAACCAAATAGTGAATAAAGATCATGACAAAAATCTGTCTTACGTGAAAAATAAAATCAAAAGAAAGATATAAAGTTGTTCGATCCACGATGAATGTAGTTCGATCTACGATTTTAAAGTTGGAAATAAGGAAGTAAAAGACTTCAGAATAAACTCAGGCACAATAAATATTCTAGGTAGTAGATATGTAGAGATAATTTTTAAAAGCAATAGCGATAAACAAATTGAAGATGTAATGAACAAAGAAGGAACTGTAGTTAGAACAATTTGGGATAAAAGATAAGAAACATTTGGGTAAAAGGTTACTACTGCGGGGGAGGGGGTTTGGGCTTCGAAGTACAGACACTCTCTAGGACAGGGGTTCACAATCTTTTGGGGTTCCCACCTCCTCCTCTTGAGATGAAATCCTTCTACGCCACACTCCTCTTTACACTACAAATAAATAGTACGGGCATATGAAAAAATCAAACATTTTATATATTGAAAACAATTTATTTATACATACTTTCACAAGAAACATAATGTAACATCCCTCTTTTATGTACCCTTCTAAGTTATAATTCGCTGGGTAGATTTGTAGAGATAATTTTTAAAAGCAATAGCGATAAACAAATTGAAGATGTAATGAACAAAGAAGGAACTGTAGTTAAAGCAATTTGGGATAAAAGATAAGAAACATTTAGGTAAAAGGTGTCATCTCTTACTGCTGCGGGGGGTTTGGGCTTCGAAGTACAGGCACTCTCTAGGACAGGGGTTCACAAACGTTTGGGATTCCCACTCCCTCCTCTTGAGATGAAATCCTTCTACGCCACACTCCTCTTTACACTACAAAAAATGGTACGGGCATATGGAAAAAATCAAACATTTTATATATTAAAAACAATTTATTTATACATACTTTCACAAGAGACATAATGTAATATCCCCCTTTCATGTACCCTTTTACGTTATAATTTGCTGGGAAATAATTTTAACTGAAAAGAGAAAACTCTGTTAAAATGAGATGCTTAGTATTAAAATGAATGACACTAGTATGCCTATTTGAGGTTGTATTTTAGTAAGGGGACAATCCAAGTCATTAGCAACATCTAGTTTGCCCTTATAATATTAAATATATTTAACTTATTGTATTATTTTCTAATTGGTCTCGCGCCCCCTGACTTGCCTTCACACCCTCCAGATTGGGAACCCATGCTCTAGAAGAAGCTGAGGACAATCAGAATTTGAAAATAAAATATTCGATCAAAAAAATATGAGCTGAAATGCTATATATATGAATAGATAAAAAGGAATATTATGCTTAGTTTAGCCACGTAGAGAGAATGGGTGAAGTAGGACATTGCAAGGGTTTTAGAATCTATGGGACAAGGAAAAGAGATCGGCTACGTCGAGGCTGGAGATGTCAATGAGTGCGGCGAAAACCCTCATAGCTCCACAAAAATCTCTGGGATTGCAGAAGACTTGATTAATGCGGAGTGGCAGCTGATAACAGAAGCGGCTGTACGGCAATCCGTTCGGAAAATCGTTTCACACGTAAAAGAAAAATTGTTTAACTTTCTTCTTTTAAAGATTTTTCTACGCCTTTTGTTTTGAGGCTATGTACAGGCCATGATTGATGACGTAACACTTTTATATTGTGACAGATTGTAATGGTTCACAGTAGTAGTGCCAGCTACATTGTGTACGTCGTTATAGTTAAATAGCGACAGAGCAAATTGCAACTGTAGGCGCAGGCTGTGAGAGTTGAGTTGCAACAGTGAAAACATCGCCTTGAGTTTACTTAACTCGTACGAAAAACTCAATGTGATTAAATGTACTTGACGTTGTCGCATACTGTTAACGTTGTAATGTAGTCAAATGCACGCTGTAACTCAAAATTCTTTCTAGTCAATTATGTTATAATTATGAAATACATTACGAACAATTTGCACGGGTCTTCTTGCTTTTATCTTTACGTTAGATCACAATTTTGTTAATATAATATATTTTTATCCTGTGACTATAAATATTGTTTAACAATAGATAATTTGACAGCCACAGTGGGGTTTTACTGTTTACAACTGGTCTGAAAGGTCGTCAGTATTTAGTGAAACAAAATGAAGAATAAATATGTTGGAAATTAGAAGAAACGTGAACGAAGACAATTCTTTCTAAACCTATTATCTTTGCACAAATGGAACACAAAGATAAAGTCGTACTGTGGATTATTTACAAGCAACATATGGAAAGTCTGTCCCTGTCTAATCTGGTGTCTTCAACACTAGGGTGACTAGCGTCAGTCCCCCAAAACGGGGGTTTTGTGGCATGATCCCGTGTAATTACAAGTCGAAAACGTTATTGTAATAGCTGAACTGGTTTCCACTTAGCTCCTACTCCTACGATGTCATCGGCTCAACCTCGTGGCTTTAAACACAGGCTACGATTTCATCGCCTCTATCCTGATGCTGCAACAATAACTTAAGATATCTTTCCCACTTCAAAGCTTCAACCAAAACACAGCTTCTATCTCCGAGGCTTCAGCTAGCCTACGGTTTGGTCACGTGTATTTGGATGCTTCCACGACAGCCTATGATATCACCTCTCCCACTTCAAAGCTTCAACCAAAACACAGCTTCTATCTCCGAGGCTTCAGCTAGCCTACGGTTTCGTCACGTGTATTTGGATGCTTCCACGACAGCCTATGATATCACCTCTCCCACTTCAAGGCTTCAACCAAAACACGGCTTCTATCTCCGAGGCTTCAGCTAGCCTACGGTTTCGTCACGTGTATTTGGATGCTTCCACGACAGCCTATGATATCACCTCTTCCACTTCAAGGCTTCAACCAAAACACGGCTTCTATCTCGAGGCTTCAGCTAGCCTACGGTTTCGTCACGTGTATTTGGATGCTTCCACGACAGCCTATGATATCACCTCTCCCACTTCAAAGCTTCAACCAAAACACAGCTTCTATCTCCGAGGCTTCAGCTAGCCTACGGTTTCGTCACGTTTATTTGGATGCTTCCACGACAGCCTATGATATCACCTCTCCCACTTCAAGGCTTCAACCAAAACACGGCTTCTATCTCCGAGGCTTCAGCTAGCCTACGGTTTCGTCACGTGTATTTGGATGCTTCCACGACAGCCTATGATATCACCTCTCCCACTTCAAGGCTTCAACCAAAACACGGCTTCTATCTCGAGGCTTCAGCTAGCCTACGGTTTCGTCACGTGTATTTGGATGCTTCCACGACAGCCTATGATATCACCTCTCCCACTTCAAGGCTTCAACCAAAACACGGCTTCTATCTCCGAGGCTTCAGCTAGACTACGGTTTCGTCACGTGTATTTGGATGCTTCCACGACAGCCTATGATATCACCCCTCCCACTTCAAGGCTTCAACCAAAACACGGCTTCTATCTCCGAGGCTTCAGCTAGCCTACGGTTTCGTCACGTGTATTTGGATGCTTCCACGACAGCCTATGATATCACCTCTCCCACTTCAAAGCTTCAACCAAAACACGGCTTCTATCTCCGAGGCTTCAGCTAGCCTACGGTTTCGTCACGTGTATTTGGATGCTTCCACGACAACCTATGATATCACCTCTCCCACTTCAAGGCTTCAACCAAAACACGGCTTCTATCTCGAGGCTTCAGCTAGCCTACGGTTTCGTCACGTGTATTTGGATGCTTCCACGACAGCCTATGATATCACCTCTCCCACTTCAAAGCTTCAACCAAAACACAGCTTCTATCTCCGAGGCTTCAGCTAGCCTACGGTTTCGTCACGTGTAATTGGATGCTTCCACGACAGCCTATGATATCACCTCTCCCACTTCAAGGCTTCAACCAAAACACGGCTTCTATCTCCGAGGCTTCAGCTAGCCTACGGTTTCGTCACGTGTATTTGGATGCTTCCACGACAGCCTATGATATCACCTCTCCGACTTCAAGGCTTCAACCAAAACACGGCTTCTATCTCGAGGCTTCAGCTAGCCTACGGTTTCGTCACGTGTATTTGGATGCTTCCACGACAGCCTATGATATCACCTCTCCCACTTCAAAGCTTCAACCAAAACACAGCTTCTATGTCCGAGGCTTCAGCTAGCCTACGGTTTCGTCACGTGTATTTGGATGCTTGCACGACAGCCTATGATATCACCTCTCCCACTTCAAGGCTTCAACCAAAACACGGCTTCTATCTCCGAGGCTTCAGCTAGCCTACGGTGTCGTCACGTGTATTTGGATGCTTCCACGACAGCCTATGATATCACCTCTCCCACTTCAAGGCTTCAACCAAAACACGGCTTCTATCTCCGATGCTTCAGCTAGCCTACGGTTTCGTCACGTGTATTTGGATGCTTCCACGACAGCCTATGATATCACCTCTCCCACTTCAAAGCTTCAACCAAAACACGGCTTCTATCTCCGAGGCTTCAGCTAGCCTACGGTTTCGTCACGTGTATTTGGATGCTTCCACGACAGCCTATGATATCACCCCTCCCACTTCAAGGCTTTAACCAAAACACGGCTTCTATCTCCGAGGCTTCAGCTAGCCTACGGTTTCGTCACGTGTATTTGGATGCTTCCACGACAGCCTATGATATCACCTCTCCCACATCAAGGCTTCAACCAAAACACGGCTTCTATCTCGAGGCTTCAGCTAGCCTACGGTTTCGTCACGTGTATTTGGATGCTTCCACGACAGCCTATGATATCATCTCTCCCACTTCAAGGCTTCAACCAAAACACGGCTTCTATCTCGAGGCTTCAGCTAGCCTACGGTTTCGTCACGTGTGATTGGATGCTTCCGCGACAGCCTATGATATCACCTCTCCCACTTCAAAGCTTCAACCAAAACACGGCTTCTATCTCCGAGGCTTCAGCTAGCCTACGGTTTCGTCACGTGTATTTGGATGCTTCCACGACAGCCTATGATATCACATCTCCCACTTCAAGGCTTCAACCAAAACACGGCTTCTATCTCGAGGCTTCAGCTAGCCTACGGTTTCGTCACGTGTATTTGGATGCTTCCACGACAGCCTATGATATCACCTCTCCCACTTCAAGGCTTCAACCAAATCACGGCTTTTATCTCGAGGCTTCAGCTAGCCTACGGTTTCGTCACGTGTATTTAGATGCTTCCACGACAGCCTATGATATCACCTCTCCCACTTCAAGGCTTCAACCAAAACACGGCTTCTATCTCCGAGGCTTCAGCTAGCCTACGGTTTCGTCACGTGTATTTGGATGCTTCCACGACAGCCTATGATATCACCTCTCCCACTTCAAGGCTTCAACCAAAACACGGCTTCTATCTCGAGGCTTCAGCTAGCCTACGGTTTCGTCACGTGTATTTGGATGCTTCCACGACAGCCTATGATATCACCTCTCCCACTTCAAAGCTTCAACCAAAACACAGCTTCTATCTCCGAGGCTTCAGCTAGCCTACGGTTTCGTCACGTGTAATTGGATGCTTCCACGACAGCCTATGATATCACCTCTCCCACTTCAAGGCTTCAACCAAAACACGGCTTCTATCTCCGAGGCTTCAGCTAGCCTACGGTTTCGTCACGTGTATTTGGGTGCTTCCTCGACAGACTATGATATCACCTCTCCCACTTCAAGGCTTCAACCAAAACACGGCTTCTATCTCGAGGCTTAAGCTAGCCTACGGTTTCGTCACGTGTATTTGGATGCTTCCACGACAGCCTATGATATCACCTCTCCCAATTCAAAGCTTCAACCAAAACACGGCTTCTATCTCCGAGGCTTCAGCTTGCCTACGGTTTCGTCACGTGTATTTGGATGCTTCCACGACAGCCTATGATATCACCTCTCCCACTTCAAGGCTTCAACCAAAACACGGCTTCTATCTCGAGGCTTCAGCTAGCCTACCGTTTCGTCACGTGTATTTGGATGCTTCCACGACAGCCTATGATATCACCTCTCCCACTTCAAGGCTTCAACCAAAACACGGCTTCTATCTCCGAGGCTTCAGCTAGCCTACGGTTTCGTCACGTGTATTTGGATGCTCCCACGACAGCCTATGATATCACCTCTCCCACTTCAAGGCTTCAACCAAAACACGGCTTCTATCTCCGAGGCTTCAGCTAGCCTACGGTTTCGTCACGTGTATTTGGATGCTTCCACGACAGCCTATGATATCACCTCTTCCACTTCAAGGCTTCAACCAAAACACGGCTTCTATCTCGAGGCTTCAGCTAGCCTACGGTTTCGTCACGTGTATTTGGATGCTTCCACGACAGCCTATGATATCACCTCTCCCACTTCAAAGCTTCAACCAAAACACAGCTTCTATCTCCGAGGCTTCAGCTAGCCTACGGTTACGTCACGTTTATTTGGATGCTTCCACGACAGCCTATGATATCACCTCTCCCACTTCAAGGCTTCAACCAAAACACGGCTTCTATCTCCGAGGCTTCAGCTAGCCTACGGTTTCGTCACGTGTATTTGGATGCTTCCACGACAGCCTATGATATCACCTCTCCCACTTCAAGGCTTCAACCAAAACACGGCTTCTAACTCGAGGCTTCAGCTAGCCTACGGTTTCGTCACGTGTATTTGGATGCTTTCACGACAGCCTATGATATCACCTCTCCCACTTCAAGGCTTTAACCAAAACACGGCTTCTATCTCCGAGGCTTCAGCTAGCCTACGGTTTCGTCACGTGTATTTGGATGCTTCCACGACAGCCTATGATATCACCCCTCCCACTTCAAAGCTTCAACCAAAACACGGCTTCTATCTCCGAGGCTTCAGCTAGCCTACGGTTTCGTCACGTGTATTTGGATGCTTCCACGACAGCCTATGATATCACCTCTCCCACTTCAAAGCTTCAACCAAAACACGGCTTCTATCTCCGAGGCTTCAGCTAGCCTACGGTTTCGTCACGTGTATTTGGATGCTTCCACGACAGCCTATGATATCACCTCTCCCACTTCAAGGCTTCAACCAAAACACGGCTTCTATCTCGAGGCTTCAGCTAGCCTACGGTTTCGTCACGTGTATTTGGATGCTTCCACGACAGCCTATGATATCACCTCTCCCACTTCAAAGCTTCAACCAAAACACAGCTTCTATCTCCGAGGCTTCAGCTAGCCTACGGTTTCGTCACGTGTAATTGGATGCTTCCACGACAGCCTATGATATCACCTCTCCCACTTCAAGGCTTCAACCAAAACACGGCTTCTATCTCCGAGGCTTCAGCTAGCCTACGGCTTCGTCACGTGTATTTGGATGCTTCCACGACAGCCTATGATATCACCTCTCCCACTTCAAAGCTTCAACCAAAACACAGCTTCTATCTCCGAGGCTTCAGCTAGCCTACGGTTTCGTCACGTGTATTTGGATGCTTCCACGGCAGCCTATGATATCACCTCTCCCACTTCAAGGCTTCAACCAAAACACGGCTTCTATCTCCGAGGCTTCAGCTAGCCTACGGTTTCGTCACGTGTATTTGGATGCTTCCACGACAGCCTATGATATCACCTCTCCCACTTCAAAGCTTCAACCAAAACACGGCTTCTATCTCCGAGGCTTCAGCTAGCCTACGGTTTCGTCACGTGTATTTGGATGCTTGCACGACAGCCTATGATATCACCTCTCCCACTTCTAGGCTTCAACCAAAACCCGGCTTCTATCTCCGAGGCTTCAGCTAGCCTACGGTTTCGTCACGTGTATTTGGATGCTTCCACGACAGCCTATGATATCACCTCTCCCACTTCAAAGCTTCAACCAAAACACGGCTTCTATCTCCGAGGCTTCAGCTAGCCTACGGTTTCGTCACGTGTATTTGGATGCTTCCACGACAGCCTATGATATCACCTCTCCCACTTCAAGGCTTCAACCAAAACACGGCTTCTATCTCGAGGCTTCAGCTAGCCTACGGTTTCGTCACGTGTATTTGGATGCTTCCACGACAGCCTATGATATCACCTCTCCCACTTCAAAGCTTCAACCCAAACACGGGTTCTATCTCCGAGGCTTCAGCTAGCCTACGGTTTCGTCACGTGTATTTGGATGCTTCCACGACAGCCTATGATATCACCTCTCCCACTTCAAGGCTTCAACCAAAACACGGCTTCTATCTCGAGGCTTCAGCTAGCCTACCGTTTCGTCACGTGTATTTCGATGCTTCCACGACAGCCTATGATATCACCTGTCCCACTTCAAGGCTTCAACCAAAACACGGCTTCTATCTCCGAGGCATCAGCTAGCCTACGGTTTCGTCACGTGTATTTGGATGCTCCCACGACAGCCTATGATATCACCTCTCCCACTTCAAGGCTTCAACCAAAACACGGCTTCTATCTCCGAGGCTTCAGCTAGCCTACGGTTTCGTCACGTGTATTTGGATGCTTCCACGACAGCCTATGATATCACCTCTTCCACTTCAAGGCTTCAACCAAAACACGGTTTCTATCTCGAGGCTTCAGCTAGCCTACGGTTTCGTCACGTGTATTTGGATGCTTCCACGACAGCCTATGATATCACCTCTCCCACTTCAAAGCTTCAACCAAAACACAGCTTCTATCTCCGAGGCTTCAGCTAGCCTACGGTTTCGTCACGTTTATTTGGATGCTTCCACGACAGCCTATGATATCACCTCTCCCACTTCAAGGCTTCAACCAAAACACGGCTTCTATCTCCGAGGCTTCAGCTAGCCTACGGTTTCGTCACGTGTATTTGGATGCTTCCACGACAGCCTATGATATCACCTCTCTCACTTCAAGGCTTCAACCAAAACACGGCTTCTATCTCGAGGCTTCAGCTAGCCTACGGTTTCGTCACGTGTATTTGGATGCTTCCACGACAGCCTATGATATCACCTCTCCCACTTCAAGGCTTCAACCAAAACACGGCTTCTATCTCCGAGGCTTCAGCTAGCCTACGGTTTCGTCACGTGTATTTGGATGCTGCCACGACAGCCTATGATATCACCCCTCCCACTTCAAGGCTTCAACCAAAACACGGCTTCTATCTCCGAGGCTTCAGCTAGCCTACGGTTTCGTCACGTGTATTTGGATGCTTCCACGACAGCCTATGATATCACCTCTCCCACTTCAAAGCTTCAACCAAAACACGGCTTCTATCTCCGAGGCTTCAGCTAGCCTACGGTTTCGTCACGTGTATTTGGATGCTTCCACGACAGCCTATGATATCTCCTCTCCCACTTCAAGGCTTCAACCAAAACACGGCTTCTATCTCGAGGCTTCAGCTAGCCTACGGTTTCGTCACGTGTATTTGGATGCTTCCACGACAGCCTATGATATCACCTCTCCCACTTCAAAGCTTCAACCAAAACACAGCTTCTATCTCCGAGAATTCAGCTAGCCTACGGTTTCGTCACGTGTAATTGGATGCTTCCACGACAGCCTATGATATCACCTCTCCCACTTCAAGGCTTCAACCAAAACACGGCTTCTATCTCCGAGGCTTCAGCTAGCCTACGGTTTCGTCACGTGTATTTGGATGCTTCCACGACAGCCTATGATATCACCTCTCCGACTTCAAGGCTTCAACCAAAACACGGCTTCTATCTCGAGGCTTCAGCTAGCCTACGGTTTCGTCACGTGTATTTGGATGCTTCCACGACAGCCTATGATATCTCCTCTCCCACTTCAAAGCTTCAACCATAACACAGCTTCTATGTCCGAGGCTTCAGCTAGCCTACGGTTTCGTCACGTGTATTTGGATACTTGCACGACAGCCTATGATATCACCTCTCCCACTTCAAAGCTTCAACCAAAACACAGCTTCTATCTCCGAGGCTTCAGCTAGCCTACGGTTTCGTCACGTGTATTTGGATGCTTCCACGGCAGCCTATGATATCACCTCTCCCACTTCAAGGCTTCAACCAAAACACGGCTTTTATCTCCGAGGCTTCAGCTAGCCTACGGTTTCGTCACGTGTATTTGGATGCTTCCACGACAGCATATGATATCACCTCTCCCACATAAAGGCTTCAACCAAAACACGGCTTCTATCTCGAGGCTTCAGCTAGCCTACGGTTTCGTCACGTGTATTTGGATGCTTCCACGACAGCCTATGATATCATCTCTCCCACTTCAAGGCTTCAACCAAAACACGGCTTCTATCTCGAGGCTTAAGCTAGCCTACGGTTTCGTCACGTGTGATTGGATGCTTCCGCGACAGCCTATGATATCACCTCTCCCACTTCAAAGCTTCAACCAAAACACGGCTTCTATCTCCGAGGCTTCAGCTAGCCTACGGTTTCGTCACGTGTATTTGGATGCTTCCACGACAGCCTATGATATCACCTCTCCCACTTCAAGGCTTCAACCAAAACACGGCTTCTATCTCGAGGCTTCAGCTAGCCTATGGTTTCGTCACGTGTATTTGGATGCTTCCACGACAGCCTATGATATCACCTCTCCCACTTCAAGGCTTCAACCAAAACACGGCTTCTATCTCCGAGGCTTCAGCTAGCCTACGGTTTCGTCACGTGTATTTGGATGCTTCCACGACAGCCTATGATATCACCTCTCCCACTTCAAAGTTTCAACCAAAATATGGCTTCTAGCTCCGAGGCTTCAGCTAGCCTACGGTTTCGTCACGTGTATTTGGATGCTTCCACGACAGCCTATGATATCACCTCTCCCATTTCAAGGCTTCAACCAAAACACGGCTTCTATCTCGAGGCTTCAGCTAGCCTACGGTTTCGTCACGTGTATTTGGATGCTTCCACGACAGCCTATGATATCACCTCTCCCACTTCAAAGCTTCAACCAAAACACAGCTTCTATCTCCGAGGCTTCAGCTAGCCTACGGTTTCGTCACGTGTATTTGGATGCTTCCACGACAGCCTATGATATCACCTCTCCCACTTCAAGGCTTCAACCAAAACACGGCATCTATCTCCGAGGCTTCAGCTAGCCTACGGTTTCGTCACGTGTATTTGGATGCTTCCACGACAGCCTATGATATCACCTCTCCCACTTCAATGCTTCAACCAAAACACGGCTTCTATCTCCGAGGCTTCAGCTAGCCTACGGTTTCGTCACGTGTATTTGGATGCTTCCACGACAACCTATGATATCACCTCTCCCACTTCAAGGCTTCAAACAAAACACAGCTTCTATCTCCGAGGCTTCAGCTAGCCTACGGTTTCGTCACGTGTATTTGGATGCTTCCGCGACAGCCTATGATATCACCTCTCCCACTTCAAGGCTTCAACCAAAACACGGCTTCTATCTCCGAGGCTTCAGCTAGCCTACGGTTTCGTCACGTGTATTTGAATGCTTCCGCGACAGCCTATGATATCACCTCTCCCACTTCAAGGCTTCAACCAAAACACGGCTTCTATCTCGAGGCTTCAGCTAGCCTACGGTTTCGTCACGTGTATTTGGATGCTTCCGCGACAGCCTATTATATCACCTCTCCCACTTCAAGCCTTCAACCAAAACACGGCTTCTATCTCCGAGGCTTCAGCTAGCCTACGGTTTCGTCACGTGTATTTGGATGCTTCCACGACAGCCTATGATATCACCTCTCCCACTTCAAAGCTTCAACCAAAATACGGCTTCTATCTCCGAGGCTTCAGCTAGCCTACGGTTTCGTCACGTGTATTTGGATGCTTCCACGACAGCCTATGACATTACTCCTCCCACTTCAAGGCTTCAACCAAAACACGGCTTCTATCTCAGAGGCTTCAGCTAGCCTACGGTTTCGTCACGTGTATTTGGATGCTTCCACGACAGCCTATGATATCACCTCTCCCACTTCAAGGCTTCAACGAAAACACGGCTTCTATCTCGAGTCTTCAGCTAGCCTACGGTTTCGTCACGTGTATTTGGATGCTTCCACGACAGCCTATGATATCACCTCTCCCACTTCAAGGCTTCAACCAAAACACAGCTTCTATCTCTGAGGCTTCAGCTAGCCTACGGTTTCGTCACGTGTATTTCGATGCTTCCACGACAGCCTATGATATCACCTCTCCCACTTCAAGGCTTCAACCAAAACACGGCTTCTATCTCCGAGGCTTCAGCTAGCCTACGGTTCGTCACGTGTATTTCGATGCTTCCACGGCAGCCTATGATATCACCTCTCCCACTTCAAGGCTTCAACCAAAACACGTCTTCTATCTCCGAGGCTTCAGCTAGCCTACGGTTTCGTCACGTGTATTTGGGTGCTTCCACGACAGCCTATGATATCACCTCTCCCACTTCAAGGTTTCAACCAAACCACGGCTTCTATCTCGAGGCTTCAGCTAGCCTACGGTTTCGTCACGTGTATTTGGATGCTTCCACGACAGCCTATGATATCACCTCTCCCACTTCAAAGCTTCAACCAAAATACGGCTTCTATCTCCGAGGCTTCAGCTAGCCTACGGTTTCGTCACGTGTATTTGGATTCTTCCACGACAGCCTATGATATCACCCCTCCCACTTCAAGGCTTCAACCAAAACACGGCTTCTATCTCCGAGGCTTCAGGTAGCCTACGGTTCGTCACGTGTATTTCGATGCTTCCACGGCAGCCTATGATATCACCTCTCCCACTTCAAGGCTTCAACCAAAACACGGCTTCTATCTCCGAGGCTTCAGCTAGCCTACGGTTTCGTCACGTGTATTTGGGTGCTTCCACGACAGCCTATGATATCACCTCTCCCACTTCAAGGCTTCAACCAAAACACGGCTTCTATCTCGCGGCTTCAGTTAGCCTACGGTTTCGTCACGTGTATTTGGATGCTTCCACGACAGCCTATGATATCACCTCTCCCACTTCAAAGCTTCGACCAAAACACAGCTTCTATCTCCGAGGCTTCAGCTAGCCTACGGTTTCGTCACGTGTATTTGGATGCTTCCACGACAGCCTATGATATCACCTCTCCCACTTCAAGGCTTCAACCAAAACACGGCTTCTATATCGAGGCTTCAGCTAGCCTACGGTTTCGTCACGTGTATTTGGAAGCTTCCACGACAGCCTATGATATCACCTCTCCCACTTCAAGGCTTTAACCAAAACATGTCTTCTATCTCGAGGCTTCAGCTAGCCTACGGTTTCGTCACGTGTATTTGGATGCTTCCACGACAGCCTATGATATCACTTCTCCCACTTCAAAGCTTCAACCAAAACACAGCTTCTATCTCCGAGGCTTCAGCTAGCCTACGGTTTCGACACGTGTATTTGGATACTTCCACGACAGCCTATGATATCACCTCTCCTACTTCAAGGCTTCAACCAAAACACGGCTTCTATCTCCGAGGCTTCAGCTAGCCTACGGTTTCGTCATGTGTATTTGGATGCTTCCACGACAGCCTATGATATCACCTCTCCCACTTCAAGGCTTCAACCAAACCACGGCTTCTATCTCGAGGCTTCAGCTAGCCTACGGTTTCGTCACGTGTATTTGGATGCTTCCACGACAGCCTATGATATCACCTCTCCCACTTTAAAGCTTCAACCAAAACACAGCTTCTATCTCCGAGGCTTCAGCTAGCCTACGGTTTCGTCACATGTCTCTGGCTGCTTCCACGACAGCCTATGATATCACCTCTCCCACTTCAAGGCTTCAACCAAAACACGGCTTCTATCTCCGAGGCTTCAGCTAGCCTACGGTTTCGTCACGTGTATTTCGATGCTTCCACGACAGCCTATGATATCACCTCTCCCACTTCAAGGCTTCAACCAAAACACGGCTTCTATCTCCGAGGCTTCAGCTAGCCTACGGTTTCGTCACGTGTATTTGGATGCTTCCACGACAGCCTATGATATCACCTCTCCCACTTCAAAGCTTCAACAAAAATACGGCTTCTATCTCCGAGGCTTCAGCTAGCCTACGGTTTCGTCACGTGTATTTGGATGCTTCCACGACAGCCTATGATATCACCCCTCCCACTTCAAGGCTTCAACCAAAACACGGCTTCTATCTCCGAGGCTTCAGCTAGCCTACGGTTTCGTCACGTGTATTTGGATGCTTCCACGACAGCCTATGATATCACCTCTCCCACTTCAAGGCTTCAACCAAAACACGGCTTCTATCTCGAGGCTTCAGCTAGCCTACGGTTTCGTCACGTGTATTTGGATGCTTCCACGACAGCCTATGATATCACCTCTCCCACTTCAAAGCTTCAACCAAAACACAGCTTCTATCTCCGAGGCTTCAGCTAGCCTACGGTTTCGTCACGTGTATTTGGATGCTTCCACGACAGCCTATGATATCACCTCTCCCACTTCAAGGCTTCAACCAAAACACGGCTTCTATCTCGAGGCTTCAGCTAGCCTACGGTTTCGTCACGTGTATTTGGGTGCTTCCACGACAGCCTATTATATCACCTCTCCCACTTCAAGTCTTCAACCAAAACACAGCTTCTATCTCCGAGGCTTCAGCTAGCCTACGGTTTCGTCACGTGTATTTCGATGCTTCCACGACAGCCTATGATATCACCTCTCCCACTTCAAGGCTTCAACCAAAACACGGCTTCTATCTCCGAGGCTTCAGGTAGCCTACGGTTCGTCACGTGTATTTCGATGCTTCCACGGCAGCCTATGATATCACCTCTCCCACTTCAAGGCTTCAACCAAAACACGGCTTCTATCTCCGAGGCTTCAGCTAGCCTACGGTTTCGTCACGTGTATTTGGGTGCTTCCACGACAGCCTATGATATCACCTCTCCCACTTCAAGGCTTCAACCAAAACACGGCTTCTATCTCGAGGCTTCAGTTAGCCTACGGTTTCGTCACGTGTATTTGGATGCTTCCACGACAGCCTATGATATCACCTCTCCCACTTCAAAGCTTCGACCAAAACACAGCTTCTATCTCCGAGGCTTCAGCTAGCCTACGGTTTCGTCACGTGTATTTGGATGCTTCCACGACAGCCTATGATATCACCTCTCCCACTTCAAGGCTTCAACCAAAACACGGCTTCTATATCGAGGCTTCAGCTAGCCTACGGTTTCGTCACGTGTATTTGGAAGCTTCCACGACAGCCTATGATATCACCTCTCCCACTTCAAGGCTTTAACCAAAACATGTCTTCTATCTCGAGGCTTCAGCTAGCCTACGGTTTCGTCACGTGTATTTGGATGCTTCCACGACAGCCTATGATATCACTTCTCCCACTTCAAAGCTTCAACCAAAACACAGCTTCTATCTCTGAGGCTTCAGCTAGCCTACGGTTTCGTCACGTGTATTTGGATACTTCCACGACAGCCTATGATATCACCTCTCCTACTTCAAGGCTTCAACCAAAACACGGCTTCTATCTCCGAGGCTTCAGCTAGCCTACGGTTTCGTCACGTGTATTTGGATGCTTCCACGACAGCCTATGATATCACCTCTCCCACTTCAAGGCTTCAACCAAACCACGGCTTCTATCTCGAGGCTTCAGCTAGCCTACGGTTTCGTCACGTGTATTTGGATGCTTCCACGACAGCCTATGATATCACCTCTCCCACTTTAAAGCTTCAACCAAAACACAGCTTCTATCTCCGAGGCTTCAGCTAGCCTACGGTTTCGTCACATGTCTCTGGATGCTTCCACGACAGCCTATGATATCACCTCTCCCACTTCAAGGCTTCAACCAAAACACGGCTTCTATCTCCGAGGCTTCAGCTAGCCTACGGTTTCGTCACGTGTATTTCGATGCTTCCACGACAGCCTATGATATCACCTCTCCTACTTCAAGGCTTCAACCAAAACACGGCTTCTATCTCCGAGGCTTCAACTAGCCTACGGTTTCGTCACGTGTATTTGGATGCTTCCACGACAGCCTATGATATCACCTCTCCCACTTCAAAGCTTCAACAAAAATACGGCTTCTATCTCCGAGGCTTCAGCTAGCCTACGGTTTCGTCACGTGTATTTGGATGCTTCCACGACAGCCTATGATATCACCCCTCCCACTTCAAGGCTTCAACCAAAACACGGCTTCTATCTCCGAGGCTTCAGCTAGCCTACGGTTTCGTCACGTGTATTTGGATGCTTCCACGACAGCCTATGATATCACCTCTCCCACTTCAAGGCTTCAACCAAAACACGGCTTCTATCTCGAGGCTTCAGCTAGCCTACGGTTTCGTCACGTGTATTTGGATGCTTCCACGACAGCCTATGATATCACCTCTCCCACTTCAAAGCTTCAACCAAAACACAGCTTCTATCTCCGAGGCTTCAGCTAGCCTACGGTTTCGTCACGTGTATTTGGATGCTTCCACGACAGCCTATGATATCACCTCTCCCACTTCAAGGCTTCAACCAAAACACGGCTTCTATCTCGAGGCTTCAGCTAGCCTACGGTTTCGTCACGTGTATTTGGATGCTTCCACGACAGCCTATGATATCACCTCTCCCACTTCAAGGCTTTAACCAAAACACGGCTTCTATCTCGAGGCTTCAGCTAGCCTACGGTTTCGTCACGTGTATACGACAGCCTATGATATCACTTCTCCCACTTCAAAGCTTCAACCAAAACACAGCTTCTATCTCCGAGGCTTCAGCTAGCCTACGGTTTCGTCACGTGTATTTGGATACTTCCACGACAGCCTATGATATCACCTCTCCCACTTCAAGGCTTCAACCAAAACACGGCTTCTATCTCCGAGGCTTCAGCTAGCCTACGGTTTCGTCACGTGTATTTGGATGCTTCCACGACAGCCTATGATATCACCTCTCCCACTTCAAGGCTTCAACCAAACCACGGCTTCTATCTCGAGGCTTCAGCTAGCCTACGGTTTCGTCACGTGTATTTGGATGCTTCCACGACAGCCTATGATATCACCTCTCCCACTTTAAAGCTTCAACCAAAACACAGCTTTTATCTCCGAGGCTTCAGCTAGCCTACGGTTTCGTCACGTGTATCTGGATGCTTCCACGACAGCCTATGATATCACCTCTCCCACTTCAAGGCTTCAACCAAAACACGGCTTCTATCTCCGAGGCTTCAGCTAGCCTACGGTTTCGTCACGTGTATTTCGATGCTTCCACGACAGCCTATGATATCACCTCTCCCACTTCAAGGCTTCAACCAAAACACGGCTTCTATCTCCGAGGCTTCAGCTAGCCTACGGTTTCGTCACGTGTATTTGCATGCTTCCACGACAGCCTATGATATCACCTCTCCCACTTCAAAGCTTCAACAAAAATACGGCTTCTATCTCCGAGGCTTCAGCTAGCCTACGGTTTCGTCACGTGTATTTGGATGCTTCCACGAAAGCCTATGATATCACCTCTCCCACTTCAAGGCTTCAACCAAAACACGGCTTCTATCTCGAGGCTTCAGCTAGCCTACGGTTTCGTCACGTGTATTTGGATGCTTCCACGACAGCCTATGATATCACCTCTCCCACTTCAAAGCTTCAACCAAAACACGGCTTCTATCTCCGAGGCTTCAGCTAGCCTACGGTTTCGTCACGTGTATTTGGATGCTTCCACGACAGCCTATGATATCACCTCTCCCACTTCAAGGTTTCAACCAAAACACGGCTTCTATCTCGAGGCTTCAGCTAGCCTACGGTTTCGTCACGTGTATTTGGATGCTTCCACGACAGCCTATGATATCACCTCTCCCACTTCAAAGCTTCAACCAAAACACAGCTTCTATCTCCGAGGCTTCAGCTAGCCTACGGTTTCGTCACGTGTATTTGGATGCTTCCACGACAGCCAATGATATCACCTCTCCCACTTCAAGGCTTCAACCAAAACACGGCTTCTATCTCGAGACTTCAGCTAGCCTACGGTTTCGTCACGTGTATTTGGATGCTTCCACGACAGCCTATGATATCACCTCTCCCACTTCAAGGCTTCAACCAAACCACGGCTTCTATCTCGAGGCTTCAGCTAGCCTACGGTTTCGTCACGTGTATTTGGATGCTTCCACGACAGCCTATGATATCACCTCTCCCACTTCAAGGCTTCAACCAAAACACGGCTTCTATCTCGAGGCTTCAGCTAGCCTACGGTTTCGTCACGTGTATTTGGATGCTTCCACGACAGCCTATGATATCACCTCTCCCACTTCAAAGCTTCAACCAAAACACAGCTTCTATCTCCGAGGCTTCAGCTAGCCTACGGTTTCGTCACGTGTATTTGGATGCTTCCACGACAGCCAATGATATCACCTCTCCCACTTCAAGGCTTCAACCAAAACACGGCTTCTATCTCGAGGCTTCAGCTAGCCTACGGTTTCGTCACGTGTATTTGGATGCTTCCACGACAGCCTATGATATCACCTCTCCCACTTTAAAGCTTCAACCAAAACACAGCTTCTACCTCCGAGGCTTCAGCTAGCCTACGGTTTCGTCACGTGTATCTGGATGCTTCCACGACAGCCTATGATATCACCTCTCCCACTTCAAGGCTTCAACCAAAACACGGCTTCTATCTCCGAGGCTTCAGCTAGCCTACGGTTTCGTCACGTGTATTTGGATGCTTCCACGACAGCCTAAGATATCACCCCTCCCACTTCAAGGCTTTAACCAAAACACGGCTTCTATCTAGAGGCTTCAGCTAGCCTACGGTTTCGTCACGTGTATACGACAGCCTATGATATCACTTCTCCCACTTCAAAGCTTCAACCAAAACACAGCTTCTATCTCCGAGGCTTCAGCTAGCCTACGGTTTCGTCACGTGTATTTGGATACTTCCACGACAGCCTATGATATCACCTCTCCCACTTCAAGGCTTCAACCAAAACACGGCTTCTACCTCCGAGGCTTCAGCTAGCCTACGGTTTCGTCACGTGTATTTGGATGCTTCCACGACAGCCTATGATATCACCTCTCCCACTTTAAAGCTTCAACCAAAACACAGCTTTTATCTCCGAGGCTTCAGCTAGCCTACGGTTTCGTCACGTGTATCTGGATGCTTCCACGACAGCCTATGATATCACCTCTCCCACTTCAAGGCTTCAACCAAAACACGGCTTCTATCTCCGAGGCTTCAGCTAGCCTACGGTTTCGTCACGTGTATTTCGATGCTTCCACGACAGCCTATGATATCACCTCTCCCACTTCAAGGCTTCAACCAAAACACGGCTTCTATCTCCGAGGCTTCAGCTAGCCTACGGTTTCGTCACGTGTATTTGGATGCTTCCACGACAGCCTATGATATCACCTCTCCCACTTCAAAGCTTCAACAAAAATACGGCTTCTATCTCCGAGGCTTTAGCTAGCCTACGGTTTCGTCACGTGTATTTGGATGCTTCCACGACAGCCTATGATATCACCTCTCCCACTTCAAGGCTTCAACCAAAACACGGCTTCTATCTCGAGGCTTCAGCTAGCCTACGGTTTCGTCACGTGTATTTGGATGCTTCCACGACAGCCTATGATATCACCTCTCCCACTTCAAAGCTTCAACCAAAACACGGCTTCTATCTCCGAGGCTTCAGCTAGCCTACGGTTTCGTCACGTGTATTTGGATGCTTCCACGACAGCCTATGATATCACCTCTCCCACTTCAAGGCTTCAACCAAAACACGGCTTCTATCTCGAGGCTTCAGCTAGCCTACGGTTTCGTCACGTGTATTTGGATGCTTCCACAACAGCCTATGATATCACCTCTCCCACTTCAAAGCTTCAACCAAAACACAGCTTCTATCTCCGAGGCTTCAGCTAGCCTACGGTTTCGTCACGTGTATTGGGATGCTTCCACGACAGCCAATGATATCACCTCTCCCACTTCAAGGCTTCAACCAAAACACGGCTTCTATCTCGAGGCTTCAGCTAGCCTACGGTTTCGTCACGTGTATTTGGATGCTTCCACGACAGCCTATGATATCACCTCTCCCACTTCAAAGCTTCAACCAAAACACAGCTTCTATCTCCGAGGCTTCAGCTAGCCTACGGTTTCGTCACGTGTATTTGGATGCTTGCACGACAGCCTATGATATCACCTCTCCCACTTCAAGGCTTCAACCAAAACACGGCTTCTATCTCCGAGGCTTCAGCTAGCCTACGGTTTCGTCACGTGTATTTGGTGCTTCCACGACAGCCTATGATATCACCTCTCCCACTTCAAGGCTTCAACCAAAACACAGCTTCTATCTCCGAGGCTTCAGCTAGCCTACGGTTTCGTCACGTGTATTTGGATACTTCCACGACAGTATATGATATCACCTCTGCCACTTCAAGGCTTCAACCAAAACACGGCTTCTATCTCGAGGCTTCAGCTAGCCTACGGTTTCGTCACGTGTATTTGGATGCTTCCACGACAGCCTATGATATCACCTCTCCCACTTCAAAGCTTCAACCAAAACACAGCTTCTATCTCCGAGGCTTCAGCTAGCCTACGGTTTCGTCACGTGTATTTGGATGCTTCCACGACAGCCAATGATATCACCTCTCCCACTTCAAGGCTTCAACCAAAACACGGCTTCTATCTCGAGGCTTCAGCTAGCCTACGGTTTCGTCACGTATATTTGGATGCTTCCACGACAGCCTATGATATCACCTCTCCCACTTCAAAGCTTCAACCAAAACACAGCTTCTAATACCGAGGCTTCAGCTAGCCTACGGTTTCGTCACGTGTATTTGGATGCTTGCACGACAGCCTATGATATCACCTCTCCCACTTCAAGGCTTCAACCAAAACACGGCTTCTATCTCCGAGGCTTCAGCTAGCCTACGGTTTCGTCACGTGTATTTGGGTGCTTCCACGACAGCCTATGATATCACCTCTCCCACTTCAAGGCTTCAACCAAAACACAGCTTCTATCTCCGAGGCTTCAGCTAGCCTACGGTTTCGTCACGTGTATTTGGATGCTTCCACGACAGCCTATGATATCACCTCTCCCACTTCAAGGCTTCAACCAAAACACGGCTTCTATCTCGAGGCTTCAGCTAGCCTACGGTTTCGTCACGTGTATTTGGATGCTTCCACGACAGCCTATGATATCACCTCTCCCACTTCAAAGCTTCGACCAAAACACAGCTTCTATCTCCGAGGCTTCAGCTAGCCTACGGTTTCGTCACGTGTATTTGGATGCTTCCACGACAGCCTATTATATCACCTCTCCCACTTCAAGGCTTCAACCAAAACACGGCTTCTATATCGAGGCTTCAGCTAGCCTACGGTTTCGTCACGTGTATTTGGATGCTTCCACGACAGCCTATGATATCACCTCTCCCACTTCAAGGCTTTAACCAAAACACGGCTTCTATCTCGAGGCTTCAGCTAGCCTACGGTTTCGTCACATGTCTCTGGATGCTTCCACGACAGCCTATGATATCACCTCTCCTACTTCAAGGCTTCAACCAAAACACGGCTTCTATCTCCGAGGCTTCAGCTAGCCTACGGTTTCGTCACGTGTATTTCGATGCTTCCACGACAGCCTATGATATCACCTCTCCTACTTCAAGGCTTCAACCAAAACACGGCTTCTATCTCCGAGGCTTCAACTAGCCTACGGTTTCGTCACGTGTATTTGGATGCTTCCACGACAGCCTATGATATCACCTCTCCCACTTCAAAGCTTCAACAAAAATACGGCTTCTATCTCCGAGGCTTCAGCTAGCCTACGGTTTCGTCACGTGTATTTGGATGCTTCCACGACAGCCTATGATATCACCCCTCCCACTTCAAGGCTTCAACCAAAACACGGCTTCTATCTCCGAGGCTTCAGCTAGCCTACGGTTTCGTCACGTGTATTTGGATGCTTCCACGACAGCCTATGATATCACCTCTCCCACTTCAAGGCTTCAACCAAAACACGGTTTCTATCTCGAGGCTTCAGCTAGCCTACGGTTTCGTCACGTGTATTTGGATGCTTCCACGACAGCCTATGATATCACCTCTCCCACTTCAAAGCTTCAACCAAAACACAGCTTCTATCTCCGAGGCTTCAGCTAGCCTACGGTTTCGTCACGTGTATTTGGATGCTTCCACGACAGCCTATGATATCACCTCTCCCACTTCAAGGCTTCAACCAAAACACGGCTTCTATCTCGAGGCTTCAGCTAGCCTACGGTTTCGTCACGTGTATTTGGATGCTTCCACGACAGCCTATGATATCACCTCTCCCACTTCAAGGCTTTAACCAAAACACGGCTTCTATCTCGAGGCTTCAGCTAGCCTACGGTTTCGTCACGTGTATACGACAGCCTATGATATCACTTCTCCCACTTCAAAGCTTCAACCAAAACACAGCTTCTATCTCCGAGGCTTCAGCTAGCCTACGGTTTCGTCACGTGTATTTGGATACTTCCACGACAGCCTATGATATCACCTCTCCCACTTCAAGGCTTCAACCAAAACACGGCTTCTATCTCCGAGGCTTCAGCTAGCCTACGGTTTCGTCACGTGTATTTGGATGCTTCCACGACAGCCTATGATATCACCTCTCCCACTTCAAGGCTTCAACCAAACCACGGCTTCTATCTCGAGGCTTCAGCTAGCCTACGGTTTCGTCACGTGTATTTGGATGCTTCCACGACAGCCTATGATATCACCTCTCCCACTTTAAAGCTTCAACCAAAACACAGCTTTTATCTCCGAGGCTTCAGCTAGCCTACGGTTTCGTCACGTGTATCTGGATGCTTCCACGACAGCCTATGATATCACCTCTCCCACTTCAAGGCTTCAACCAAAACACGGCTTCTATCTCCGAGGCTTCAGCTAGCCTACGGTTTCGTCACGTGTATTTCGATGCTTCCACGACAGCCTATGATATCACCTCTCCCACTTCAAGGCTTCAACCAAAACACGGCTTCTATCTCCGAGGCTTCAGCTAGCCTACGGTTTCGTCACGTGTATTTGCATGCTTCCACGACAGCCTATGATATCACCTCTCCCACTTCAAAGCTTCAACAAAAATACGGCTTCTATCTCCGAGGCTTCAGCTAGCCTACGGTTTCGTCACGTGTATTTGGATGCTTCCACGAAAGCCTATGATATCACCTCTCCCACTTCAAGGCTTCAACCAAAACACGGCTTCTATCTCGAGGCTTCAGCTAGCCTACGGTTTCGTCACGTGTATTTGGATGCTTCCACGACAGCCTATGATATCACCTCTCCCACTTCAAAGCTTCAACCAAAACACGGCTTCTATCTCCGAGGCTTCAGCTAGCCTACGGTTTCGTCACGTGTATTTGGATGCTTCCACGACAGCCTATGATACCACCTCTCCCACTTCAAGGCTTCAACCAAAACACGGCTTCTATCTCGAGGCTTCAGCTAGCCTACGGTTTCGTCACGTGTATTTGGATGCTTCCACGACAGCCTATGATATCACCTCTCCCACTTCAAAGCTTCAACCAAAACACAGCTTCTATCTCCGAGGCTTCAGCTAGCCTACGGTTTCGTCACGTGTATTTGGATGCTTCCACGACAGCCAATGATATCACCTCTCCCACTTCAAGGCTTCAACCAAAACACGGCTTCTATCTCGAGACTTCAGCTAGCCTACGGTTTCGTCACGTGTATTTGGATGCTTCCACGACAGCCTATGATATCACCTCTCCCACTTCAAGGCTTCAACCAAACCACGGCTTCTATCTCGAGGCTTCAGCTAGCCTACGGTTTCGTCACGTGTATTTGGATGCTTCCACGACAGCCTATGATATCACCTCTCCCACTTCAAGGCTTCAACCAAAACACGGCTTCTATCTCGAGGCTTCAGCTAGCCTACGGTTTCGTCACGTGTATTTGGATGCTTCCACGACAGCCTATGATATCACCTCTCCCACTTCAAAGCTTCAACCAAAACACAGCTTCTATCTCCGAGGCTTCAGCTAGCCTACGGTTTCGTCACGTGTATTTGGATGCTTCCACGACAGCCAATGATATCACCTCTCCCACTTCAAGGCTTCAACCAAAACACGGCTTCTATCTCGAGGCTTCAGCTAGCCTACGGTTTCGTCACGTGTATTTGGATGCTTCCACGACAGCCTATGATATCACCTCTCCCACTTTAAAGCTTCAACCAAAACACAGCTTCTATCTCCGAGGCTTCAGCTAGCCTACGGTTTCGTCACGTGTATCTGGATGCTTCCACGACAGCCTATGATATCACCTCTCCCACTTCAAGGCTTCAACCAAAACACGGCTTCTATCTCCGAGGCTTCAGCTAGCCTACGGTTTCGTCACGTGTATTTGGATGCTTCCACGACAGCCTAAGATATCACCCCTCCCACTTCAAGGCTTTAACCAAAACACGGCTTCTATCTAGAGGCTTCAGCTAGCCTACGGTTTCGTCACGTGTATACGACAGCCTATGATATCACTTCTCCCACTTCAAAGCTTCAACCAAAACACAGCTTCTATCTCCGAGGCTTCAGCTAGCCTACGGTTTCGTCACGTGTATTTGGATACTTCCACGACAGCCTATGATATCACCTCTCCCACTTCAAGGCTTCAACCAAAACACGGTTTCTACCTCCGAGGCTTCAGCTAGCCTACGGTTTCGTCACGTGTATTTGGATGCTTCCACGACAGCCTATGATATCACCTCTCCCACTTTAAAGCTTCAACCAAAACACAGCTTTTATCTCCGAGGCTTCAGCTAGCCTACGGTTTCGTCACGTGTATCTGGATGCTTCCACGACAGCCTATGATATCACCTCTCCCACTTCAAGGCTTCAACCAAAACACGGCTTCTATCTCCGAGGCTTCAGCTAGCCTACGGTTTCGTCACGTGTATTTCGATGCTTCCACGACAGCCTATGATATCACCTCTCCCACTTCAAGGCTTCAACCAAAACACGGCTTCTATCTCCGAGGCTTCAGCTAGCCTACGGTTTCGTCACGTGTATTTGGATGCTTCCACGACAGCCTATGATATCACCTCTCCCACTTCAAGGCTTCAACCAAAACACGGCTTCTATCTCGAGGCTTCAGCTAGCCTACGGTTTCGTCACGTGTATTTGGATGCTTCCACGACAGCCTATGATATCACCTCTCCCACTTCAAAGCTTCAACCAAAACACGGCTTCTATCTCCGAGGCTTCAGCTAGCCTACGGTTTCGTCACGTGTATTTGGATGCTTCCACGACAGCCTATGATATCACCTCTCCCACTTCAAGGCTTCAACCAAAACACGGCTTCTATCTCGAGGCTTCAGCTAGCCTACGGTTTCGTCACGTGTATTTGGATGCTTCCACGACAGCCTATGATATCACCTCTCCCACTTCAAAGCTTCAACCAAAACACAGCTTCTATCTCCGAGGCTTCAGCTAGCCTACGGTTTCGTCACGTGTATTGGGATGCTTCCACGACAGCCAATGATATCACCTCTCCCACTTCAAGGCTTCAACCAAAACACGGCTTCTATCTCGAGGCTTCAGCTAGCCTACGGTTTCGTCACGTGTATTTGGATGCTTCCACGACAGCCTATGATATCACCTCTCCCACTTCAAAGCTTCAACCAAAACACAGCTTCTATCTCCGAGGCTTCAGCTAGCCTACGGTTTCGTCACGTGTATTTGGATGCTTGCACGACAGCCTATGATATCACCTCTCCCACTTCAAGGCTTCAACCAAAACACGGCTTCTATCTCCGAGGCTTCAGCTAGCCTACGGTTTCGTCACGTGTATTTGGTGCTTCCACGACAGCCTATGATATCACCTCTCCCACTTCAAGGCTTCAACCAAAACACAGCTTCTATCTCCGAGGCTTCAGCTAGCCTACGGTTTCGTCACGTGTATTTGGATACTTCCACGACAGTATATGATATCACCTCTGCCACTTCAAGGCTTCAACCAAAACACGGCTTCTATCTCGAGGCTTCAGCTAGCCTACGGTTTCGTCACGTGTATTTGGATGCTTCCACGACAGCCTATGATATCACCTCTCCCACTTCAAAGCTTCAACCAAAACACAGCTTCTATCTCCGAGGCTTCAGCTAGCCTACGGTTTCGTCACGTGTATTTGGATGCTTCCACGACAGCCAATGATATCACCTCTCCCACTTCAAGGCTTCAACCAAAACACGGCTTCTATCTCGAGGCTTCAGCTAGCCTACGGTTTCGTCACGTATATTTGGATGCTTCCACGACAGCCTATGATATCACCTCTCCCACTTCAAAGCTTCAACCAAAACACAGCTTCTAATACCGAGGCTTCAGCTAGCCTACGGTTTCGTCACGTGTATTTGGATGCTTGCACGACAGCCTATGATATCACCTCTCCCACTTCAAGGCTTCAACCAAAACACGGCTTCTATCTCCGAGGCTTCAGCTAGCCTACGGTTTCGTCACGTGTATTTGGGTGCTTCCACGACAGCCTATGATATCACCTCTCCCACTTCAAGGCTTCAACCAAAACACAGCTTCTATCTCCGAGGCTTCAGCTAGCCTACGGTTTCGTCACGTGTATTTGGATGCTTCCACGACAGCCTATGATATCACCTCTCCCACTTCAAGGCTTCAACCAAAACACGGCTTCTATCTCGAGGCTTCAGCTAGCCTACGGTTTCGTCACGTGTATTTGGATGCTTCCACGACAGCCTATGATATCACCTCTCCCACTTCAAAGCTTCGACCAAAACACAGCTTCTATCTCCGAGGCTTCAGCTAGCCTACGGTTTCGTCACGTGTATTTGGATGCTTCCACGACAGCCTATTATATCACCTCTCCCACTTCAAGGCTTCAACCAAAACACGGCTTCTATATCGAGGCTTCAGCTAGCCTACGGTTTCGTCACGTGTATTTGGATGCTTCCACGACAGCCTATGATATCACCTCTCCCACTTCAAGGCTTTAACCAAAACACGGCTTCTATCTCGAGGCTTCAGCTAGCCTACGGTTTCGTCACATGTATTTGGATGCTTCCACGACAGCCTATGATATCACCTCTCCCACTTCAAGGCTTCAACCAAAACACGGCTTCTATCTCGAGGCTTCAGCTAGCCTACGGTTTCGTCACGTGTATTTGGATGCTTCCACGACAGCCTATGATATCACCTCTCCCACTTCAAAGCTTCAACCAAAACACAGCTTCTATCTCCGAGGCTTCAGCTAGCCTACGGTTTCGTCACGTGTATTTGGATGCTTCCACGACAGCCAATGATATCACCTCTCCCACTTCAAGGCTTCAACCAAAACACGGCTTCTATCTCGAGGCTTCAGCTAGCCTACGGTTTCGTCACGTGTATTTGGATGCTTCCACGACAGCCTATGATATCACCTCTACCACTTCAAACTTCAACCAAAACACAGCTTCTATCTCCGAGGCTTCAGCTAGCCTACGGTTTCGTCACGTGTATTTGGATGCTTCCACGACAGCCAATGATATCACCTCTCCCACTTCAAGGCTTCAACCAAAACACGGCTTCTATCTCGAGGCTTCAGCTAGCCTACGGTTTCGTCACGTGTATTTGGATGCTTCCACGACAGCCTATGATATCACCTCTACCACTTCAAACTTCAACCAAAACACAGCTTCTATCTCCGAGGCTTCAGCTAGCCTACGGTTTCGTCACGTGTATTTGGATGCTTGCACGACAGCCTATGATATCACCTCTCCCACTTCAAGGCTTCAACCAAAACACGGCTTCTATCTCCGAGGCTTCAGCTAGCCTACGGTTTCGTCACGTGTATTTAGATGCTTCCACGACAGCCTATGATATCACCTCTCCCACTTCAAAGCTTCAACCAAAACACAGCTTCTATCTCCGAGGCTTCAGCTAGCCTACGGTTTAGTCACGTGTATTTGGATGCTTCCACGACAGCCAATGATATCACCTCTCCCACTTGAAGGCTTCAACCAAAACACGGCTTCTATCTCGAGGCTTCAGCTAGCCTACGGTTTCGTCACGTGTATTTGGATGCTTCCACGACAGCCTATGATATCACCTCTCCCACTTCAAAGCTTCAACCAAAACACAGCTTCTATCTCCGAGGCTTCAGCTAGCCTACGGTTTCGTCACGTGTTTTTGGATGCTTGCACGACAGCCTATGATATCACCTCTCCCACTTCAAGGCTTCAACCAAAACACGGCTTCTATCTCCGAGGCTTCAGCTAGCCTACGGTTTCGTCACGTGTATTTGGGTGCTTCCACGACAGCCTATGATATCACCTCTCCCACTTCAAGGCTTCAACCAAAACACAGCTTCTATCTCCGAGGCTTCAGCTAGCCTACGGTTTCGTCACGTGTATTTGGATGCTTCCACGACAGCCTATGATATCACCTCTCCCACTTCAAGGCTTCAACCAAAACACGGCTTCTATCTCGAGGCTTCAGCTAGCCTACGGTTTCGTCACGTGTATTTGGATGCTTCCACGACAGCCTATGATATCACCTCTCCCACTTCAAAGCTTCAACCAAAACACAGCTTCTATCTCCGAGGCTTCAGCTAGCCTACGGTTTCGTCACGTGTATTTGGATGCTTCCACGACAGCCAATGATATCACCTCTCCCACTTCAAGGCTTCAACCAAAACACGGCTTCTATCTCGAGGCTTCAGCTAGCCTACGGTTTCGTCACGTGTATTTGGATGCTTCCACGACAGCCTATGATATCACCTCTCCCACTTCAAAGCTTCAACCAAAACACAGCTTCTATCTCCGAGGCTTCAGCTAGCCTACGGTTTCGTCACGTGTATTTGGATGCTTGCACGACAGCCTATGATATCACCTCTCCCACTTCAAGGCTTCAACCAAAACACGGCTTCTATCTCCGAGGCTTCAGCTAGCCTACGGTTTCGTCACGTGTATTTGGGTGCTTCCACGACAGCCTATGATATCACCTCTCCCACTTCAAGGCTTCAACCAAAACACAGCTTCTATCTCCGAGGCTTCAGCTAGCCTACGGTTTCGTCACGTGTATTTGGATGCTTCCACGACAGCCTATGATATCACCTCTCCCACTTCAAGGCTTCAACCAAAACACGGCTTCTATCTCGAGGCTTCAGCTAGCCTACGGTTTCGTCACGTGTATTTGGATGCTTCCACGACAGCCTATGATATCACCTCTCCCACTTCAAAGCTTCGACCAAAACACAGCTTCTATCTCCGAGGCTTCAGCTAGCCTACGGTTTCGTCACGTGTATTTGGATGCTTCCACGACAGCCTATGATATCACCTCTCCCACTTCAAGGCTTCAACCAAAACACGGCTTCTATATCGAGGCTTCAGCTAGCCTACGGTTTCGTCACGTGTATTTGGATGCTTCCACGACAGCCTATGATATCACCTCTCCCACTTCAAGGCTTTAACCAAAACACGGCTTCTATCTCGAGGCTTCAGCTAGCCTACGGTTTCGTCACGTGTATTTGGATGCTTCCACGACAGCCTATGATATCACCTCTCCCACTTCAAGGCTTCAACCAAAACACGGCTTCTATCTCGAGGCTTCAGCTAGCCTACGGTTTCGTCACGTGTATTTGGATGCTTCCACGACAGCCTATGATATCACCTCTCCCACTTCAAAGCTTCAACCAAAACACAGCTTCTATCTCCGAGGCTTCAGCTAGCCTACGGTTTCGTCACGTGTATTTGGATGCTTGCACGACAGCCTATGATATCACCTCTCCCACTTCAAGGCTTCAACCAAAACACGGCTTCTATCTCCGAGGCTTCAGCTAGCCTACGGTTTCGCCACGTGTATTTGGGTGCTTCCACGACAGCCTATGATATCACCTCTCCCACTTCAAGGCTTCAACCAAAACACAGCTTCTATCTCCGAGGCTTCAGCTAGCCTACGGTTTCGTCACGTGTATTTGGATGCTTCCACGACAGCCAATGATATCACCTCTCCCACTTCAAGGCTTCAACCAAAACACGGCTTCTATCTCGAGGCTTCAGCTAGCCTACGGTTTCGTCACGTGTATTTGGATGCTTCCACGACAGCCTATGATATCACCTCTCCCACTTCAAAGCTTCAACCAAAACACAGCTTCTATCTCCGAGGCTTCAGCTAGCCTACGGTTTCGTCACGTGTATTTGGATGCTTGCACGACAGCCTATGATATCACCTCTCCCACTTCAAGGCTTCAACCAAAACACGGCTTCTATCTCCGAGGCTTCAGCTAGCCTACGGTTTCGTCACGTGTATTTGGATGCTTCCACGACAGCCTATGATATCACCTCTCCCACTTCAAAGCTTCAACCAAAACACAGCTTCTATCTCCGAGGCTTCAGCTAGCCTACGGTTTCGTCACGTGTATTTGGATGCTTCCACGACAGCCAATGATATCACCTCTCCCACTTCAAGGCTTCAACCAAAACACGGCTTCTATCTCGAGGCTTCAGCTAGCCTACGGTTTCGTCACGTGTATTTGGATGCTTCCACGACAGCCTATGATATCACCTCTCCCACTTCAAAGCTTCAACCAAAACACAGCTTCTATCTCCGAGGCTTCAGCTAGCCTACGGTTTCGTCACGTGTATTTGGATGCTTGCACGACAGCCTATGATATCACCTCTCCCACTTCAAGGCTTCAACCAAAACATGGCTTCTATCTCCGAGGCTTCAGCTAGCCTACGGTTTCGTCACGTGTATTTGGGTGCTTCCACGACAGCCTATGATATCACCTCTCCCACTTCAAGGCTTCAACCAAAACACAGCTTCTATCTCCGAGGCTTCAGCTAGCCTACGGTTTCGTCACGTGTATTTGGGTGCTTCCACGACAGCCTATGATATCACCTCTCCCACTTCAAGGCTTCAACCAAAACACGGCTTCTATCTCGAGGCTTCAGCTAGCCTACGGTTTCGTCACGTGTATTTGGATGCTTCCACGACAGCCTGTGATATCACCTCTCCCACTTCAAAGCTTCAACCAAAACACAGCTTCTATCTCCGAGGCTTCAGCTAGCCTACGGTTTCGTCACGTGTTTTTGGATGCTTGCACGACAGCCTATGATATCACCTCTCCCACTTCAAGGCTTCAACCAAAACACGGCTTCTATCTCCGAGGCTTCAGCTAGCCTACGGTTTCGTCACGTGTATTTGGGTGCTTCCACGACAGCCTATGATATCACCTCTCCCACTTCAAGGCTTCAACCAAAACACAGCTTCTATCTCCGAGGCTTCAGCTAGCCTACGGTTTCGTCACGTGTATTTGGATGCTTCCACGACAGCCTATGATATCACCTCTCCCACTTCAAGGCTTCAACCAAAACACGGCTTCTATCTCGAGGCTTCAGCTAGCCTACGGTTTCGTCACGTGTATTTGGATGCTTCCACGACAGCCTATGATATCACCTCTCCCACTTCAAAGCTTCAACCAAAACACAGCTTCTATCTCCGAGGCTTCAGCTAGCCTACGGTTTCGTCACGTGTATTTGGATGCTTCCACGACAGCCAATGATATCACCTCTCCCACTTCAAGGCTTCAACCAAAACACGGCTTCTATCTCGAGGCTTCAGCTAGCCTACGGTTTCGTCACGTGTATTTGGATGCTTCCACGACAGCCTATGATATCACCTCTCCCACTTCAAAGCTTCAACCAAAACACAGCTTCTATCTCCGAGGCTTCAGCTAGCCTACGGTTTCGTCACGTGTATTTGGATGCTTGCACGACAGCCTATGATATCACCTCTCCCACTTCAAGGCTTCAACCAAAACACGGCTTCTATCTCCGAGGCTTCAGCTAGCCTACGGTTTCGTCACGTGTATTTGGGTGCTTCCACGACAGCCTATGATATCACCTCTCCCACTTCAAGGCTTCAACCAAAACACAGCTTCTATCTCCGAGGCTTCAGCTAGCCTACGGTTTCGTCACGTGTATTTGGATGCTTCCACGACAGCCTATGATATCACCTCTCCCACTTCAAGGCTTCAACCAAAACACGGCTTCTATCTCGAGGCTTCAGCTAGCCTACGGTTTCGTCACGTGTATTTGGATGCTTCCACGACAGCCTATGATATCACCTCTCCCACTTCAAAGCTTCGACCAAAACACAGCTTCTATCTCCGAGGCTTCAGCTAGCCTACGGTTTCGTCACGTGTATTTGGATGCTTCCACGACAGCCTATGATATCACCTCTCCCACTTCAAGGCTTCAACCAAAACACGGCTTCTATATCGAGGCTTCAGCTAGCCTACGGTTTCGTCACGTGTATTTGGATGCTTCCACGACAGCCTATGATATCACCTCTCCCACTTCAAGGCTTTAACCAAAACACGGCTTCTATCTCGAGGCTTCAGCTAGCCTACGGTTTCGTCACGTGTATTTGGATGCTTCCACGACAGCCTATGATATCACCTCTCCCACTTCAAGGCTTCAACCAAAACACGGCTTCTATCTCGAGGCTTCAGCTAGCCTACGGTTTCGTCACGTGTATTTGGATGCTTCCACGACAGCCTATGATATCACCTCTCCCACTTCAAAGCTTCAACCAAAACACAGCTTCTATCTCCGAGGCTTCAGCTAGCCTACGGTTTCGTCACGTGTATTTGGATGCTTGCACGACAGCCTATGATATCACCTCTCCCACTTCAAGGCTTCAACCAAAACACGGCTTCTATCTCCGAGGCTTCAGCTAGCCTACGGTTTCGCCACGTGTATTTGGGTGCTTCCACGACAGCCTATGATATCACCTCTCCCACTTCAAGGCTTCAACCAAAACACAGCTTCTATCTCCGAGGCTTCAGCTAGCCTACGGTTTCGTCACGTGTATTTGGATGCTTCCACGACAGCCAATGATATCACCTCTCCCACTTCAAGGCTTCAACCAAAACACGGCTTCTATCTCGAGGCTTCAGCTAGCCTACGGTTTCGTCACGTGTATTTGGATGCTTCCACGACAGCCTATGATATCACCTCTCCCACTTCAAAGCTTCAACCAAAACACAGCTTCTATCTCCGAGGCTTCAGCTAGCCTACGGTTTCGTCACGTGTATTTGGATGCTTGCACGACAGCCTATGATATCACCTCTCCCACTTCAAGGCTTCAACCAAAACACGGCTTCTATCTCCGAGGCTTCAGCTAGCCTACGGTTTCGTCACGTGTATTTGGATGCTTCCACGACAGCCTATGATATCACCTCTCCCACTTCAAAGCTTCAACCAAAACACAGCTTCTATCTCCGAGGCTTCAGCTAGCCTACGGTTTCGTCACGTGTATTTGGATGCTTCCACGACAGCCAATGATATCACCTCTCCCACTTCAAGGCTTCAACCAAAACACGGCTTCTATCTCGAGGCTTCAGCTAGCCTACGGTTTCGTCACGTGTATTTGGATGCTTCCACGACAGCCTATGATATCACCTCTCCCACTTCAAAGCTTCAACCAAAACACAGCTTCTATCTCCGAGGCTTCAGCTAGCCTACGGTTTCGTCACGTGTATTTGGATGCTTGCACGACAGCCTATGATATCACCTCTCCCACTTCAAGGCTTCAACCAAAACATGGCTTCTATCTCCGAGGCTTCAGCTAGCCTACGGTTTCGTCACGTGTATTTGGGTGCTTCCACGACAGCCTATGATATCACCTCTCCCACTTCAAGGCTTCAACCAAAACACAGCTTCTATCTCCGAGGCTTCAGCTAGCCTACGGTTTCGTCACGTGTATTTGGGTGCTTCCACGACAGCCTATGATATCACCTCTCCCACTTCAAGGCTTCAACCAAAACACGGCTTCTATCTCGAGGCTTCAGCTAGCCTACGGTTTCGTCACGTGTATTTGGATGCTTCCACGACAGCCTGTGATATCACCTCTCCCACTTCAAAGCTTCGACCAAAACACAGCTTCTATCTCCGAGGCTTCAGCTAGCCTACGGTTTCGTCACGTGTATTTGGATGCTTCCACGACAGCCTATGATATCACCTCTCCCACTTCAAGGCTTCAACCAAAACACGGCTTCTATATCGAGGCTTCAGCTAGCCTACGGTTTCGTCACGTGTATTTGGATGCTTCCACGACAGCCTATGATATCACCTCTCCCACTTCAAGGCTTTAACCAAAACACGGCTTCTATCTCGAGGCTTCAGCTAGCCTACGGTTTCGTCACGTGTATTTGGATGCTTCCACGACAGCCTATGATATCACCTCTCCCACTTCAAGGCTTCAACCAAAACACGGCTTCTATCTCGAGGCTTCAGCTAGCCTACGGTTTCGTCACGTGTATTTGGATGCTTCCACGACAGCCTATGATATCACCTCTCCCACTTCAAAGCTTCAACCAAAACACAGCTTCTATCTCCGAGGCTTCAGCTAGCCTACGGTTTCGTCACGTGTATTTGGATGCTTGCACGACAGCCTATGATATCACCTCTCCCACTTCAAGGCTTCAACCAAAACACGGCTTCTATCTCCGAGGCTTCAGCTAGCCTACGGTTTCGCCACGTGTATTTGGGTGCTTCCACGACAGCCTATGATATCACCTCTCCCACTTCAAGGCTTCAACCAAAACACAGGTTCTATCTCCGAGGCTTCAGCTAGCCTACGGTTTCGTCACGTGTATTTGGATGCTTCCACGACAGCCTATGATATCACCTCTCCCACTTCAAAGCTTCAACCAAAACACAGCTTCTATCTCCGAGGCTTCAGCTAGCCTACGGTTTCGTCACGTGTATTTGGATGCTTCCACGACAGCCAATGATATCACCTCTCCCACTTCAAGGCTTCAACCAAAACACGGCTTCTATCTCGAGGCTTCAGCTAGCCTACGGTTTCGTCACGTGTATTTGGATGCTTCCACGACAGCCTATGATATCACCTCTCCCACTTCAAAGCTTCAACCAAAACACAGCTTCTATCTCCGAGGCTTCAGCTAGCCTACGGTTTCGTCACGTGTATTTGGATGCTTGCACGACAGCCTATGATATCACCTCTCCCACTTCAAGGCTTCAACCAAAACACGGCTTCTATCTCCGAGGCTTCAGCTAGCCTACGGTTTCGTCACGTGTATTTGGATGCTTCCACGACAGCCTATGATATCACCTCTCCCACTTCAAAGCTTCAACCAAAACACAGCTTCTATCTCCGAGGCTTCAGCTAGCCTACGGTTTCGTCACGTGTATTTGGATGCTTCCATGACAGCCAATGATATCACCTCTCCCACTTCAAGGCTTCAACCAAAACACGGCTTCTATCTCGAGGCTTCAGCTAGCCTACGGTTTCGTCACGTGTATTTGGATGCTTCCACGACAGCCTATGATATCACCTCTCCCACTTCATAGCTTCAACCAAAACACAGTTTCTATCTCCGAGGCTTCAGCTAGCCTACGGTTTCGTCACGTGTATTTGGATGCTTGCACGACAGCCTATGATATCACCTCTCCCACTTCAAGGCTTCAACCAAAACACGGCTTCTATCTCCGAGGCTTCAGCTAGCCTACGGTTTCGTCACGTGTATTTGGGTGCTTCCACGACAGCCTATGATATCACCTCTCCCACTTCAAGGCTTCAACCAAAACACAGCTTCTATCTCCGAGGCTTCAGCTAGCCTACGGTTTCGTCACGTGTATTTGGATGCTTCCACGACAGCCTATGATATCACCTCTCCCACTTCAAGGCTTCAACCAAAACACGGCTTCTATCTCGAGGCTTCAGCTAGCCTACGGTTTCGTCACGTGTATTTGGATGCTTCCACGACAGCCTATGATATCACCTCTCCCACTTCAAAGCTTCGACCAAAACACAGCTTCTATCTCCGAGGCTTCAGCTAGCCTACGGTTTCGTCACGTGTATTTGGATGCTTCCACGACAGCCTATGATATCACCTCTCCCACTTCAAGGCTTCAACCAAAACACGGCTTCTATATCGAGGCTTCAGCTAGCCTACGGTTTCGTCACGTGTATTTGGATGCTTCCACGACAGCCTATGATATCACCTCTCCCACTTCAAAGCTTTAACCAAAACACGGCTTCTATCTCGAGGCTTCAGCTAGCCTACGGTTTCGTCACGTGTATTTGGATGCTTCCACGACAGCCTATGATATCACTTCTCCCACTTCAAAGCTTCAACCAAAACACAGCTTCTATCTCCGAGGCTTCAGCTAGCCTACGGTTTCGTCACGTGTATTTGGATACTTCCACGACAGCCTATGATATCACCTCTCCCACTTCAAGGCTTCAACCAAAACACGGCTTCTATCTCCGAGGCTTCAGCTAGCCTACGGTTTCGTCCCGTGTATTTGGATGCTTCCACGACAGCCTATGATATCACCTCTCCCACTTCAAGGCTTCAACCAAACCACGGCTTCTATCTCGAGGCTTCAGCTAGCCTACGGTTTCGTCACGTGTATTTGGATGCTTCCACGACAGCCTATGATATCACCTCTCCCACTTTAAAGCTTCAACCAAAACACAGCTTCTATCTCCGAGGCTTCAGCTAGCCTACGGTTTCGTCACGTGTATCTGGATGCTTCCACGACAGCCTATGATATCACCTCTCCCACTTCAAGGCTTCAACCAAAACACGGCTTCTATCTCCGAGGCTTCAGCTAGCCTACGGTTTCGTCACGTGTATTTCGATGCTTCCACGACAGCCTATGATATCACCTCTCCCACTTCAAAGCTTCAACCAAAATACGGCTTCTATCTCCGAGGCTTCAGCTAGCCTACGGTTTCGTCATGTGTATTTGGATGCTTCCACGACAGCCTATGATATCACCTCTCCCACTTCAAGGCTTCAACCAAAACACGGCTTCTATCTCGAGGCTTCAGCTAGCCTACGGTTTCGTCACGTGTATTTGGATGCTTCCACGACAGCCTATGATATCATCTCTCCCACTTCAAAGCTTCAACCAAAACACGGCTTCTATCTCCGAGGCTTCAGCTAGCCTACGGTTTCGTCACGTGTATTTGGATGCTTCCACGACAGCCTATGATATCACCTCTCCCACTTCAAGGCTTCAACCAAAACACGGCTTCTATCTCGAGGCTTCAGCTAGCCTACGGTTTCTTCACGTGTATTTGGATGCTTCCACGACAGCCTATGATATCACCTCTCCCACTTCAAAGCTTCAACCAAAACACAGCTTCTATCTCCGAGGCTTCAGCTAGCCTACGGTTTCGTCACGTGTATTTGGATGCTTCCACGACAGCCTATGATATCACCTCTCCCACTTCAAGGCTTCAACCAAAACACGGCTTCTATCTCCGAGGTTTCAGCTAGCCTACGGTTTCGTCACGTGTATTTGGGTGCTTCCACGACAGCCTATGATATCACCTCTCCCACTTCAAGGCTTCAACCAAAACACAGCTTCTATCTCCGAGGCTTCAGCTAGCCTACGGTTTCGTCACGTGTATTTCGATGCTTCTACGACAGTCTATGATATCACCTCTCCCACTTCAAGGCTTCAACCAAAACACGGCTTCTATCTCCGAGGCTTCAGCTAGCCTACGGTTCGTCACGTGTATTTCGATGCTTCCACGGCAGCCTATGATATCACCTCTCCCACTTCAAGCCTTCAACCAAAACACGGCTTCTATCTCCGAGGCTTCAGCTAGCCTACGGTTTCGTCACGTGTATTTGGGTGCTTCCACGACAGCCTATGATATCACCTCTCCCACTTCAAGGCTTCAACCAAAACACAGCTTCTATCTCCGAGGCTTCAGTTAGCCTACGGTTTCGTCACGTGTATTTGGATGCTTCCACGACAGCCTATGATATCACCTCTCCCACTTCAAGGCTTCAACCAAAACACGGCTTCTATCTCGAGGCTTCAGCTAGCCTACGGTTTCGTCACGTGTATTTGGATGCTTCCACGACAGCCTATGATATCACCTCTCCCACTTCAAGGCTTCAACCAAAACACGGCTTCTATCTCCGAGGCTTCAGCTAGCCTACGGTTTCGTCACGTGTATTTGGGTGCTTCCACGACAGCCTATGATATCACCTCTCCCACTTCAAGGCTTCAACCAAAACACAGCTTCTATCTCGAGGCTTCAGCTAGCCTACGGTTTCGTCATGTGTATTTGGATGCTTCCACGACAGCCTATGATATCACCTCTCCCACTTCAAAGCTTCAACCAAAACACGGCTTCTATCTCCGAGGCTTCAGCTAGCCTACGGTTTCGTCACGTGTATTTGGATGCTTCCACTACAACCTATGATATCACCTCTCCCACTTCAAGGCTTCAACCAAAACACGGCTTCTATCTCGAGGCTTCAGCTAGCCTACGGTTTCGTCACGTGTATTTGGATGCTTCCACGACAGCCTATGATATCACCTCTCCCACTTCAAGGCTTCAACCAAAACACGGCTTCTATCTCGAGGCTTCAGCTAGCCTACGGTTTCGTCACGTGTATTTGGATGCTTCCACGACAGCCTATGATATCACCTCTCCCACTTCAAGGCTTCAACGTCAGCCTACGACATGATCACTCCCCCTTCAAGGCTTCCTCCACAGGATTCGATATAATATTTCCAACTTGAAGGCTTCAACCACAGCATATGATGTCATCACCTCCATTGCAAGACTTTAATCAAAGCCTGCAGTATCGTAATCCGCACTTCAAAGCTTCAACCAGAAGTTAAGGCTTCCATCTCGAGCCTTCTGCTGCCTGCGATTTCTTCGCCTCTATTTCGATGCTTTAACCCCAACCCACGATTTCATCGCCTCTATTTGGATCCTTCAATCACAGCCTAAAATTTCATCTTCCCTAGTTCAACTTGAACTTACGGCTTCCACCTCGAAGCTTCTGCTAGGCTGCTATTTAATCGCCTCAATTTGGATGCTTCAACCACAGCCTAAAATTTTATCTTTCCCACTTTAAGCGTTCAACTAGGACCTATGGCGTCCACCCTGAGGCTAGTGCTAGCCTACGATTTCAACAGATTTTTCAAAACTACCCGATACTAGTAGAACAGTTACATTACCTTTTCTGGCTAATTTGTTGCTGTTTCGTACTCTTTGTCTACTCCAAAGTGGCCTTAACTAAGAGCAGCCCTACCTGACTGGCATCTCTTTAATAATTCACTGTAGTCCACGAAAGTCCACGTGGATATGGTACGTCATCAATGTTTATTATGCCTTTAATACCGGTAAACGTATCTTTGTATCTCTTCAGCGTTCTACTTGGTTCTATATTAATATTTTGAGTTTTACAGTTATTTGTCACTCCTACCATTAACTGATGTTGATGCTTTTCGGATAACCTCATACAGTAAAAACGGTCTGTGTGATGTCTGAAAATCGTTTCTCCCAGTACGGAAATCATCTTTATATAAGCTATCTGTACACTACAGTACGAAGTCGGACTGTGTTGTTTAGCGTTGTTGCCACGTAATGAACCGATCTCGCTAGGTATAGCCGAATGTTGCTTACCCCTGAGCACTAATTGGCAACACTGAATTGGCGAACAGTGTTAGACCGTAGGCCTCTCCGTGTCTCTTCTCTCGCCCATGTGGCAAAGCTGCATTTTTCTCCACCCGCCCGAATCAGTGCAGTAGACTTTAGTTACGACCCTGTTGTGGCTGATGGAGGCTCTCCGAAACGCGTCAAAAGATATTAGAAATGCTAATGCAGTCACGCTAAAAATAGAAAAAAAGATTCTAAATAATACATTAATAATCGTACATAATGCCTTGAGGAGTAATTGATTATGTTAAGATCAAGAAAGGAATTGCGATGGCCATCTGAAGATGAGTAGGAAAATATGTGTTTATAAGTTTCGAAGCACAACAAGAAAACAGCGAGTAACAACCAAAGTAATGAAAATAAAAGTAGTATTATCAAACAAAACGTTTAAACTTATATTACACTAATTAAAAACAAATATTTGAAAGTCGGCGGTGTGTGAGAACAGCTGAGCGGTGTTGCCATATCGCCAATATGATATTGTTATATTATGTTTGCATTTTAAACACGAAAAGAATATTGAAGATAACTGGTCAGGCATACTATTACACAAGGCAATCCTGTGAATAGCATATGTCATGGAAACTGCGACCGGTTTATGATTTTAGCTTTACGTGTGCTATATTGTAAAATTTGTTTTCTCATATTATGACAAAACTAATTAATAAATTTTGTATTCTGTTAGAGGGTAGTTAGCTAACAGCTGAGGGGAGGCTGTAAAAATACGGAAAACCTGTGATGATCCGGGTAAATAATAATAAATGGTTTTAATACACGGATTAAAATGTTACAGAAAGAGAATGGGAATAGGATATTGAAACTAACAACGAACAGAAAATTGTAAAGGCAAGGAAGAAGATACTATTTACTTAATGATAGAATGTAAAGAACGGAAGCAAGCAACGTCAGAGGAGATAAAGATAAAAGCTTCAGATAAAAACTCACGAGATAAGAGGCAAAGCAGAGGAAGTATATAGAACGATGGGTTTGTCTTCGAGATACGCCCTTGTGAAGAAACAATGAATGAATTGCTACGCTTCTATTGTTCAATTCCTTCTATAACTCAACTCTCCTTACATATATATATATGTATATATCTGGTTCAGGTTTTCAACCGTTAATAAAATACTTTTTGTTCATTCAATCAAGTTCAAATACATTTTTTAAACTTGTAGTGGGTGGCACTCGAGGCTAATACAGTTTTTTCAAATATTAATTCACTAAACAAATTTAATAACGAATTCGTTTTAATTTATTATTGGATAAAACTATTCACAAAAAGGGTGAGGTATTGAATAGAGTAATTTAGTCCCATTTGGCTTTAAAAAAATGATAAGTCACTTTGTGTGTGTGTGTGTGTGTGTGTGTGTGTGTGTGTGTGTGTGTGTGTGTGTGTGTGTATGTGTGTGTGTGTGTGTCTGTCTGTCTGTCAGTATGTGTGTGTGTGTGTGTGTGTGTGTGTGTGTCGCGCGTGTGTGTGTTTATTTATGAAATCATATGTTATCACTTAATGTAACCTAAAATATGAAGAGCTTCTTGTATATGAAGATTTTCTTCTTGCGTAACATACACAGTTAGACCTGTCATAAGAAACAAACTTAATTTATTCATAACCGATGTAACGAAATTTTTTAAGTCCAATTCTCCTGAATGTTTACAAATCCGAAAAACAACGTGTCTAATTACGTCACTCGAGTGACGTCACAAGAAACCGTAAATCCCCAGCAAGTGATCGTTGGCGATAAGGCTTTGCCAGACTTTATAACATCAACGTAGCACACCTATGAATAGTTTCGACGCTTTTTCAGAACTTTATTTAGAGTTGAAAAAGTAGTTTTGTATGTTTTTTTATGTTTCTTCCCAAACAAGAACTATTAAACTGCATTAAAAATTAAAGAAATACAATTCTTTCTAGACAATGGTTGTAATTTAAAAAAACACAATAGGTTGTTGAACAAATGGACAATGGACGGTTGCGACAACAAACGCACGTTGTCGACGAAACAATGGTTGCATCGCAAACACGGAAACACTGGTACTTTGATCTTGACTTTATCGCTTGTGCTAGATTATTTATTAATAGATGAACTTTTCATTAAATATAAACACAATCGGGAACTGTAGATTAGAGGCGCCATATGTGTGATAAAGCGTTAGGAATGTAGAAACGTGTAATGTATTGCTGCTAGATGGCAACTGTTTGTGAACAGGAATAAACAAATATATAGCAAGCTTTAACGAAATCTTTAGGTTTCTGCTTTCTGCGATGTTCTACATTTATATGCCAAATATAACAGTTCTAGCACTGTCACGTCAATTTTTTTCATGATGCATTTCGAAGAACCTTCATCAATTTAAACTTTCTTTGAACCCTGGGTTTATAAGACAGTTCTGATTGATGAAGACTCTTCGAAGCGCTTCAAGAAACGCTAAATGTGGCTATACTAGAACTGGGAGATAACGACTATGATTGGCAGATAATTAAGACAAAATGTTAGGCTTCAATAGCAATGGCGAAATAAGACAGCATTGAATGTTTGGCTCAACTGTAGGGATTTTTGTAATTTTTATTGTTTTAAATACAAGTACGGAGGGGGAGGGAGAGAGAGAGAGAGAGAGAGAGGTAGTAAGAGAGAAGAAGGAAGAGACAGCGAGAGATGTATGGAGGTGAGGGAGGGGAGACAGAACAAATGCATTTTATTTTAAGTGTTATGTTATAAACAATAATTGCGAGCAGTATATATTTCTTGTGTTTATGTTATGTTATAGTTTTAAAAAAATCGCTTTTTCCATATTTAAGGAGAGAGTTTTAGCTCCCCAAAGCTCCCCTCCACCCATAAATATCCCTCTGTCTCTGAATATTATATCTTTTCATGACGATCTAGATTATAGAGCAGGGGTGTACAACCCTTGCCCCGCGGGCTTCATGCGGCCTCAGACATGTTTTTTGCGGCCCGCAGGCCAATCGTGAAGTATTCGTGAAGAAATTGATATTTTTCTTTCCGACAGTGGTATTACGGTATTCGAATTTAAAAATAGACTGGTTATGTGACTTAGCATTTTATGTCGATATTATGCATCATATGAACGAACTGAATACGAAACTTCAAAGCAAAGACAATTTAATTCACTCGTCAGTGAGTCTTATAAGAGCGTTTGAAAAACAATTGTAAATGTGGGGCGCCCAAATGGTAAATGGAGTTTTGGTTAACTCTTTTCGCTTATTGAGATGAATTCAACAGATGATGATAACACATTGGAGTTCTCGAAATATAGCAATATAATGCAATGTTTGAAGAAAGATTTTGAAAACAGATTTCATGATCTTAATAAATTTGAAAAGTTATTTGAAATCTTTGCATCGCCGTTCAGTGTTGATTGTATGGATGCACCTCATAATATTCAAATGGAACTTATTGATCTGCAGCACATGATTCAGTTAAAGTAGAAATCCTGTGAAGTTCCGTTATTAGATTTCTACAAAAACTACTTGCCTGTAGAAATGGTTAATCTGCGAGAAATATTTTTAAAAATTTCATGTTTGTTCGGCAGTACTTTCATTTGTGAGCATGTATTTTGTTAATGAAATCTATCAAATCTAAAAGCTTGTACGCGTTCAACTGACATTCACTTGGAATCAACATTGAAAATAGTAACTACAAACATTAAAATAGACATTGAACAATTATTAAAAGAATAAGTGTCAAATTTCCCACTAAAATAAACACTTTTCAGAATTCATTTCATGTGTTTTAATTTTCAAGTTAAAAGTTGTTTTATGTTTTGAATCTTGCTGTAGTATTATTAATAAGTGTAGTAAACTTTAAATTCTTGCTGGAAGTATTATCATTTTAACATTAACAAAATAGAGAATTAGATATCTGAATACATTGCTACAGGCTCCCATAAATTATAAAGTGGCTGTGTATGTATGGGATGTACGCTTACATTATAATTTTAAATGTAGGCTACAATATTTGAAACTTAACCACAACTAGACGTATTCCAATTGTTGAACTCGAGAAATTTTAATTCTGTGGCCTGGCTCGAGAAAAATGAAAACTAAATTGGTCCACTGTTCCAAAACTGTTGAGTACTCCTGTACTAGAGGATTCCATGATACAACGGCGAATTGGGAATACAAGCAGGTCGATATTTATCATTTATACATCTATTTATGTTAGGCTATATCGACATTAAAGTATCGTTGTAACTACGATGTTGTAACTGCGAATTAAAGTATCGTTTGTAATTATGTTTCGATTATAGACAATCCAAGACAACGTTTCAATAGAAGAGGCCAGCGTTGTGAAAGTTTAACACGTGCATTCGCCGTTAGGGCAATGCTCCAGCCGACTCCGCTATGTTTTATGCGAATTGATCAGCTGTTTTACAAAGCGACGAGCTCAGCATTTGAGGCTAGTAAATTACGAAATACTGTAAATACATAGAGGAACGTGAAAGAAATTGAAGTAAGCTTTGTGTATACGCATTTTGTCACATACGCTAAATGTACACCTTGTAAGAATTATAGGCCACAGTGTTTTTAAGCGAGCCTGCTTTCGGAGGTGTGTTTTTACTATCATTTTCAGCGTAATATTGAAATATTAGTTATAATACTAAGCTTTTAAGTGTTGAAAACCATAAGTGATTACAATTTTAAACAATACAACCTAACCTCCATTTATCAGCACAATCGATACTGTATAAACCCAGAACACTATATGATACTGCCTTACTATATAGGTACAAAGTATCCGTTAGGTTAGGTTTGTTTATAAAAAGAAACACAAAATTAAATTTACAACGTAAGGCATTGCACCAAATATACTTGCCTATATTGGCGTAATACTTGAGTCGCTTGTTAAATGGCTTTATTGGTTACTTTATTTAACAATCTTTAGTGTCCTTATAACATAACCTAAACTAACCAGATACTTTTTATGTATATTTTGATAAAGTTCAGAGTAGTATAACATTATGTGATAATTATTGGAGAATTGCTTGATAAAGAAGTACGTTTTAATAATGAGGTTATGTTAAAAGTTGATAACCATTATATCGATATTTTGTGTAAGTTTGTATCACTATTTCTAGTTTGCGACATTTAAAATATTTTGGTTTTATTTAAAATGTCTGTTTAAGTAACGTGACATAATGGGAAAAAATAGTCATTGGGACTGGGCTACAGAAGTGAATACTTCATTCGGATAATGCACTTAATATAGGTTTTATTAGAAACGTGTTAATGCAGTTAGTAATAAAAGAATGTAGAATAATGGAAAACCTTTATTAAAAGTTGAAAAACGTACCGAAGAAAAACTTTATTTAACGAATTTAAATGAAATATGTTCTTAAAAAGTTTAATACGTCCCTACGGAAGTTTTCGTTTTAATAAATTGGAATAAAAACATATAAATATTTAACATTATATAGAATAATTCTAGTAAAGTTTTTTAAAATAATAATATACTTATTAAAAGATAAAAAATATTGAATAGTAACATTTCAATTTATTAATGTACAATAAATAGAGTAACATAACCTCATTGTTTAAACAGCTGTTCTCTACGACATAATTTGTAACGTAAAATCAGCTAATGTATGAAATCATGTGTTATCACTTAATTTAAGCTAAATATGAAGAGCGTCATGAGATATTCCATATTCACTTACAAATATCGAAGTTAAATGGTCTTTGTCAACTATTGCCTATATCCTTTATCTCAACTCGTAGATTATAATAACAACACGTAATAAAGTGTTCGAAAATGATAAAAAGCGTCCTAAAAAATTCGTAAAATATCATTTTACATTAAAGTCATAACATCTAATGCAAAAATAGAACGATAGACTGGGCTCATAGGAAATTTCGAATTTTGTCGTGGCTCAAGGTCGAAACCCTTCACATATGTGTACTCGTATAAACACCAGACTCCCCTTTTCGGAAGATATGAGATTTCCTGAACTCGCGAAATCTCTAATTCACAATCATTTATCATTTCTACCACATTATATTTAACTTCTCCTTGTAAACGACACAAAAAAACGCACGCATACTCGCTCGCGCGTGCTCACATACACACGCACATTTTACACACACACACACACACACACAAACATACACAATCAAACACACAGACAGACACACAGACACACACCACACACACACACACAAGACACACACACACACACACACACACACACACACACACACACACACACACACACACACACACACACACACACACACACACATACATACACATTCGATAACCTCTACAATTTGACTTATTATTAGAACGGCTTACTATAAGAGCTCTTTTTACATTTCATTGATAGCCTAAGAAACAGAGGGACATTTTTGTTTACACAATCGGTTGGCCAAACTGGCAGTCATCAGTATAAGCAGAACGTCGCGTCGTTATCACTAACGGAGACCGTGACCTCTACTTTGGTTGCGCCCTATTTGTAAACCACGCATTATCTTTTACGTTAAAAATTTACTCTGAGGTCGGTGGCAGTTTAGTTTAAATTTATATCTATTTTCTTCTAAGGTTATGTGCGTTGCAGTTGCCTTTCGGAAGGTCTGTTTCAATATCTTCTCCATCGCTCTATAAGCTAGACGAATATTTGTTTGAATATAGAGGAAATGTTATTAGAATATTCAGGGACACATACTAGTCCAACAGTGTTATTTGTTGTCCCATTTATTTTAAAAATTAATTTATAATAACCCTTATCTTCAGTTTTTATATCCTAATGTGTTTTTAACCTTCTGATGACCAAGGGCGGCTCCAGGGGGGGGGGTGTAACTGCCCCCTGAGTATTCGGGTACTATTTTATATATATATATATATATATATATATATATATATATATATATATATATATATTACATTCGGAACACATTTAAATTTATCCCAGTTTACCTAATAAAAAGTATTTTTCAATTGACTTTTATTTTAAAACAAAGTATATTGTGTTTACATTTATCTAATGTTAGGTGTAGAAATTCCTCTGATAACACTGGTAGTTCCACCCAGCATAAACACTGGCATGTTACAAGTCGCGCACTAGCTCCGTGCCGGCTCGGCTGTACTAACAGTCTGTGTACTACGACTCCGCGTCGTCCTCGTCAGACCGAGCCGTTAGATGAAACGATAAAAGTTGAACATTATTTTGTATTATGTACAAAATAATTATTTTGGTATCTATGTAAATTCAGTTAAAATGCATGTTTTGATATTTACATAAAATATTAACTGAAATTAATGCAGTAACTTGATGGATTTAAATATTTTGTATATAAATTACACACGTAATCCATAAACGTGTAGATTTTAGAGTCAACACCACTCCCCCCACCACAGAAAAATTATTATTTTTTTTTTAGGATCTATCGGCTGAAGGTTTTCTAACCTTCAATCTTTAGTGTGTAATATATTAGCTACATTAAATAGCAACAAATTCCATATTGCCGAAACGAAATTCAAATGCGTAAATGGTCTGGCAATGACTTCCTTTACAAAATCGGTGTAAAATAAAGGTAGAGCTTTTAAGTAAGGTTCTTAGATCCAATATTTCTTCATAGCGAATAGTTTGTGGAAATTAGAATTCCTCCTATTAGCTCACACTCCCCTCATATATATATATATATCGCAATATGTATTCTTGTGTATTAATAAAGATCTAAGTCAAAATACAAATACAAGAATTATAATTGAATTTACAATTCTTTTAAGAATAGATGTTATGATTTTAGATATTTTATAAGAAGGGGTATTTATAAAATTTATTAATGGTCTAATTGGTTTCTCAATTTTGTGTAATTTAATAAGTCCATTCAGTATTGGAATTTTTGGATTATCGTTCATATAATTACTGATATTATTTTGATTAAATAATTTATAAGAAGATTTTATTAAATTTTTTATTTCATTTTGGTATTTCTTTGTAGGATCCTTATATATTTCACTAAATTGATTTTCATTTATATATTTCTCTGTTTTATTTATGTGTTCGTCCTTATCAATAATTTCAATAGCATTACTTTTATCAACCTTTACTGTAATTAGATTGTTATTTTGTAGTTTATCTTTTAAATCTTTAACTCCTAAATATGTTTGTCTATGGGTTTTATTAATTTTATTAGTTTTAATTAATTTTTTTATTTCATGAGCTGCTTCGATTCTGGTACTATCTTGTATATTTTCATTTTATTTACTAATGGCTATTTCTGTATCTATTATTATATTATCAATATCTTTATTTATGTTTCTTTTTATATTGATTTTATTATTTTCAAGTAGTTTTATTTCGCAATTAATAAATTTAGTATTAGTAAAATTAACAATATTCGGGTGAAAGCTATGATATTTAACTTCAGGTATTATTTTCATTTATTTTTTAAGTTTCAAATTATTTAGTTTTTTGGTTATATTATTTATTTTTATATTTCTAATTTTATTTATTATGAAGTTAATTTTATTGTATTTTCCTCCCGTTTTATATTATATATTGAAGAAGCCAATTTTAAATGTAATTTATATATTTCAGCAAATTACACTAAGTGCAATAATTTTACCTTATGTGATGAGGCACCTTTCAGTCACTTGACCATTGACGAATTACTGACAAAAAGTGGTCAAAAAGTGTTTATAATTAATAATAATAACTTCATTAAGTCAGTGCATCGAAATATCACTATATATATAATATATACAAAATTCGTTTTTATTCATCCAATCAAGTTCAAGTAATTTCTTTTAACCTATAGTAGATGACAATTGATGTTAATACAGCGTTTTCAAATATTTATTCAATAATTTAAAAAATTAAATTAAGGAAGGATGATGTCCTGGTCGAATTTGAAAACCAGCACTTTTAGCACTGAGCTAACTTTCCCAGATATAAAAGTTGCTTAAAGATGTACTATATGAAATTATAAGAACAAGGTTCTTTGCAATAGTGAAGCCTTACAAGAGGTGGATAGAATGAGGAGTTATAGACTTAAATTAGGAAGGATAAAAAGAAAGCAAATAAATAGTAACAATCAAAAATCATAGTTCAAAACCATGTATTGTATAAAGGGTAAAATGGGAATTTTGTACGGAAATTAGCTTTTATATTTTGCCTTAATATTGTGACTTTCATGTATTTTTGTTGTCATATTTATATATATATATATATATATATATATAATATTATATTTCTTGTAATTATAAAATAAAAAGTAGCTACAATAAAATTTTCTTTGTTGGCCTCAGTAGGAATTGGCTTTAAAAAATTCTTTATGTATATTGCTCGTTATTTTTGTGAAAGCATTTTACATTATTCAGTTTTCACAAAGACTTAAATGTTTTTATAATTGGAATCGCATAACCTACAAGTCGTACAAATAACACAGCCACGGCCACTGAAATGTCGTTGCCAGATTTATTAATTTCGATTTAAACATCGACGTCCAAGGTTGTGATTGCTTTGTCAGGTTGCAAAGAATGACTTGTAGGTCTTTTCAAACAGCTGTGCCATCACAGAAGCTAAATATATATTGAAGGGGATGACACTTGATGTTAATACATTTTTTTCAAATGATTATCCATTAATTAAATAATTTTAATAATTGCTTTCGCTTTCTATTTTACCACTTGGTATTGCGCCTCTATCATATGTAATTAGGACCTTCATATTTACATTATTTGTAATTAATAAATGAAAAGTAACTAAAATAAAACTGTTCTTTGTTGACCTAAGTAGGAATCGACCATAAAACGTTTGTTATATTACTTGTTTTTAGTTATCTTAACAAATAACTATACTAGAAGTT
>JBAIZL010000001.1:261183424-261240924 GCA_036971475.1 Prosapia bicincta
TATATATATATATATATTACTAATATATATTACTATATATATATATATATATATATATATATATATATATATTACTAATATATATTACTATATATATATATATATTACTAATATATATTACTATATATATATATATATATATATATATATATATATATATATATATATATATATATATATTACTAATATATATTACTATATATATATATATACAACTAATGTTATTTTGTACTTGCCATTAGAATATATATATTCATATAAACAAACTTTTATATATATATATATAAATATAATAGAGTTGCTATGTGACCAAGTGTCTTTTACTTTTCTTAAGCTCGCAACCTTTCCAATGCCGGCAAAATAGCCTTCAAAACGTTGCCAGCTTCAAACAAAAAATACTCAACTCACATACGAACTGTATTTTATTTATATAATATAATTAATGTGAATGTAAACTCACATATTAAATAATAATCTACATTGGCCTAAAATTAAAAGAGAAAAACAACTCATTTTTAACATATAACTTTGACCTTAAGAGTTAGTCTCCAATTATTTTAAAAGCAGGGAAAAATATATTATATAATATGAAGAGAACAAAGGCAAAAAATGTAAACTAAACTAAATCAAATTGGACCTAAATTGAAACTTGAAGTTATTTTAACTAGCTGAAACAAATTTGCCACTATACCGCCTATTAGTATTAAAAAAAGGGTAGACTGCGTTTATTGTAACATATCAACAGAATAAAAAACAAGATCTAATATACACAGAATTAATCATTTTAATTATTAACATTTTTATAAATTAATAATACTTTTGTATTATTTGTGGTTTCAACTGTCCACCAAAATGCCCTGTTTTGTCCCTGTGAAAATTCCGACTTACTATATGGAGCCCCCAGGTAGATGGCCCGAGATAAACATTGCACTTAACCTGCCACATGATGTGAGCAAGAAAGATCATTTACAAATATTAAAAACAATAACATTAAACACAATTCAATCTCAATACAAAAGCCAAATAAAAATATTCACAGATGGGTCGCTCGACCGGGAAAAGAGCTTATCGGGGGCAGGCTACTATAATGAATCGAACGGAGACTGTTTTTACATTTCAGCCAATTCCAATTCCAGCATGGATACTCAGCTTTTGGCTATAAGTGCAGCCCTGACTAGCTGTGTGCATTTAAAGGGCAATTCAAAAATATGCATCCTATCGGATTCGAAAGCCGCCCTTCAGTCATTGTTAAGTAATTCTACAAGTTCATACTCGTTTCGAATGTCAGAAATAAGAAAAACCCTCCTAGAACTAGTGGAATGCGGGAAGGAATTAACTCTTCAATGGGTACCTGCTCATTGCGGAGTACCCGGAAACGAAAAGGCTGACCAAATTGCAAAAATAGCCTCAACCATGGGACCTACAGATGAAGGCAAACACTCCCTGCTACATTGCAAAAGTGTAAGCAGGGAAGTTTTCCGAAAACGTTGGTGTGAAAATTGGGAAAAAGAGTCTACTGGTCGACACCTTTACCAGCTCCAACCAGAACCACCAGTCGAGGACAAATATAGGGAAGTAGCACGATCAACAGCATCTTTTGCTGCCAGAGCAAGAACCGGCCATCTGGTGACACAGGAGTACCTATTTCGTTTTAATCTCACAGAGTCTCCGTTGTGTGCACTCTGTGGTGTGGAGAGCGAAAAAATTGAACACATCCTGCTGAACTGCCCTTACCCATTACCTACAAGAGACATCCTCAGACCAATTGTGACAAAGTGGCAAGAAGAAGAACCTGTGGGCCATAGCATCATATATATATATCGTGGACATCGGCTATAGTTAAGCTGGACGCCTGCACGAAGAAGTAAGAAGTAAGTAATAATACTTTTGTACATTTGCGTTATGAGAAACGAGAACATTAGTCCTATTGTTGTTATGTTTAACATCAAAACGATGTTTGTAGAATGAATGCCGGCGGTTGAAAGGAATTATTTTCCAAAATACTTTAGGGCTACAGATTCCTGTAACTCGTCCACCTTCTACACGCCAAACTTTGCCGGTTGAAATGAAATGTCAAAACCACTTGGATGAAACAAATTAAAAATGAGTTTTGCGCAATGCGATTAGTTGATTTCCAAAATATTTTGCCAAAAATGTTAACATGCAAAAGAATGTGTATTTTGTAATTAGAGCAATTGGAGAAAATAAACTGACAATGAGTTGCTAATATGAAGATATACTTGAGAAATGGTTAGAATGTGTACATTGAATTATAATTTCAAAATTTATTCAAATATCTGGGGTTAAATTTATTTTGTTTTAAAACAAAAATCTTCCCTTTAATGTAAAAATCTAATAGCTTTACTTCTATCTAAAACAAGTTATTGGGAAAGATTACTTTATTTTGATAAAGACATAAAACAAAACTAAAACAATTGGGTTTGAAAAATCTTTACTGTTGTGAAAATTCCTGCACTCCCTACGTGTGGCCGAGGTTTATCATTAAAACTCATTAATAATTCATAAAGAAGTGGTTAAAACACGATTTTCAGCCGTTTATTCGAAACGTCTACACTCACACATGCACATCCTTGGACACGTTTAAACACACACACACGCACACACACACACTACGCAAACCACTTATTTCTATAAGCGTATGCCCTAATACGGCCGACTCTATCACGCTTAGAATCTAAGGTCACGTGACAAGGTACACACGCAAAAACAACTGTTCGTCTGACCTTCACCTCCATTTAGTGAGGTCAAATGTTGCAAAATGCAAGACACCACTGTTTACAAAAATCCATTTAGGGATAAACATTAATAAGTTAATGGCTTAGTAACCTCAATTCTTGAAATTCATGACGTCATTTACAAAAGTAAATAATAAAAAAAAAACATAACGCAAATGGTTCATTAACGTTTTCGAAATGCGACATTTTCATTGGAATGTAATAAGATTTGGTACTAAACAGGATTATTCTAGTGTTTGTAATTCTTTGTTTTCACTGAGTTTATTTTACTCTGATTCAAAAGATATTGTTCAAAATTGCCGTAGTTGATATCTCGACCCAACCCACGATTCTCTACTAATTGTTTTCTGTTACTTTGTACCTATACCCCCCTTATTTTAGCTATCGATTAAATTTAATTTCGCCCCTAATTTCAATTAGTTTGGGTTTTTATTCAACCTGAAAGTTTGACTCAGGATAAATTAACCATCTCTCTATTTTTGTATTCTGAATTGGGCTTGAGTAGCTACAAAACTGTTAATACCCTACTATAATATTTACTCGATTTAAAAAAATTAATTAGACCTTTAATATTTATTTTAAACAAATCGAAGCAAGTAATTAGAAATTGTCCACCTACATCTTTAATTCTTTTATAAAGTAACTATTAAGCGTTGCGTGAAAACGTTATGTAACATATTTGTACGAGTTTATTCAAGAAAGTTTTAAATAGTATTCTGAAAACATCAACTTCGATTATAATAAAATATTTGCATTCTTAAAACGATTGCATGTTACTGTAATAGCATTTTAATGATAATTAATTTATCTAATACAAATAGGTTTAGGTTAAGGGCGTAAAATTCTCTATCCTGTAATAGAGTGAAAATACGTAAAGTGTCCCACATTGTTTTTAATACATTCTCTATTAGGGACTCAGGGTAGAAGAGTATATCCCTCTTTTCTCCGTTTGAAAGTAGGGGTAAGCGACCCACTATTTCACAATTCTCACCTATTTCCATTATAGGTCGAATTTTATAACCTGGATCTTGGCTATTAGGTATAAATTATGTATTCCTCGTCTAGAAAACATCAGGCACTGTCGTCATCCCTCGTCGCGGAACACCGGTCCCAACCCTTAGACAATCCTATTAGCACGCTTCCGTGAACACTCTATTTACATTTGTTATTTTTACTATACATTAAAAAATAATAATAAATAACAAAATAATGAGTCAACCCTATTTGTCAGTGGAAGTCCAAGGGTCGATGTTTTTCAAAATGACCTGGGAGCATCTCCACCATCCCTTGGTCCTCGGTCTCTCGCAAAATCCCCCCTTGCCAGCTTATAAAATTTTACCTATAACAGGGGATCATTATGCTCTTGTCTTGGACCTACTTCATCTTAGAACAAATTTATGCATTTTTCCTTTCCCTTAAAGGGCTTTGTAGCCGGTAGACATCTGATAACGACCTTCATACAGGTCTACTTAAGGTTCGCTACCTTCTATGATGGGATAATATCCCCCCTTATATCTTGTACCAGGGGTTTATATTCCTGCCATTATCCTACCTTAATACATAATCCTTTCTTATGCTTCGTCATAATGGGTAATCGCCTCAAAACCACAAAAAATTGATGAGTGTAAAACCATCACTGATGAAGACAAGGTTGCCGAAACTAGTCTAGTTGAATAAACTAGCGGTTAGTGAGTTTTAGTGTAGTTTTTTATGTTTACCTTAAGCGTATTATTCTCGCTTGCTAAATAAATATTTTTTATAATAAATAGTTTTACTAAAAATACAAAATGGGTGGTTACGTGTAATAGCCTTTAGCATCTGATCTGTTATATTTTGTAGATTTCTAGACTCTAATCTCTGTTGAATTGCTTCTCTGTAGAAGTCACCCTAACCTCAATGTTTCAATCCAAGCAATAGCAATTAGCAAAATTGATAGCGTTTTATCGAGTCATGTATAGAATCACTAACTTTATGAAGATGTCTAAAGCCCTGAATTGTTCACACAGATACAAGCTGTCTGCTAGCTACTCAGTACCATGGCCAGTGAAGCTCAGCCTCTGACCACCACTACCACAGGCTCGCCCACCATCGTCATACCGCAGAGGCACAAGGCGCCAGATTATAACGGCTATCTGTTGAGACCCGAAGACGGCCTCCACAGAGACTCGGATGCGCAACTGAGGATCAGGGAGAATCCGTTAAGTTTTAACGTGTCCACGTCTCCCATCAGAGGCAGAGACCACGTCATCCAGCGGAGAGCATTCGTCTGGCTGAGGAGTGAAAGAACGACAGCCCTTGAGAGGTTCCTATTACTCTTTATTCTTGTTCTCCTACTCTTCTTCACGTTGGTCGTTGTCGTCCTCATCACCAAATATCAGTGTGAGATTACAGGTAGGTGATGTGCAAATATTCTTTTCTTTTAATATGCTGTTATTTTATTATTATTATTATTACTTCCATTTATCCGTACGACTAACATATTTGAAATAAGTAGAATCATTCAGCAAATATATCTAACTTTTATTTCATTTTTACAAAATCACAATTCTACAAAAATTGTAAAAAACGTCTTTAGAAATATCTTTCTACGTTAAAGCAATCTTGTCATTGAGTAAGCCATAGATAGTCTATTTAGGCCTTCTCTGTAAGCTTTGTTTCTCAGGTAAGCGGCCAAGAAGTTGGTGCACATTGACGTTTTTCACAGAAATTGTTTACTCATATGTATAACGGTTGAGATAAACTTATTGAGATGAAAACAGATCTCAGTTTACCATACATATCTGTATTTACATACCTGTATTTTTTATAAATCATCTAATTATCAGGATCTGACATTATTATATATTTGTTATAAAGCGACCAATTAAAAAAAACGTTTACCCGATAAAAGTTTAAGAGAAGAGTGTATGATCTTTCTGCGTGTGGGGGGGGGGGTTAGTCCCAGAAACTCCCCTTAGACGCGCCCTTGTATTCACTCATGACTGTAACATTACTAGCATTTGTGCTTTATGACTATTGTTTCAAATTTGATTATTATTTTAAAACTCTAATAAAAATAATTAAAAAAAAATATACAGCATTATTTCGAAATCTAATTTTTTTATATTTTCCTTTATTCAAATCACCAAAGTTAGAATCCATTTTAATTCCTTTTCTCGTTTCTAACAATAGAAGCTTCAAAAGTGACATCTTCATTGTATTTATCATTTCTCGTTGTATTTTTATTTATGTCAATGGTCACCAGTTTGTGTCCTATCGGCAACGTTTGCAGTTTTGGTGTACGCCCTTTTTTAACATGTGTTAGGTACAAATCCAATTTATAAAAACCAAATTCGCCCAAAGTAGCCAAGATTCCCTCTCCGTCTGTCACTTCTTAGGAAGCCTTTAGTGTGGCTCAATTTGCCACGACGAAATTCATCAGGCTCTGGTAGCCTACTTCTTTAAAATGGCAAACAACCTCACAGCGTGACCTAATATTAAAATTTAATTAACGAAACTTCAATAAAGTATTAAATTGAAAACTGTAAACAAATTGCATTAAATGTATTCGATTTTACTGTATTGTATGCATCTGAACCAAATATATAAAAGAAAGCAGAGCGTCATAGCAACATCTTGAATTATTCATGGAATAGTTGTCGGTCTACAGGAGACATCCAATTACAGTCAGTTGCATTGAAGGACAGCCATCTAGTTTGGACGTGTTGCTAACATTTCATCTTGCTCGTTTAAAACATTCTTTACGAGTAACCTCTTGTTTAAATCTAATTTAAAAAGTAAATATTTAGTATTATTTTATCTCTTAACTGCAACTAAAACACGGGGAAGGATGAAGAAAGAAAAAAAATTTAATTATTTTATTCACCTTTGAGTTGTCATGGTTACCAAATGTTTTTTTATAGTACTGTTTCGTAATACGTAAAAAAAATTAGCCAGTGGGATTGGCAACCAGAAGTGAATAAATCATTTCAAGAATTTAATAATAGAGGTTTTAATAGAATCTATTAAATAGTACTTAATAATAAAAGAATGTGTTTGATATAAACCTTTATTAGACTTTGAAAAATTTACTGCATACAAATTTTATTTAACCAATTTAATTGAAATCAGTTCTTAAAAAGTATCAGGTTAGTCTAAGTAAGTTTTAGAGCAGTTATGGTTCATTAGTGATATGTGGCTGCTACACTCATATAAGTTTAGCCTTCTTGAATCGTTACCTAAATAATTTGCAACAGCACACTGATTCGACCTTTGTTAATCCGTGATGAGTGTAGGAGGTAAGACCAGAATATTATCTCAGTGCCTGTTAATCAACGATAATAGGCTGCACTCATATAAGTTTAGCCTTCTTGAATCGTTACCTAAATAATTTGCAACAGTACACTGATTCGACCTTTGTTAATCCGTGATGAGTGTAGGAGGTAAGACCAGAATATTATCCCAGTGCCTGTTAATCAATGATAATAGGCTGCACTCATATAAGTATAGCCTTCTTGAATCGTTACCTAAATAATTTGCAACAGCACACTGATTCGACCTTTGTTAATCCGTGATGAGTGTAGGAGGTAAGACCAGAATATTATCCCAGTGCCTGTTAATCAATGATAATAGGCTGCACTCATATAAGTTTAGCCTTCTTGAATCGTTACCTAAATAATTTGCAACAGCACACTGATTCGACCTTTGTTAATCCGTGATGAGTGTAGGAGGTAAGACCAGAATATTATCCCAGTGCCTGTTAATCAACGATAATAGGCTGCACTCATATAAGTTTAGCCTTCTTGAATCGTTACCTAAATAATTTGCAACAGCACACTGATTCGACCTTTGTTAATCCGTGATGAGTGTAGGAGGTAAGACCAGAATATTATCCCAGTGCCTGTTAATCAACGATAATAGGCTGCACTCATATAAGTTTAGCCTTCTTGAATCGTTACCTAAATAATTTGCAACAGCACACTGATTCGACCTTTGTTAATCCGTGATGAGTGTAGGAGGTAAGACCAGAATATTATCCCAGTGCCTGTTAATCAATGATAATAGGCTGCACTCATATAAGGTTAGCCTTCTTGAATCGTTACCTAAATAATTTGCAACAGCACACTGATTCGACCTTTGTTAATCCGTGATGAGTGTAGGAGGTAAGACCAGAATATTATCCCAGTGCCTGTTAATCAATGATAATAGGCTGCACTCATATAAGGTTAGCCTTCTTGAATCGTTACCTAAATAATTTGCAGCAGCACACTGATTCGACCTTTGTTAATCCGTGATGAGTGTAGGAGGTAAGACCAGAATATTATCCCAGTGCCTGTTAATCAATGATAATAGGCTGCACTCATATAAGGTTAGCCTTCTTGAATCGTTACCTAAATAATTTGCAACAGCACACTGATTCGACCTTTGTTAATCCGTGATGAGTGTAGGAGGTAAGACCAGAATATTATCCCAGTGCCTGTTAATCAATGATAATAGGCTGCACTCATATAAGGTTAGCCTTCTTGAATCGTTACCTAAATAATTTGCAACAGCACACTGATTCGACCTTTGTTAATCCGTGATGAGTGTAGGAGGTAAGACCAGAACATTATCCCAGTGCCTGTTAATCAATGATAATAGGCTGCACTCATATAAGTTTAGCCTTCTTGAATCGTTACCTAAATAATTTGCAACAGCACACTGATTCGACCTTTGTTAATCCGTGATGAGTGTAGAAGGTAAGACCAGAATATTATCCCAGTGCCTGCTCATCAATGATAATAGGCTGCACTCATATAAGTTTAGCCTTCTTGAATCGTTACCTAAATAATTTGCAACAGCACACTGATTCGACCTTTGTTAATCCGTGATGAGTGTAGGAGGTAAGACCAGAATATTATCCCAGTGCCTGTTAATCAATGATAATAGGCTGCACTCATATAAGTTTAGCCTTCTTGAATCGTTACCTAAATAATTTGCAACAGCACACTAATTCGACCTTTGTTAATCCGTGATGAGTGTAGGAGGTAAGACCAGAATATTATCCCAGTGCCTGTTAATCAATGATAATAGGCTACACTCATATAAGTTTAGCCTTCTTGAATCGTTACCTAAATAATTTGCAACAGCACACTGATTCGACCTTTGTTAATCCGTGATGAGTGTAGGAGGTAAGACCAGAATATTATCCCAGTGCCTGTTAATCAATGATAATAGGCTACACTCATATAAGTTTAGCCTTCTTGAATCGTTACCTAAATAATTTAAAACAGCACACTGATTCGACCTTTGTTAATCCGTGATGAGTGTAGGAGGTAAGACCAGAATATCATCCCAGTGCCTGTTAATCAATGATAACAGGCTGCACTCATATAAGTTTAGCCTTCTTGAATCGTTACCTAAATAATTTACAACAGCACACTGATTCGACCTTTGTTAATCCGTGATGAGTGTAGGAGGTAAGACCAGAATATTATCCCAGTGCCTGTTAATCAATGATAATAGGCTGCACTCATATAAGTTTAGCCTTCTTGAATCGTTACCTAAATAATTTACAACAGCACACTGATTCGACCTTTGTTAATCCGTGATGAGTGTAGGAGGTAAGACCAGAATATTATCCCAGTGCCTGTTAATCAATGACAATAGGCTACACTCATATAAGTTTAGCCTTCTTGAATCGTTACCTAAATAATTTGCAACAGCACACTGATTCGACCTATGTTAATCCGTGATGAGTGTAGGAGGTAAGACCAGAATATTATCCCAGTGCCTGTTAATCAATGATAATAGGCTGCACTCATATAAGTTTAGCCTTCTTGAATCGTTACCTAAATAATTTACAACAGCACACTGATTCGACCTTTGTTAATCCGTGATGAGTGTAGGAGGTAAGACCAGAATATTATCCCAGTGCCTGTTAATCAATGATAATAGGCTGCACTCATATAAGTTTAGCCTTCTTGAATCGTTACCTAAATAATTTACAACGGCACACTGATTCGACCTTTGTTAATCCGTGATGAGTGTAGGAGGTAAGACCAGAATATTATCCCAGTGCCTGTTAATAAATGATAATAGGCTGCACTCATATAAGGTTAGCCTTCTTGAATCGTTACCTAAATAATTTGCAACAGCACACTGATTCGACCTTTGTTAATCCGTGATGAGTGTAGGAGGTAAGACCAGAATATTACCCCAGTGCCTGTTCATCAATGATAATAGGCTGCACTCATATAAGTTTAGCCTTCTTGAATCGTTACCTAAATAATTTGCAACAGCACACTGATTCGACCTTTGTTAATCCGTGATGAGTGTAGGAGGTAAGACCAGAATATTATCCCAGTGCCTGTTCATCAATGATAATAGGCTGCACTCATATAAGTTTAGCCTTCTTGAATCGTTACCTAAATAATTTGCAACAGCACACTGATTGGACCTTTGTTAATCCGTGATGAGTGTAGGAGGTAAGACCAGAATATTATCCCAGTGCCTGTTCATCAATGATAATAGGCTGCACTCATATAAGTTTAGCCTTCTTGAATCGTTACCTAAATAATTTGCAACAGCACACTGATTCGACCTTTGTTAATCCGTGATGAGTGTAGGAGGTAAGACCAGAATATTATCCCAGTGCCTGTTAATCAATGATAATAGGCTGCACTCATATAAGTTTAGCCTTCTTGAATCGTTACCTAAATAATTTGCAACAGCACACTGATTCGACCTTTGTTAATCCGTGATGTGTGTAGGAGGTAAGACCAGAATATTATCCCAGTGCCTGTTAATCAATGATAATAGGCTGCACTCATATAAGTTTAGCCTTCTTGAATCGTTACCTAAATAATTTGCAACAGCACACTGATTCGACCTTTGTTAATCCGTGATGAGTGTAGGAGGTAAGACCAGTATATTATCCCAGTGCCTGTTAATCAATGATAATAGGCTGCACTCATATAAGGTTAGCAGTGTCTTTGCTCATACGTGATTTGTCACCACACACAGATTCGGTTTTTTAACCCTGTATTTGCGTTTTGATATATGCAATTGCGCAGTTCTTTTGGTGAGAATGATTTAAGCTCTTCTCAGCTCATACACGATACAGATTCGGTTTATACCCCTGTCTTTTCTCATTTGTGATATTTGGCTGCTCCAGATATTCTGTTAGCCCTGTATTTGTTCATAGGTAATACGTGCGTCACACAGATTCTGTTATTGGCCTCTGTATTTGCGTTAGGGAAACGTGACTTCACTCACATTTACTGTTAGCCCTATCTTAGCAGTTACGTGATATGTGACCCCGACCTCAAATTAGTCAATGTGGTGTTAGTAACTGTAACAGTTATTGCAAATTATCTACCTGCAATCTATAGCTACTAAAAACTACTAGAAATTGAAGAAATCATAGAATATTGATTGCCACAACTGCTTATAGAAAACGTATAGCATAACAGTAAATACACGCAGTGAACTTTTTTATCCATGCACGTTGTAGAAATGTCGGTGTGAACCAACAACCCCTATCATGGGTTCACAGATCTTTGTATACATTTAAAATATTAAATTTTGTGAGAGCTATAATTTGCTAAATGCGGTAAAATTTGTTATAATGAAGTATTACGAAGACCGAATGACACAAGTGTATGTCAGAACGGAAGCAATTAGCAGCCTGCAATTAACACCGTGTGTTTAGAGGGTGGAACGCAAATATTTATTAAGTGCGTGTTATTTCTACTCTCAAAACGTATAGTTTAATTACATCATTGGTGTAGATTTTCTCGTTATAGCTGTAGAACGGCCTTAAAACACAGTGAAGTTATACACGAGATTGGTCTAATTGCTGGCGGAATATAGCTGTAGAACGGCCATACAACATAGTGAAGTTATACACGGGATTGGTCTAATTGCTGGCGGAATATAGCTGTAGAACGGCCTTACAACATAGTGAAGTTATACACGGGATTGGTCTAATTGCTGGCGGAATATAGCTGTAGAACGGCCTTACAACATAGTGAAGTTATACACGGGATAGGTCTATATTGCTGGCGGAATATAGCTGTAGAACGGCCTTACAACATAGTGAAGTTATACACGGGATTGGTCTAATTGCTGGCGGAATATAGCTGTAGAACGGCCTTACAACATAGTGAAGTTATACACGGGATAGGTCTATATTGCTGGCGGAATATAGCTGTAGAACGGCCTTACAACATAGTGAAGTTATACACGGGATGGGTCTATATTACTGGCGGAATATAGCTGTAGAACGGCCTTACAACATATTGGAGTTATACACAGGAATGGTCTATGTTGCTGGCGGGTGCTAAGACATCATTTGTACAGTATCCCCCCCCCCCAATATCCGCGGGGGCTAGGTTCGGATTGCGAAATCGCGGACAGTTGTACCTTATTTGTACGAAATTGTAGGGGTTAGGTTCTGGATGGAAATTTGCAAATAGAAATACACATAACTGGTTTAAGAACAGTTTTTCTAAGTAAATATGTACATTATGGAACATTTAGGATGGCTTAAAAACTTAGTTGCAGCTGTTTGTTTCTTCTTTTTTCGAACTCCTTTTGAACTTCATCATGTGGAAGCAATACTTCCTGGAACTCGTAAACCGAAGGGCCCTTTCCATAACGGGGCCTATTTGATGGATTTGATCGATGGTTTTGAATTAAATTCATGGTCTAATTTCATGAAAATCAGGATCTCTATCTTCATCTTGAGGCTGTTGGGATGTCCTTCCTCGTTATGACCTTGATGCCAGTACTACATAGGGCATCCAGAACCACCTGTACTACAAGTATAGACAGTCAATTTAAAAATCAAATATTTGAACTATTAGTTATTTTGTGCTTGTTCATTTCTTTTATTGATAACATGCAAAGTCCGCGGATCACCGAAGTCAGCGGCTGCCGGATGGCTTACTGTATTTAAACAAATACGCCTTAATTGCAAACGTTTGTAATATTGTTATAATAAAATCCATTTCAGGGCCAGTAAATTAAGTTATTCTAACATCTGTTTCATTCCAGATTACCAATAATTTATCAAGAGCTTGCAATATTTCCAATCATAGGGTAAAGTAAGTTCAATTTTTATGGAAATTAGACTTTAAAAATTCTTTTAAAACTAAAATACTGATATCTGTTGATACCTCCTTCACGTAAGCTACTAGTTTTCACTAAAACCCTTGTAAATATTTACAAACTAGCCTATAGTAGCACTTACACCCACACCACCATAATATCCCCCATCCTAATACCCTGACCGACGAAAACCTTGAGATTAGTTACAGTCTGAGTTGACAATGGGACACATCTCCCGAAACGGCCGTCCTCAACAAATACAAGTAAGTGCTACTATAGGCAAGTTTGTAAATAATTACAAGTGTTTTAGTAAAATATTGAATTTCAGATGAGGAAAAATACTGAAAAACTGACAAATTCTATTGCATCATACAATATGGGTATCAAATAGCGTGACAAATAGCTATAAATTGAATAATTTTACAACTTCAGAAAATAATAAGATTAGGTATTAACAAAAATTAAAGCTTGAAGTATAGTATTTTTAAAATCACCAACATTTTAACGTATTCAGATATTAAAAATATATAGCAGGAAATGAAGGCCTGCTTCAATTATACTACTTTTAGGTATCTTAAAAGATTTAATATTTTTAGTGAAGAAAACAAACCATTTTTGTGGCTTTAACACCATCGGCCAATTTGGCAATTATAGGTTGAAATAGATAGGGGAAGGGGTTTTATTATATATGTGCTTAGTGTACGTAGGAAATACATTATTTATCTGGGCTTAGTCCAGTAGATTTAAAAATTATTTTGAATCACAGCTAAAACATTTATAATAATAAAACTGTGTATATTAATTGATTGAATATCCACGACAGTTGATAGTTTTTAACAATACACACTTGTACTTATGTTTCACTTGCCTATAGTAGCACTTACTTTTATGATTGTTGAGGACGGCCGTTTCGATACGTATGTCCCATGGTCAACTCAGACCGTAACTGACCGCTTGCCTCTTTTAGGTTAGGGCGAGAGTATTAAGGTACCTACGTAGGTGTATTTTTAAAGAGTGTTGGGGTTTATAATACCAAAACGCGGCCAGTTATAATGTAATTGGCTGTTGAATATGTATGTAGTTTAAAATGTGTGTATATCTCATACTGTTTGGTTGTGTATTGTTAGTTATTTTTATTTTGTTTGTGAAGAATTTGTAGGTTAGATGATATTTCTATGTAGTTTTGGTTCATGGATATGAGATGTTCGGTGAAGTTTGATTGGGTGTTTTTGTTTGTAAGTGCTTTTATATGTTCCTGGTAGCGTGTGTATAATGACCTACATGTTTGGCATATCTAAAAACTGGGGCATGCGCTGTAAGTTAGTTTGTAAACACCAGCGGGGTTGTGTATTGAACTTGCGTAATTTTTATTTCTTTTTATGGTATACTTTTATTGTTAAAAATACATTAGTTTTTGTTTTATATGTGAGTGTTAAAAGTACTTACCTATTTTATGTAAGAATTAATTTTAAGAAAATGAATGTATGAATGGTGTTTGTACAATAAACATAGCGGTAAACGTATTCAAAGCATGTATACATGCTTTGCAGTCTCAGACAAAACACGGCACTGAGTAGACAATATACCAACAGTTGTAACCGTAAATCGGTAAGGAAAGTAAGCTAAAGATAAGAACGTAAAAATGACACTTTATGATCGATTTTTTGTTACTAGAACGTTAATAAAAGACTTGACAAAGTTTGGAAATTGTGATTACTATTGTGATTATATACTGTTAAATATAAATTAAATGGAAAAATAATATTGATGGAAGGTCCTTATTTTTTTATTGTTTAGAAATTATACATTATTTTAAAGGCATACAAGATTGTTTTGTTTTGGCCAGACTGTACAAATAGTAACGCCTGCGGACTGGCTTTCCGTCTTTCTTTATCCCAGGATTTGCTTTTCATTCCGACTTGCAAGTCGCGAAATTAAACACAGCACAAGAGGAACACAAACACTGAACTACTGTTGTCTTCACTAGATGGGCTGACTTCAAAAAGAATTTTTGACTTGACGCTGAAATAATAACAAATTTATAACACTCATGTTTTGTTACACAAACGGAAATTATTTCATTTATTGCATTTAATGTCAACAGTTTTCTCGTTTTTGAAATGAAATCGTCTAAACAGTTTTGTTTAATTGTTATTGTTGTCGATCAATAACTTCTTGTTAATGAGAGCTGTTTGTTTAGGATATGTATATTTATATCACATTGTTACAGCATACTTCAGTTCAAATGTCATTTCGACAGAATTTTGACACTAAACCTTAGCTATCGTTTTAGTTTAATCCTGCAACCGTAAAATTATATATATGTAGCAACTCTAGATAAATTATTCTGTCTTTTAATGTAATTTTTGTAATAAAAAATGCCATCGAAGTGTATAGCACACACACACACACACACATATATATATATATATATATATATATATATATATATATATATATATAAAACTAAGTCAGAATACAAATACAAGAATTACATATTGCGATATATATATATATATATATATATATATATATATATATATATATATATATATATATATATATATAGGCCTATATATATATCAAACGAAATTCCATTCCACAAATTTATCAATTATAACTAAGCACAATAACCTTAATTAGCGGTAAAATATTAATTAATAACTTAATAAATTAATACATCATATTAAAAAGTGATATAATTATTTTCTTTAGACATTTTCAAGTGGAGAATTGTTTATTTTACAGAAACATGCTGTTGTTGGATTCCGTACTTAGATTTCTGAATAATAATTATTTTACTAAATAACTTGATAAAAAATCATTACGTTCTTTTATTTTTGGCAAGAAAGATATGGCAAGAACTAAAACCTTAGGGCGCCCATGATATAATTTTATACTACAAAATATAGGTACATTCTGATTAAAATTGTTATAGAACTTTAAGAAACAACCATCTTTAGAAGTAAAATATCTACCCCCCCCCACAGTTTTACTTTTAACCGAGCAACAATGTTTTCAAGCACCAAATCATATTATTTTATTCTTTTAAAATTATTTTGAAACGTAAGAATAATTTTAAATCGTTTTTAAATTGATTTTTATATGTTATTGAATATTTAAATTATTCACGGTAGAGTTAACCCCCTCCCCGTACACAGCCTTACAGATCTATATTTGTTATTGGATTTAGTCCGGCAGACTGACTAAGGTTCACTGAGTATCCACAAAGCGCAATGTTAACAGCTTTTATAGAAATATGATGAAACCCATCCATCCTTGAACCATGTAAAACAGAACTGTGCGATTTAAACTGCTCTAGAAGACAAGCAGTTTGGTTCTTACCAATACAAAATATCCCCACGTATTGGTTGATTTCCAAATAGTATTCGGTGTATTCAATGTTACGTTGTTGTGTGCTTATTGCTTGTAAGTAATTATTGTTAACAAAGGATCAGAAAAATGTCTGAAAAGTAAATACGTTTCATTATTAGAAATGAGGAAAATTAAAGTTTTAAAATTTTGTTGTATCACTAAAATGTGATATTAGTTATATATTGTTTCTGTAGTTTTAAGGCGAACATCGAGTACGACTTCTATCCCCTACGTAGAAGAGAAAGATATTGTGTATATAATTAGGGTTAAGGGGACGTGTTCAGACAATTTTCATCTAATGAGGATAAAGGGAGGATCTTGGGCTATGTGTGCTAGGTAGTTTACCTGAACTACAACTTCTCTCTTTCGGATTCATAAAATAAGTACCTATGCATTACATCCTCTTGCAGGAAGAAGGATAAGGGTTGGCAGGATTAAGGAAAGGTCATAATAATGTCCTACTACTGGGAGTAGGTGCAAATTACATTTTTGAGACAAAGTCGGTAACTAACGAATACCTGCTTTCCATTTCGAAAAAAGGCCTAAACGCTACCGAGATGATTAGAGGTATTAGAACACTACCGAGGTAGGCGGAGGTGTCTAAACAATACCGATGTAGTCGGAGGTGTCTTAACACTACCGAGGTAGTCAGAGGTGTCTAAACACTACCGAGGTAGTCGGAGGTGTCTTAACACTACCGAGGTAGTCAGAGGTGTCTAAACACTACCGAGTTAGTCAGAGGTGTCTAAACAATACCGATGTAGTCGGAGGTGTCTTAACACTACCGAGATAGTTAGAGGTGTCTAAACAATACGGATGTAGCCGTAGGTGTCTTAACACTAACGAGGTAGTCAGAGGTGTCTAAACAATACCGATGTAGTCGGAGGTGTCTTAACACTACCGAGGTAGTCAGAGGTGTCTAAACAATACCGATGTAGTCGGAGGTGTCTTACCACTACCGAGGTAGTCAGAGGTGTCTAAACACTACCGAGTTAGTCAGAGGTGTCTAAACAATACCGATGTAGTCGGAGGTGTCTTAACACTACCGAGATAGTTAGAGGTGTCTAAACAATACGGATGTAGCCGTAGGTGTCTTAACACTAACGAGGTAGTCAGAGGTGTCTAAACAATACCGATGTAGTCGGAGGTGTCTTAACACTACCGAGGTAGTCAGAGGTGTCTAAACAATACCGATGTAGTCGGAGGTGTCTTACCACTACCGAGGTAGTTAGAGGTGTCTAAACAATACCGATGTAGTCGGAGGTGTCTTAACACTACCGAGATAGTCAGAGGTGTCTAAACAATACCGATGTAGTCGGAGGTGTCTTAACGCTACCGAGGTAGTCAGAGGTGTCTAAGCAATAGCGATGTAGTCGGAGGTGTCTTAACACTGCCGAGGTAGTCAAAGGTGTCTAAACAATACCGATGTAGTCGGAGGTGTCTTAACACTACCGAGGTAGTCAGAGGTGTCTAAACAATATCGATGTAGTCGGAGGTGTCTTAACACTACCGAGGTAGTCAGAGGTGTCTAAAAAATACCGTTGTAGTCGGAGGTGTCTTAACACTACCGAGGTAGTCAGAGGTGTCTAAAAAATACCGTTGTAGTCGGAGGTGTCTTAACACTACCGAGGTAGTCAGAGGTGTCTAAACACTACCGAGTTAGTCAGAGGTGTCTAAACAATACCGATGTAGTCGGAGGTGTCTTAACACTACCGAGATAGTTAGAGGTGTCTAAACAATACGGATGTAGCCGTAGGTGTCTTAACACTAACGAGGTAGTCAGAGGTGTCTAAACAATACCGATGTAGTCGGAGGTGTCTTAACACTACCGAGGTAGTCAGAGGTGTCTAAACAATACCGATGTAGTCGGAGGTGTCTTACCACTACCGAGGTAGTCAGAGGTGTCTAAACACTACCGAGTTAGTCAGAGGTGTCTAAACAATACCGATGTAGTCGGAGGTGTCTTAACACTACCGAGATAGTTAGAGGTGTCTAAACAATACGGATGTAGCCGTAGGTGTCTTAACACTAACGAGGTAGTCAGAGGTGTCTAAACAATACCGATGTAGTCGGAGGTGTCTTAACACTACCGAGGTAGTCAGAGGTGTCTAAACAATACCGATGTAGTCGGAGGTGTCTTACCACTACCGAGGTAGTTAGAGGTGTCTAAACAATACCGATGTAGTCGGAGGTGTCTTAACACTACCGAGATAGTCAGAGGTGTCTAAACAATACCGATGTAGTCGGAGGTGTCTTAACGCTACCGAGGTAGTCAGAGGTGTCTAAGCAATAGCGATGTAGTCGGAGGTGTCTTAACACTGCCGAGGTAGTCAAAGGTGTCTAAACAATACCGATGTAGTCGGAGGTGTCTTAACACTACCGAGGTAGTCAGAGGTGTCTAAACAATATCGATGTAGTCGGAGGTGTCTTAACACTACCGAGGTAGTCAGAGGTGTCTAAAAAATACCGTTGTAGTCGGAGGTGTCTTAACACTACCGAGGTAGTCAGAGGTGTCTAAAAAATACCGTTGTAGTCGGAGGTGTCTTAACACTACCGAGATAGTCAGAGGTGTCTAAACAATACCGATGTAGTCGGAGGTGTCTTAACACTACCGAGGTAGTTAGAGGTGTCTAAACAATAGCGATGTAGTCGTAGGTGTCTTTACACTGCCGAGGTAGTTAGAGGTGTCTAAACAATACGGATGTAGTCGGAGGTGTCTTAACACTAACGAGGTAGTAAGAGGTGTCTAAACAATACCGACGTAGTCAGAGGTGTCTTAACACTAAATAAAAAATACCGAGGTAGTCAGAGGTGTCTAAATAGTACCGAGGTGGGTGGAGGTGTTTAAACACTAACGTGAAAGAGAGAGGTGTCTAAACAACAGCGAGACAGACGGAGAAGTCGAAACACTACCGATCTGGAAAGAGGTGTCTAAACAACACCGAGGTGGATGGAGGTGTATAAACACTACCAAGATAGGCAGAGGTGTCTAAACACTACCGATATAGGCGAAAGAGTCTACACATTACCAATGTGGACAGATGTATCTGAAAACTACCGAGGTGGGCGGAGGGAGGTAGTACACTTAACACTATCTATGTGGAGAGAGGTGTCTAAACCTCTCCTCTTTGTTATAGAAGGATCAGGTTTATTATTATTTATTATGAACAGTAATTACTTATCCATTACTAGTGACCCTAACTCTTCGTTTCAGTATTTTGGATCCAGGCTTGAGTAAAGTTGATTTTTATCGACAACACTTACTGTCAAACTACTTTTCGCTTTAACCCACTCCTCACTATTGGTTTATTATTTTCGATAACCATTTCTCGGTAGTTTAGCTAAGAGTATCATTTATATGGCAAAATTTAAAACTTTCCGATTTATAAAACTACCAAATAAGGAATACTATGTAAACTTTAAGAACAGTACTTAGCAAGAATGACGCCTTGATGTACAAAATGTTGCAATGAAACGAGCTTAACCGGAGCGGCGGGAGGATATTAGACATTGACCTTGTCAATCATGTATCAACAGTCAAGTTCACAAGTAAAGCCAATAAATTACAATCGAGATATTGGAGCTAATGGTAATGGATGACCAAGCACGCCCAACTTCAATGTTCAATGTCGCAGAGCCTATCTCATATCTCTCGCAGCACCAGGTTTATATAAATAAATAAATATACAAATATATATACACAATTTAAAAAAATGTTTAATATAAAATACATATAAATAAAAATATATAAGTATAACATACACACGCGCGGGCTCTCAGGCTCGCGTGCACACACACACACACACACACACACACGCATATATATATATATATATATATATATATATATATATATATATATATATATTAATATATACAAATCTAATGGTATGTGTGTGTGTGTGTGTGTCTTAATAACGTAAACATTCCTTTACTCATTGAGCTGAAATATTACATAGACATTCTTAGGGTTCATGATTAACACATAGGCCTATTTTTATTTAGAAACTCCGTCAGGGCACCGCCCCACGGGCCTTGAAAACCCCCCTTAACACTAAATTTTCTATATTCCATTTAATACTTAACTTGACTTGAGCAGCTGATAATCACCTGTAACAGTCACTTTTAAACACATTTAAACAGCTGATAGTATTTGTTTGTTATTCATCTATCTAGGTTAGTTAAGTTATAATTTACCAATGTTGTGTTACAAGCAGTTTTCCCCTCCCTTGGTTTTCAAGACAATAATCAGTAAGTTCATAGTTTGATATATTTATTGGGAACTAATCTATACTATTATATACAAATCTAATGGTGTCTGTTTGTGTGTATTGCTTAATCACATAATAAACCGTGGACCCATTGAGCTGAAATTTGGTATTTATTTCCCGTTCCACGTGTTATATTTTAGCGAAAAAAATTATACCGGGCGACGAAGAAAGTAATTAGAGATGCGAAAAATATTATGAAAACTCTCGCTTACAGTGAAAAAGCTTACAGTTTTGGAAAAATGTAATTTCCCTCAATCAAAATGCTAATAGTACTGGTAAAAATGTACATTGCCCACCCCCAATACAATACATATAAAATTAATCAAAAACATGTCCTGAAACTATATTGACAGCTATTGTTTTTTCATTGGCACGGAAGGGTAATTTCATATACCTATGAAGTATCCAATCAGGATAAATTTGGTTGTAATTTTATACGTTTAACCAAATTTATACATTTAAGGCTAGAATAGAGATCACGTGACGAAGTATTACTCTGTGGGAGTAGACGTTTAATTAGGTAATGTTGTATAAAAATACAACCAAATATCCTGACTGGACACTTTACAAGTTTATTTTAATATAGGTATATAGTATTGTATAAAATTACAACCAAATCTATCGTAACTGGATACTTTATAGGTAGGCCTATATTTAGATATATGTATACGTAGTACGGCGCGCCGTTGATAAGCGGATGTAGTACTTCTTATTACTACGCAATGCATTTTTTACCCAACTTCAATTTGATAAAAATTGTATTTATTTCCCTGAGCGAGAGCTTTCATTCTTTTTTTCGTATCGCTGATGACTTTCTGCGTCGCTCGGTATAATTTTTTCCCCTATCTAACACGTGGGAATGGGAAATAAATACCTGAAATTTTACATGGACATTCTTAGGGTGCCTGGTTTTCACAGAGGCCTATTTTTATTTAGAAATTCCACCAGGCCCCGAACCCACTGGCCTTGGAAACTCCCTTAACGGTAGGTTTATAAACTATAGTTTCATATATTTATTGGTATTTAATTTCAGTAAATTAAATTCAACCAAAATACAAATACAAATTCAATCAATACAATCATTCGTCAATCCCGTACGAAGGACGGGCACTCTGCTAATATATATATATATATATATATATATATATATATATATATATATATATATATATATATATATATATATATATATATATATATATATAAACACGTGGGAACGGGAAATAAATACCTGAAATTTTACATGGACATTCTTAGGGTGCCTGGTTTTCACAGGGCCATATTTTTATTTAGATATTCCATCAGGCCACCGTCCCACTGGCCTTGGAATCTCCCTTAAAGGTAGATTTATAAACTATGGTTTGATATATTTATTGGGATTTAATTTCAGTAAATTTAATTCAACCCAAATACAAGTACAAATTAAATCAATAAAAATATTTGTCAACCATGTACGAAGGACGGGGACTCTGCTAGTATACAGTGTATATATATATATATATATATATATATATATATATATATATATATGAAGTTATTATTATTACTTGTAAACAATTTTTTCCTCCCCTAAGTGCAATAATTTTACCATATGTGATGATGTCCCCTTCTCTATTTTTCTGGTGTGGATGTTCGGTCCGTGATGTTGGTATTTGTTGACGTCATATATATTTCTTCTTGAGCCGCATGTATTATGTTTTTAAATAGTACGCCGTCTGCATATGTTGTCTGTATATATATATATATATATATATATATATATATATATATATATATATATATATATATATATATATGATATATATATAGTCTGTATATTATAATGTACATACATGTATTTAATGGTTAAGTTTCTACCACCATCAACCAACATTGGTATGTCTCTACTCATATCCCCTTAAACGTTTCAAGCCTGTCTTGCTGTCAATAGCTTGTTAAAAACCTTTAATTTCTTAGTAATACCTTGTTTTAATACATATTTTTGTCTTTCAGTGTCCAGCGAACCGAAAGTGTGCCTAACCGAAGAATGTGTCAGGACTGGTGAGTATTCAATCTGCACGATCTGATTAACTAATGCGTAGAGTTGCATCTGTGATTTACAAGTTGTACAACCCAGAAGGGAAAATCAATTCCTCTACGACAATTCTTAGAAATCAGAAAAAGTAATATTTTGACGAATTTAGTTTTCATTAATAAAATCAAGTAGAAAACAAATTGTCTGGTCTCTTAGGACTAGATGGCACCTGTCAATAAATTAGTAACACACACCATGGGAAGAAACTTCCATATACACAAAAACCATGAACAAAATAGAGTACATATATAGAAATGGAATATAGAAAAATAGTGTACATAGGAAATTCAATACATAAAAATATATTACGAAAACGTCCCACTTTAGATCCTCAATTTGATAACAGTTTCCTAATCATTTTTATACATAAAGAAAAAACGATATATAACCTATATAAAAATAAAAGAATACTATAAAAAAATAGTATTAATAATAGTAATTTTAGAGAAAAAAATTGAATCATGGAAATTAACATTTAGTTAAATACTAAAAATGTAATTTTGTGGATATACACGTTTGCCCTTGGACAAAATAATATTTGTACTCTGTAATGATTACACATTTAATTTTCCTACTAAAATTTCTCCTAAATATCCAGCTAAATTAGCTTTGAATTTTTACAGCTTCTCTAACATTTGTATGGGCAATAACTTAATATAATGAATCTTGCCCCATATCAGGCAAATCTTCATTGCGGTCTTTTACGAATGAAGACATAAGTGTAAATAGTGTCCTGGAAATTACCTACAGCGTGTAAAGTTTTCTTTAAAGATCCTTCTTAAATTTTCAGGGGTAAAGCAAACAAATCACTTATTTGCTACGCTTTAACTCCCTTGTAATTCCTTACAAACAGTTCCTTGTCTTTGGCTCTAAACGAAATGATTCTATCGCTGTTATAAAAACGTTTGCATATAATCGTTAAAATAATGTAGGTTTATCCTGAGAATTTGCTTCATTACAAAAAATATTGTGGCTTAAATTTGCTCCATTGCTTCATAGGCAAATTTTACTAAATTTTGAACATTAATGTTTTATAAATAATCATTTAATCACATATACCAAATTTACAAACAGGTTTTAAACCTTTGTAAATTAGTTTTATCTAGTTTAAATTCCTGTTTATAAAAGGAAATAATGTTAACACACACACAAATACACACACATATATAAAGAATATATATATATATATATATATATATAAAGAACTAAGTCAAAATATAAATACAAGAATTATAATTGAATTTACAATTCAAAGCTTTTCGTTGGCTATACTAACATCATCAGGAATATTAATACACAAGAACACATATTGTGATATATATATATATATATATATATATATATATATATATATATATATATATATATATATATATATATATATAAGTATCAAAGTATCACTTATCATTTAACAGATTGTATTTTATTTCAAATGTTTTGATTTAGTTGAAACAATCTTTTTGAAAGTCATGTGTACCTATTATTGGCCTATTTTACATAATTTACTTAAAAATTAAATTTTTTAGATTTTTTTATAGTTTATACGGTTTTTTAAAACTCATTCAACAATTTTACATTAACAATAAGATGTTTTAGAGAGAGGTTTGTGTTTTTTGTCATATTTGTTGTAAATTACTGTAGTTACACGTCTGGGACTTTTTATTTTTCAATTTATCGCTTCATTTTATACAAAACACAATAAATTTTACACCACAAGAAACGCCCAACAGATTTAGTATCGTTTCATTGTAACGTAAGTTTCATTCAAAATTGAAATCCAGGGAAAATCTTTCGCCAACTTTATCAAGTTAGAGAAAAGTTTCCATACCTATGTTTATATGAACCTTTTTCAAATTAGTTTCATCTGAAGAACAAGTCCTAAACATATATCTATTTATCTATCTTTCTATTTATCAATCATTCTATCTATTTATCTCTCTCTCTCTCTCTCTCTCTCTCTCTCTCTCTCTCTATATATATATATATATATATATATATATATATATATATATATATATATATATATTATAATAAAGATGATTATTTTTTCTTGATTTGTTATAATTATTAAATAACTTTAAAAAGTTCATAATCAAGATATATTTTATTCAACATTTACAATTATGCTGAAGCTTTTCGCCGGTGTATAGTTCCAGCATTCTCAAAGACTAAGACTCTGAGTAGTCTTTGAGAATGCTGGAACTATACACCGGCGAAAAGCTTCAGCATAATTGTAAATGTTGAATAAAATATATCTTGATTATGAACTTTTTGAAGTTATTTAATATATATATATATATATATATATATATATATATATATATATATATATAATTAATCAATTAAAAATATTTCGAAAACAAAAATACTTTTAATACATTTATTATTCAAAGCTTTTCGCCGATAAAACAGTACCAGCATCTTCAGGAAAAATAATTATGTAACAAAATATTTTTACAAAAATTAAATCATATGTGCTACAAACGACCATACGTTTAAAAGTATTCCACTACATAAATTACATAAAGTGCAATACTTTTAAACATATGGTTGTTTGTAGTACATACGATTTAATTTTAAAAAAATACAATGTTAACAATTATTTCTCCTGAAGATGGTGGTACTGTTTTATTGGCGAAAAGCTTTGAATAATAAATGTATTAAAAGTATTTTTGTTTTTGATATATTTTCAATTTATTAACTATATTACAATAACATATATATCACATACACACACACACACACATATATATATAATATGTTTTCTTGTATACTAATTAAAATAATTGAGTATATTCAAATGTGAATTTGAACTCAAAATATATGCAAATTCAAAATACAAAAATAATAATAATTCTTGTATACCTTACATTTACTACTTAAAATTAGGTTAATGATTTGTTATGGATCGATATGCACTTTATGTTAGCCGTCTGTAAAGATTATTTCCACTGGAAAATAATTTATAGAATTTTCAACATAAAAACACATAGAGATGGAAAATACCTTCCTTATCAGTTCCTGTTTAAGGAGCAAACAACTATTTCACTAAATATGAAAAACAATCTGCAGTAGCGATATTTCATATTAAAATTAAATTGATAACGAAACCTTATCTAGGAACGACGCTTAAAAAAGTAATTTCAACATAAATTAAAACCCTAATCTGTTGCATTACAGTAATTAATGATTTTAATTTCACACCATTATCTACGCGAGGGCGCTGAGCACTCAAATGGTTGTTCCACGCGCGTGTACATTGCAATCTCAGCCTGAATGAGTTTAGATAGTTTGCTTTGGATATTAGTAAACAATTATAACATGTTATTATTAGAATCTTGTTCCAATAAATAGCATTATTTTAACTCTACGTGTGACATTGACTTTTTATTTTAATTAATAGTACTTATAACTTCGCACAGATTAAACAAATATTGTTTAAAATACAAGAACTTTATTCATTATAAAAATGCAATTCACCGAGTACCCACTGTTAGCTAGATAAGTGAACCAGAACCAGATTAACATTATTTTCAATCACATTTTTTTACAATGGTTTTTCGGACGTTTCATGTACATTTTTTTTTCTTCAACTTTTCCTAAATTCCAATAATTGTAGTCACTATTTCTATCCCACCGCTACTTCATGTCTCGGTGGCCACTGTGAGTCTACTACAAAACTCTCTATAGCTATTTCAAGTCTTTTCCACTGCTAGTTCAAGGTTCCCTAGTGATGTTTTATCCACCTCTGCTAGTTCAAGTGAACACAGTACTGGTTTCTCTACAACTGATGGTTCAAGTTTCCCAATTACTGGTTTCTCTCCCACTATTAGTGTAAGTCTCCTCATTGTTAGTTTAACTCCCGCTGCTAGTTCAAGTCTCCCCATTGATGGTTTCCTACCTACAGCTAGTTCAAGTCAACACAGTACTGGTTTCTCTACAACTGATGGTTCAAGTTTCCCAATTACTGGTTTCTCTCCCACTATTAGTGTAAGTCTCCTCATTGTTAGTTTAACTCCCGCTGCTAGTTCAAGTCTCCCCATTGATGGTTTCCTACCTACAGCAATTTCAAGTCAACACTGTACTGGTTTCTCTACAACTGCTAGTTCAGATCTTCCCATCGCTGGTTTCCCTCCCACTATTAGTGCAAGTCTTCCCATTGCTAGCTTATCTCCCACTGCTAGTTCAAGACTCCCCATTGATAGTTTCTGTCCTACAGTTAGTTCAAGTCAACACAGTACTGGTTTCTCTTCAACTGCTAGTTCAGGTCTCCCCATCGCTGGTTTCTCTCCCACTATTAGTGCAAGTCTCCTCATTGTTAGTTTATCTCCCACTGCTAGTTCAAGTCTCCCCATTGATGGTTTCCTACCTACAGCAATTTCAAGTCAACACTGTACTGGTTTCTCTACAACTGCTAGTTCAGATCTTCCCATCGCTGGTTTCCCTCCCACTATTAGTGCAAGTCTCCCCATTGCTAGCTTATCTCCCACTGCTAGTTCAAGACTCCCCATTGATAGTTTCTGTCCTACAGTTAGTTCAAGTCAACACAGTACTGGTTTCTCTTCAACTGCTAGTTCAGGTCTCCCCATCGCTGGTTTCTCTCCCACTATTAGTGCAAGTCTCCTCATTGTTAGTTTATCTCCCACTGCTAGTTTAAGTCTCCCCATTGATGGGTTTTCACGTACAGCTGGTTAAAGTCTTTCTATTGCTGGTTTCTTACCAGAATTGTCCTCAACTAACTCCAAAGCAATATGCGCCTTATTTTCCTCGATATCCTGCAGGCTGCCATGTCGTTACCTTTTCCCTACCTAACTATCTTTCCTCTTTTTATTCTTTTACCATCTTAATACATCCTCAGTTTCCTTAAATAGTTCATGTTACAAATTTAGTTGATATTTAATTGTGTATTTCAATATTAATTGTTTCTTTTTTTTAAAATAAACTCTTTTTTTCATTATAAACCCTCTAGTTATTGGTAAAAGCCTCTCTTCTTCAATTAAAACTTATCTTTTCTTGATCATAGTATATGTCTTTTTTTGTAACCATCGGTTATCATAAAAAATGGCTTCTTCAATTGAAAATTCATTACTTACTGGTCATAGCAATATATTCTTCATCTGTAAACTCAACCCTTATTGATCGAAACATATTTCCCTATTTTTTTAATAATATCAGCTGTTGGTAAAACATTTCTTTTCTGATTGACTTATCAATTCATCAGTTATTGATCTAAACATGTTTTTTTTAACTGTACACTCATAATTTATTGATTGAAACATATTTTCTTTTTTTGTAAAACCATCCATCAGCCATTGAACATGTCTTCATCACTTGTAAACTCAACAGCTATCGAAGAGAATGTATTTTTTGCAACTCATCAACCATTCATTGCATATCTCTTCTTCAATTGGTTTATTGGCTTACTAATTTATTGTTCTTAATCAAAACAACTAACAACTCTTCTTCAAATTATTGACCAACATACTTTTTAAATGTAAACCCGTTAATCATACGTCAAAATATATTTTATTTAATTGTAAACTTATCAGTTATTGTTTATAAATAAACAGTCAATTTGTTTATAATAATTTTTGATTGAAACAACTGTTCTTCAATTTTAAACGCATTATTTATTTACTAAAACATATTTTATTCAATTGTAAGCTCATCATTTATTGATTAAACAACATTTCTTCAATTATAATCCCAACACTTATTTATCAAAACGTATCTCCTTCAATCGTAAATTGATCACTTACTAATCAAAACATCTATTCTTAATAGGATTAATTATAAACCAATCAGTTATTGATCAAACACAATATGACGTATGATTTGCATTAACCTCTCTCTCTCTCTCTCTTTCTCTCTCTCTCTCTCTCTCTCTCTCTCTCTCTCTCTCTCTCAACGGATATGTCATTCAGAAAAAACCTCTTTCACGTGATTCTGATTAATGTATATTATCTCCATTTTCTATCATTTTTCTATTCTCTTTATCTGATTTTCTGAACCTGGACGTACAACATATTTTTCGTTTTCTTCAAAGTTATATTCTATTGTTAAAACTAAAGGCCGTTGTTCGCCTTAGGAAGTGGTTCGCACGCGTAAAAAAACATAACATCAAATAATTGTGTGATCTACGAGGAAAGTTGTTGAAGAGTAACTATTGAAACATTAAAGATTATTTTTTTTTTAATTTCGTTTTATAAAATTGTTTTATATACTTTAATGAGATTTGTGGAAGTAAGCAAACCTTAGAATAAATAATAAGTGAATATTTCCTTCAAAGGAATGAATGGCGGATCATTTCCTTCATGCTACATAGATATAGCACGAAGCCTTTGTCTATATACTAAAGAAGGTCCATCCATATAGTATGAAGTCTACATACATACCGATTGCACACGTCTTTGTGTTTCGGTGGCTGGGGACACGAGCAAGAAATATGAAACATTTTATGATTAAAAAATGTTTCTGCGTTGTACCAATTCAGAAACCATTGTAAAACAATTTAAATTATTTAATTAAGGTACGAAAACAAGTGACGTAATGTAAAATTTAAAAAACGAATGTATTCAGTAATAACTGTATTTTACACCACAAAGAATTTTCGAATTATATAACTAAAGTTTCTCTCTAATTGTAAAATCGGTCGTATAAACTAATCCATAGATCTTAAAAAACACTATAGCATATTAGGAAATAATCTTTAAGCGTTAACAATCAATATTGAACCAGTCAAAATTGACTTAAACCTGAGGTTTAACGATGTGGAACTTTAGGCGGCAATGTTTTTTTGTAGAATTTCACGCAAACCAAGACTGATTGCTAACCAAAACAACACTCAGCACTCTCCATCACTCTTGCCTAGAGCGTGCTCTAGTTGATGGCAGAAGGGATGCTACTTCCACTTATTTAATCAACAGCTAATTACTCCATCACCGCGCTCCACTCCTGCAGTCACAGGTAATTGCGTTTTCTCGGCTCGGTGCCACTTAACGATATTTCGCCGTGTTTCTCACTTCATTTCTGTTCCTGCGTATTTTCCACCTACGTTTTTTCATTATCGCCTAACCCCTTGCAACGTCCCCCTTGATATCCAAAACCCTATTCTAGGGAATGAAACACTTCTCGGATTGATTTTTTCTATTTATAACATCATATTAACAATAAGTTTTAATATATTCCTTCGATGGCTTCTATTTTAGAAGTGAAATCTTCTTTTTGCTGGATATGGCTGATTTTTATTCATCTCTTGCGTCACAGGACGTTCTTCATGTTTTAGCCTAAATTAAGTGATAACATATGATTTCATATAACAGCTGATTGTATATTATAGGTTATGTTGTAGAACAGTTGTTTCAACATGTAGGTTATGTTACTTTATTTATTATACATTATTAAGTTAAACTTATATTTTAACTAGGGATGGGCCGATTCCTAATATTTTCGATTCCGATTCCGATTCTAAAATTTTCCGTTCGATTCTCGATTCTTTAGTCGATTCTCGATTCTTTCAAGTTATATTAGCTTACATGTTAGTTCTCTAATAATTAATTTAGTTAACATTTTGGTCATATGGCAAAACCTTTTAAAAGTTCTGTTTTATGTAATAGGCTACACAAAACCTTCAACCTTGATTTATCAATAGGAATTTTTAAAAGCATAAAAACATATCAGATAAAAGTAATGACTTATTTTAAAATTAAAAATGTGAACTTTACTTATTTTATGATGTTTGAAAAAATAACTAAGCCTATTTACATTGTCTCTCAAAACAAAACAAAAATTGATCATGATTGCTGTTGCTTCTTAAGTAATAATATTTTCGTTTACTTTTATCATTTAATTAATTCAAATCAAGTAATACATAAATAAGACATAGTTGGTAATTAATTATTTTTCGAATAAATTACTCCACACACCTATTTTAATAGTTAACAAAATAGGAATTGGAATCGACACTTTTATGATGAAGAATCGAGTATCGACGATTCCTCGATACCACCTAGAATCGACGATTCCTGGAATCGAGAATCGGAATAGGCCCATCCCTAATTTTAACTATTATATTATACGTATAAATTTTAAAATATTAAATATTTTTTTATCAGTTAATACAAATAATAATTTATTTATACTTCGATAAATCTTACCATAGTTAATTCAACATAATTTAAGGGAGTAAATTTTTATTCCAATATTTATTGGAACACCTACGCCTACATAGACGAATCTGTGACTTTTTAAAAACTGTACAATAAATTCTCAAATTAGGGAAGGGTAGAGAGAGAGAGGGAGAGAGGGAGAGACAGAAAGAAAGAGACACTCACACACACACTTTCCAAAGACTATAGTTTTGATGGTCGACGGAGCCTCTTCCTAACAGGCATTGTCCGCATCAATAGGAACTAATTACATCTAGCTACGAAACAATACATTGATGTCTGTGTCATTGTTTTCTGCAGCTACTTCATAATAATACTGAAAATCCATGTTAACGAAAAGCTTCAAACAATGTTTGTAAAATATTGTTACTTGTATTGTTACTTGTGAATTGTTTGTATTATTAAATATTCTAACAAGAAAACATTGAACACGATATATATATATATATATATATATATATATATATATATATATATATATATATATATATTTATATATACTTAGCAATGCTTTGTTTTATTCGTTTACTATTACTTAAACGCTACTTAAACAAGAATCTTACTTGATATATTTGCATGTTCCAGAACCTATTAATTCCACTACTCTCATTTTCGAGCTTTTAAGAAGAACCTTCTATATAATTATTTAGCCTTAATGGTATAATTAGAGGTTTAATTATTTTTAAAAAAAAACATTTTCAGCTATTTATTAGGTTAATTCATTGGGCCTTAATTTTTGGGCGGTTACATCATTGACAAAATAGTTTCATAATTGCAATGGTTTATGTATGGACTTAGGTGTTTTTGTGTATTTCTTTAAATATTCCAGTCTAAATAATGGCATTTCGTTGGTGAATTCAAGTTACAATTAGATTACATGTCTGAATTTATTTGATAATGCTGTGATAATTTGGAGCATTTTTAGAATTAATTAGGATTTGATAACTTAATGAATTATAATACAATTTTAGGAGACTATGCCTTTTTAGTGTGCATTGACATCGATTCTTACTGATGAATAGTTTGTCGTCATGTCGCACACACACTAGATCTTACCATGACCTCAATATTTAAACTAATACGTTTATCTTTGTAATACGTCATCTTTAGGTGCATTGGTATCGATTCTTACTGATGAATAGTTTGTCGTTATATCGCACACACACTAGATCTTACCATGACCTCAATATTTAAACTAATACGTTTATCTTTGTAATACGTCATCTTTAGGTGCATTGGTATCGATTCTTACTGATGAATAGTTTGTCGTCATGTCGCACACACACTAGATCTTACCATGACCTCAATATTTAAACTAATACGTTTATCTTTGTAATACGTCATCTTTAGGTGCATTGGTATCGATTCTTACTGATGAATAGTTTGTCGTTATATCGCACACACACTAGATCTTACCATGACCTCAATATTTAAACTAATACGTTTATCTTTGTAATACGTCATCTTTAGGTGCATTGGTATCGATTCTTACTGATGAATAGTTTGTCGTTATATCGCACACACACTAGATCTTACCATGACCTCAATATTTAAACTAATACGTTTTTCTTTGTAATACGTCATCTTTAGGGTACATTGGTATCGATTCTTACTGATGAATAGTTTGTCGTCATGTCGCACACACACTAGATCTTACCATGACCTCAATATTTAAACTAATACGTTTATCTTTGTAATACGTCATCTTTAGGTGCATTGGTATCGATTCTTACTGATGAATAGTTTGTCGTTATATCGCACACACACTAGATCTTACCATGACCTCAATATTTAAACTAATACGTTTATCTATGTAATACGTCATCTTTAGGTGCATTGGTATCGATTCTTACTGATGAATAGTTTGTCGTCATGTCGCACACACACTAGATCTTACCATGACCTCAATATTTAAACTAATACGTTTATCTATGTAATACGTCATCTTTAGGTGCATTGGTATCGATTCTTACTGATGAATAGTTTGTCGTCATGTCGCACACACACTAGATCTTACCATGACCTCAATATTTAAACTAATACGTTTATCTATGTAATACGTCATCTTTAGGTGCATTGGTATCGATTCTTACTGATGAATAGTTTGTCGTCATGTCGCACACACACTAGATCTTACCATGACCTCAATATTTAAACTAATACGTTTATCTATGTAATACGTCATCTTTAGGTGCATTGGTATCGATTCTTACTGATGAATAGTTTGTCGTCATGTCGCACACACACTAGATCTTACCATGACCTCAATATTTAAACTAACACGTTTATCTTTGTAATACGTCATCTTTAGGTGCATTGGTATCGATTCTTACTGATGAATAGTTTGTCGTCATGTCGCACACACACTAGATCTTACCATGAACTCAATATTTAAACTAACACGTTTATCTTTGTAATACGTCATCTTTAGGTGCATTGGTATCGATTCTTACTGATGAATAGTTTGTCGTCATGTCGCACACACACTAGATCTTACCATGACCTCAATATTTAAACTAACACGTTTATCTTTGTAATACGTCATCTTTAGGTGCATTGGTATCGATTCTTACTGATGAATAGTTTGTCGTCATGTCGCACACACACTAGATCTTACCATGAACTCAATATTTAAACTAACACGTTTATCTTTGTAATACGTCATCTTTAGGTGCATTGGTATCGATTCTTACTGATGAATAGTTTGTCGTCATGTCGCACACACACTAGATCTTACCATGACCTCAATATTTAAACTAATACGTTTATCTATGTAATACGTCATCTTTAGGTGCATTGGTATCGATTCTTACTGATGAATAGTTTGTCGTCATGTCGCACACACACTAGATCTTACCATGACCTCAATATTTAAACTAATACGTTTATCTATGTAATACGTCATCTTTAGGTGCATTGGTATCGATTCTTACTGATGAATAGTTTGTCGTCATGTCGCACACACACTAGATCTTACCATGACCTCAATATTTAAACTAATACGTTCATCTATGTAATACGTCATCTTTAGGTGCATTGGTATCGATTCTTACTGATGAATAGTTTGTCGTTATATCGCACACACACTAGATCTTACCATGACCTCAATATTTAAACTAATACGTTTCTCTTTGTAATACGTCATCTTTAGGTGCATTGGTATCGATTCTTACTGATGAATAGTTTGTCGTCATGTCGCACACACACTAGATCTTACCATGACCTCAATATTTAAACTAATACGTTTATCTTTGTAATACGTCATCTTTAGGTGCATTGGTATCGATTCTTACTGATGAATAGTTTGTCGTCATGTCGCACACACACTAGATCTTACCATGACCTCAATATTTAAACTAATACGTTTATCTTTGTAATACGTCATCTTTAGGTGCATTGGTATCGATTCTTACTGATGAATAGTTTGTCGTCATATCGCACACACACTAGATCTTACCATGACCTCAATATTTAAACTAATACGTTTATCTTTGTAATACGTCATCTTTAGGTGCATTGGTATCGATTCTTACTGATGAATAGTTTGTCGTTATATCGCACACACACTAGATCTTACCATGACCTCAATATTTAAACTAATACGTTTATCTTTGTAATACGTCATCTTTAGGTGCATTGGTATCGATTCTTACTGATGAATAGTTTGTCGTCATATCGCACACACACTAGATCTTACCATGACCTCAATATTTAAACTAATACGTTTATCTTTGTAATACGTCATCTTTAGGTGCATTGGTATCGATTCTTACTGATGAATAGTTTGTCGTCATATCGCACACACACTAGATCTTACCATGACCTCAATATTTAAACTAATACGTTTATCTTTGTAATACGTCATCTTTAGGTGCATTGGTATCGATTCTTACTGATGAATAGTTTGTCGTTATATCGCACACACACTAGATCTTACCATGACCTCAATATTTAAACTAATACGTTTTTCTTTGTAATACGTCATCTTTAGGTGCATTGGTATCGATTCTTACTGATGAATAGTTTGTCGTTATATCGCACACACACTAGATCTTACCATGACCTCAATATTTAAACTAATACGTTTATCTTTGTAATACGTCATCTTTAGGTGCATTGGTATCGATTCTTACTGATGAATAGTTTGTCGTTATATCGCACACACACTAGATCTTACCATGACCTCAATATTTAAACTAATACGTTTTTCTTTGTAATACGTCATCTTTAGGTGCATTGGTATCGATTCTTACTGATGAATAGTTTGTCGTTATATCGCACACACACTAGATCTTACCATGACCTCAATATTTAAACTAATACGTTTTTCTTTGTAATACGTCATCTTTAGGTGCATTGGTATCGATTCTTACTGATGAATAGTTTGTCGTTATATCGCACACACACTAGATCTTACCATGACCTCAATATTTAAACTAATACGTTTATCTTTGTAATACGTCATCTTTAGGTGCATTGGTATCGATTCTTACTGATGAATAGTTTGTCGTTATATCGCACACACACTAGATCTTACCATGACCTCAATATTTAAACTAATACGTTTATCTTTGTAATACGTCATCTTTAGGTGCATTGGTATCGATTCTTACTGATGAATAGTTTGTCGTTATATCGCACACACACTAGATCTTACCATGACCTCAATATTTAAACTAATACGTTTTTCTTTGTAATACGTCATCTTTAGGTGCATTGGTATCGATTCTTACTGATGAATAGTTTGTCGTTATATCGCACACACACTAGATCTTACCATGACCTCAATATTTAAACTAATACGTTTTTCTTTGTAATACGTCATCTTTAGGTGCATTGGTATCGATTCTTACTGATGAATAGTTTGTCGTTATATCGCACACACACTAGATCTTACCATGACCTCAATATTTAAACTAATACGTTTATCTTTGTAATACGTCATCTTTAGGTGCATTGGTATCGATTCTTACTGATGAATAGTTTGTCGTTATATCGCACACACACTAGATCTTACCATGACCTCAATATTTAAACTAATACGTTTTTCTTTGTAATACGTCATCTTTAGGGTACATTGGTATCGATTCTTACTGATGAATAGTTTGTCGTCATGTCGCACACACACTAGATCTTACCATGACCTCAATATTTAAACTAATACGTTTTTCTTTGTAATACGTCATCTTTAGGTGCATTGGTATCGATTCTTACTGATGAATAGTTTGTCGTTATATCGCACACACACTAGATCTTACCATGACCTCAATATTTAAACTAACACGTTTATCTTTGTAATACGTCATCTTTAGGTGCATTGGTATCGATTCTTACTGATGAATAGTTTGTCGTTATATCGCACACACACTAGATCTTACCATGACCTCAATATTTAAACTAACACGTTTTTCTTTGTAATACGTCATCTTTAGGTGCATTGGTATCGATTCTTACTGATGAATAGTTTGTCGTTATATCGCACACACACTAGATCTTACCATGACCTCAATATTTAAACTAATACGTTTTTCTTTGTAATACGTCATCTTTAGGTGCATTGGTATCGATTCTTACTGATGAATAGTTTGTCGTCATGTCGCACACACACTAGATCTTACCATGACCTCAATATTTAAACTAACACGTTTATCTTTGTAATACGTCATCTTTAGGTGCATTGGTATCGATTCTTACTGATGAATAGTTTGTCGTCATGTCGCACACACACTAGATCTTACCATGACCTCAATTTAAACTAATACGTTTATCTTTGTAATACGTCATCTTTAGGTGCATTGGTATCGATTCTTACTGATGAATAGTTTGTCGTTATATCGCACACACACTAGATCTTACCATGACCTCAATATTTAAACTAATACGTTTTTCTTTGTAATACGTCATCTTTAGGTGCATTGGTATCGATTCTTACTGATGAATAGTTTGTCGTTATATCGCACACACACTAGATCTTACCATGACCTCAATATTTAAACTAATACGTTTTTCTTTGTAATACGTCATCTTTAGGTGCATTGGTATCGATTCTTACTGATGAATAGTTTGTCGTTATATCGCACACACACTAGATCTTACCATGACCTCAATTTAAACTAATACGTTTATCTTTGTAATACGTCATCTTTAGGTGCATTGGTATCGATTCTTACTGATGAATAGTTTGTCGTTATATCGCACACACACTAGATCTTACCATGACCTCAATATTTAAACTAATACGTTTATCTTTGTAATACGTCATCTTTAGGTGCATTGGTATCGATTCTTACTGATGAATAGTTTGTCGTCATGTCGCACACACACTAGATCTTACCATGACCTCAATTTAAACTAACACGTTTATCTTTGTAATACGTCATCTTTAGGTGCATTGGTATCGATTCTTACTGATGAATAGTTTGTCGTCATGTCGCACACACACTAGATCTTACCATGACCTCAATTTAAACTAATACGTTTATCTTTGTAATACGTCATCTTTAGGTGCATTGGTATCGATTCTTACTGATGAATAGTTTGTCGTTATATCGCACACACACTAGATCTTACCATGACCTCAATATTTAAACTAATACGTTTTTCTTTGTAATACGTCATCTTTAGGGTACATTGGTATCGATTCTTACTGATGAATAGTTTGTCGTCATGTCGCACACACACTAGATCTTACCATGACCTCAATATTTAAACTAATACGTTTATCTTTGTAATACGTCATCTTTAGGTGCATTGGTATCGATTCTTACTGATGAATAGTTTGTCGTTATATCGCACACACACTAGATCTTACCATGACCTCAATATTTAAACTAACACGTTTATCTTTGTAATACGTCATCTTTAGGTGCATTGGTATCGATTCTTACTGATGAATAGTTTGTCGTTATATCGCACACACACTAGATCTTACCATGAACTCAATATTTAAACTAACACGTTTATCTTTGTAATACGTCATCTTTAGGTGCATTGGTATCGATTCTTACTGATGAATAGTTTGTCGTCATGTCGCACACACACTAGATCTTACCATGACCTCAATATTTAAACTAACACGTTTATCTTTGTAATACGTCATCTTTAGGTGCATTGGTATCGATTCTTACTGATGAATAGTTTGTCGTCATGTCGCACACACACTAGATCTTACCATGACCTCAATTTAAACTAATACGTTTATCTTTGTAATACGTCATCTTTAGGTGCATTGGTATCGATTCTTACTGATGAATAGTTTGTCGTTATATCGCACACACACTAGATCTTACCATGACCTCAATTTAAACTAATACGTTTATCTTTGTAATACGTCATCTTTAGGTGCATTGGTATCGATTCTTACTGATGAATAGTTTGTCGTTATATCGCACACACACTAGATCTTACCATGACCTCAATTTAAACTAATACGTTTCTCTTTGTAATACGTCATCTTTAGGGAACAACCCTATAGAGTTAAACTACTGTACTTTTCATGTTAAATGAGTTAGATGTCTCAATTTTGACAGAATATTATACGTAGCGTTATTTTCACTATGTTTTGCAAGATCTTTTCTTTTAAATATGATATTCTTGTGTTAGGAAAATCCCCACAACGATATGTTAATAGTTCCAACGCCGAAGATTTTAAATTATTGTGTTGAGTTTCGGCTCGTTTTTGGAACTGATTTTGAATCTAGATGTTATTATGGTTATAGAATTTTTTAAATACGGTTTATGTCTTTATATGTGTAATATTTATAACGAAAACTCACTCCACTGGACAAATCTTCGAGTTATTAGAAACATAATCATATCATAAGCTCTGACTTGTAAATTATGCTGTTCCCTGACGTCTAACTTTGATTTGGTGAATTATTGTAGCTACTCGTGTGTTTAAGAACAAGTGCATCTAAGGAGCTCATTTCTTACGTATTGTTAACAAAGAATGCCTTTGCTAAATAAACAGTTATGTTAAGAGAGGATCGCACTCACAATCGTAACTCATGAAAGAACGGGAAAACAGGTGCTGCATGGTTAGGTTATTACTCTAGGCATGGTACATATTTTCTGTCACGGTGACTTGTCACTGGTATTCGTTTTTAGCTGGTGGTACCATTAACAAAATACGGAAAATACCAGTTCCAGTGACAATGGGTCGATAGGAGGTTGTCCCTGTTGTGATTAGGCAAAGAGTCGCAGTTGCTGTCTGAAACGTTACTGATATTCTACTACGGCTGTCTTTGGTTGATTTGCGCTGTCAGAGTCTCTGATCCCACCGCTCAGTCCACGGCAGCGTTCATGGTAGAGTGTCCTTGACTTAATGGGGGAGGGGTTGTCTCTATTGTGATTGGGCAGAACTTCGCTTTCGCTGACTGAAAAGTTAATGATATTTTACCGCGACTGTCATTGGTTGATTTGTCGCCGTCACTGGTTTTACTCACGTCGTGTGTAATGGACGATTTGTATCAGGTTTCATGACAGTGACATTGTTGTGTACAGTAGAGGTAATTTCACACTCACTAGTTTGTTCTTAATTTCGTAGGAGTTTATTTTTAAATAAAATGAATCTTCCAAAAAAGAAACAAGCGAGGTGTGGATTCATTTCGCAAGTGTGGTATGCTTGCCTATATTGGCTGTCTCAGTATCTCTTGTCATCGGTACTAAAGTCACCGGTAAAAGCCTGGCGCTGTTAAAGTCACTGGATCGACCATCCTAAGATTACTCACATTAAGCCTGCGCCCACTCCTTTTTTTCCAAGTTCACAGCCAATCATAAGAAATGTAGGCCTATTCTTTTAAACAAATCAAGTTCTATCCAAATTTTAAATATTATTTTGACTCTAAAGCGACATTTGAAAAAAATATACATTTATTCTACAAAAATAAACATCCCCCATCGCAATGCCACTTGTAATTAAAATGGCCTCATTTCATTTAGTAATTTAAACACTCGATAAGGCGATGTAACATTTGTTGTAATGGAAAACGTATTCATTATTATAATTATTTTAGAATGATAATTAGAAATACAACTATGAATTAATTATTTAAGAATTATTTTTTGTTTATAATTGTTAGTAATAATTATTATTAATATAATTTTCATGTTCTACGTCTGGCATTAAATTTGTGCAGAACCACCTAATTTTTCTATAAAAAGTACTAAAGTCATATTTATAAACTCTCTTGGAAAAAAATTACTTTTTACTATCCAAACCCCTTTATACCGATTTGAAGGAAAATCCTTAGAGTCTTTTTCAAGGACAGTTTGACGTAGAAATTAATAATGTAGCCCGACCCTGCAATTATCCAGATTGCTCCGCTATGGAACACGCCACACTACATTTGCTCTAGATTCTTTAAATTAATGAATTACTATTTTCATCGATCATGATGCTTTACGTAATCTACTTCTGGGTCCTGAAAATATATATAACTTCAAGGAAAATGCTTAGAACTTTTCCTGAGATCAGTTCCCCATACAAAGATAAACATCTCTTTTAATTTTATCTCTTTAATTATATAAAATTTATTTCAGGATAGGTCCTGTATTGTAAGAGATACATAAAATCGCAAAATTTTAATTATGTAGAATTATTTTGTTTTAAAAGAATTAATTAATATTTTTTTTTGAATGTTTGAAGTAAGAGATATAGTAATAACGCGTATTAGAGTTTAGCCTCTAATTATATCGGTCTATGCTCCATTACCGAAGATTCACGGTGTATTCCGAACGTTACCGAACTGCGAAAAGCAAAACACAAGTTCTACTAAAAATGTTTTACCCCTCGGCGTATAAAAATAACCAATGTCATGACGTTTTCAATTAAGTAGCGTTTTACCCCTATAAAGGTTATCTAAATAATACGGCAAAGTGTAATGAATACATGAATATTTGGTAATAAGAGACTAAATGCTCTCTAAAAAGGATATCATCTTGCATTATATTTTCGTTATTTTCAACCGTAAAAAATATTTGAAGACAAACAGGAAACAAATGATTGTTTAAATAAAGATTTAATATTTGTGAATTATGTAACCTTGACATTAATATACTCCTTTTTATTCCTGTTAGGAATATTTCTATATATTTGAGCACAGTTTTCTGCCATTCCTAACCTAATAATGTTCACCTCTGTTGACGCGTTTCGGAGTAACTCCATTTTCAAAACTTAAATCGTACTGATTGCACAAACGTTAAGTTGGTCTTAGCCACGCCCAAAGTATATAGAAACGAACTCAAAGTTTGGGCGAACATGACGATTTAAGTTTTAAAATGGAGTTACTCCGAAACGCGTCAACAGAGGATGATACCTTTTTTATATTATAATACCAAGTAAGGCTTGATAGTGTAACCTCACGATTATTTGTAACGTGTGATTTAGTTATTTTAAAACAATAAACCTTGTTCACATATTAATTAATATTTACACTTTTGAAAAGACCAGGGCCGTTGTTTACCTCACCAATTGTATCTAATGACAGCAAGACTCGCTGTCTATTCAAATCTTTCCGAAGACAGGTTACATTAAAGTTTTCGTTTAAAGTTTCAAAAAAAGATTTAATTTTAAAAATATTACACTTTTAAGCTTTAACTTTATAACTATTACAATTTATTGGCATTTATTCAAATATCCTTTACATATTGTTAGGCAACGTTAGGTCTGATGCACACTAGTTTTATATATTTACTGATTTGATCCTATCGAAACACACACACACACACACACAGACATATATATATATATATATATATATATATATATCTATTGAAAAAAAAAAAAAAAAAATATATATATATATATATATATATATATATATATATAGATATAGATATATCTATTATGTGAAGAAATAAATTTTGAACATCCGTTGGCAATTGATTGGATTTACTTGCTTTATTTACATTTTTGAAACATTACACGACTTTTCTCTTTTAACATGTTAAATTTTTAAAATATAAAATAAACTTTACAAAGCTACTTATTAAAATTTACCAAAACATTTTTACTCCGTTATTCAATTTTGAAAAGTAGCTCATTAAAAGTTTTAACCAAACTTCCAACACAAAAATATATTAACGATTGCTGCCCATGGCGATCTTTCATCTGACACAGCTGAAAAAAGACAGAAAGAAACACAAGGCTCCCCACACGCTAAGTTAACAGTACCCACCTTTCCTTACACATTCAAAATAGAGCCTTTCATTGGTTATTACTATTTATCATGGAATCCTCCCCAACCTTGACCAACAACATTTTTAGAAACAAAACCTTTTTTTAAATTTGGCCTATTTTACATTAGCTAAAATAGAACAGATATATATGCAACATGCTGAATTAAAAAAATATATATATTAAGCATGTGTTAATAGCGCAAACTTAGGGGTTGGCTTGTTTAAATATTGACACTACATAAAGTAGCCACAAAGATTACTAAAATATTTTCAAAAAAGAACTAAGTTCTCCCAGTTACTCTATTTAATTTAAAGTGTTACCATAGTTAAATGAACTTATTAAGTATTTATTGCATCCCATATGTTATAAATGTGTGCTTGTTACAGCGTCATCCCTATTGGGGGCGATGAACCAGTCTGCCAACCCTTGCGTAGACTTCTTCCAGTTTGCCTGCGGGGCTTGGAACAGGAAGCATCAGATACCCGAAGACAGGAGTAGCATCAACGTATTCGAAGTGTTATCTGATCAGCTTCAGATCATACTTAAAGGTAAGCTCCAACTGTATTGCCTGTATTCAGTTACTGTCCACTTTAAATAACATTTTTAATACGCTTAGGCCTACTGATTAAAAACCTGCTAGATAACAGGTTTTGAAGTGATAACGTCTTTATGCGCGGTGAACAAAGCGTGAGCGTCAACTTTCGCGTCACGCTATTTCTGAAGCGCATACCTCACAGCATATATTCTGTCAGGTTACTCTATGAATTAAATAACATATGATTTCATGTAACAGGTGATTTATTGTTATAGGTTATGTTGTAGAACAGCCGTTTTACACGTAAATTATTAGCTAATGTTTTTATTTAATGTCTGTTAATAACAATTAATTTTTTATACAGGCTAGTGACAGATCACAGACATTTTTGCTTTTTTAAGGATATTTATTAAGTTTTGTAATTTTTTGATTTTTATTATGTTTTATATAATGTTATGTATTTTATGAATCGTAATTTATGTTGTATAATTGTTAAATTTGAGCTCTTGAAAAGGAATTTCGGAAAGAAATTCGAAACGTTGAGTGTTTAGAAAAACAAAATTTTCTGTGATCAGTCATTAGCCTGTATAAAAAACGTATATTATTATTAAATAGTTTTGATCAGGTAATAAATATAATAATTTATGTATATATTGATAAACATCTATTACTCAACATCTGGCTGTGTGTCATGTAATAGAAAAGGCTTCAAAGTGTGTGTGATCATTTAATACGTTTTCTTTATCAGTCACCAACATAAACACTAATTTAAATGTTCTACACACATTAAAACAAAGTAAAAAACTAACAAACATAGAAAAAAATGAAATATACAAACATTACGCATCTGATAAAGAAAACGTATTAATTGATCACACACACTTTGAAGTCAACCCACCCCATTCCACAGTCATAAATCCATTCACGTTAGAGCCATTACGCCCAACCGATGCCACTAGTAGAAGGTTAGCTTCGTAAAAGGAACGAATGTTTTGAAACGCGTCAGCAAGTAAGAAATTACGTATTCACTTAGTTAAGTATTTTTAAAATTAGTAAATGTTTTTTGTTACCCATATTACTCTATTACAATAAATATTAGTCTTTATTAAATACATTCCTCAAATAAAGATGTAAAAATTGAATGAAAAATGTATAAATTTATATTTTTGGACGATGTTCGTTGACAAATTTACGAACTATTAGCTATATTTTGTTATCACTTCTGTCGGGACTCCCCAGAGCGTCAAAACCAAATTTTGTATAGCTAAAACTGGCACGTTTAAATCTTGAAAGTCATACGAATTTCAATATACTGGAAGATTTTGAACTCTATAGGTTTGTACAATCTATAGTATTATTTGACAATAATTAACAGTAGTGAAACTGCTAAAACTAAACTAAAAAAAAAAAAAAAATGTAAATATCCATTTGCTACTCTACTATCATGATAATGTATTACAAATTCCTGAAGAGTAAAAATGTGAAGTTTTATTATATTAAAGTGACATTTTAACCCATCGTAAGACAGATCAACCGAAAGCACCCCTTACTTTATGACTATGCAAAATCACTTTATTTAAAAAGAAACTATTTATTGAATGATTTCAGCTAACTTGAAACAATTAATGCAAAAAACATTTTTTAAAGTAAATTTCTATTGAGATTAAGAAAAAAAATTCTAGCTAATTTTTAAATTATAATTACAATTAATATAAATATATATATATACACATGACAGGATCACAATATTAAGTGGCAAAATAGAAAGCAATTTTCCATATTCCTCTTTATACCGTATATGGTGTTGTAACATTACGTTGTTACTATTTATTTGCTTTCTTTTTTTCGTTACTAATTAATGAACTGATGGTTGTCTATAACTTCTCACTCTTAACTTCTTGTAATGGTTCATTATTGCAAATAATCTTTTCCCTTTTAATTTAATATAGATCTTTAAATAAACGATTTATTGTTGTAGGGAAACTATCGTTTCCCTATAGTTATGTAACTATAGTTATTTTAAAATGGAAACTATCGCCAGGATTTTAAAACCACACTTTGTCACTGCTTACACCGAAGGCTCTTCGAATTCTGACTGCGATAGAGGTGGATACGGAATCTTTATAACCTACCCTGATGGCTCAACTTCCAGACACAAAATTGCAGCAGGCAAGATCGCTTCCAACTTCACAAGCGAACTCATCGCAACCAGAGAAGCTCTGAGTATTTACCTCACTTGGACAACACTCAACCCCTCTGACGGCATAGTAATCTTCACGGACAGCAGATCTACTCTTCAGGCCCTCCAAAAAGGAAATACAAACCTCGCCCAAAAGATCATTACCCTTCTGTCCTTAATAGAGGAAAAGAAGAAGCTTTGTACGCTTCAATGGATCCCGGCATCAAAGGGAACGAAGAGGCCTATTCCCTGGCCAAGGAAGTGAGGACCATCGAACCAGCCCCCGTGATTACAACATCTTCCGACGTCAATGCCGTTGCAAAACAGAAGCTCTGCCATAACAACCGAAGAAAATCATCACTTCCCTAGCTTAACTTCGACAGGGAAATAACAAAAACAATTGCCAGACTGAGAACAATGCACCTCAAAGACAAGAAAATCTTGCCTGATGGATCAAGAACATACCCTGAATGTAGGCACTGCCCAGGGATACAGCTTGATCCCAATCACCTCTTCAACTGCTCGTCCATCATTGCAGCACTATTTAAAATTGACTTAAACTGTTCTAGGGAGAACTGGACTTAAACTGTCCCTTTATACGGACAAAGCTGCAGATGTGGCCAGTGCAGTGCTTCACGCCTTTGGACCTTTCTCTACAAACTGGCTCTCTCTACCTTTCTCTGAACACCTTTTTTCTGTTTTTATTGCACTTGTCACACGACAACAACAGCATAGTTATAGGGAGTTGGTTCAGTGTCAAAGTGCTGGATTTCAAGCATGTAGTTCCTCAGTTTGAATCCCACCGGGACATCAAGTGTTTTAAATTTAAATAATTGAATAAAGAAAAAAACTGTATTAACATCGATTGTCATCCACTATAGGTTAAAAAAAAATATTCAAACTTGATTTAATGAATAAAAACTTGTTTTATTAACAATTGAAAATTTATGCAGCACTACAAGTTTTGACAGCAGTGTTGTCATCACATAAATGGCACAATCACTGAAGAAGCCGTCATTGTTGTCGAAACGCGTATGACTGCAATTAAGCGTTTTATTGGGATACTTGTATGTTTATCTTTTATTTACATTCTAAACTATATATTATTTTGATGAAATACATCAAGAAATACAGTCTGTTTAGTAAAATAAATATTTAAAGTGTTGAACCTTTTTTTAATAAACCTTAGTACGATCGCTGTCGGTTTACCATTTTCAATATTTTCATTAAATTAAAAAAAACAGCTTTATAAGCTTCACGTCCGTGTCACCTGGGATATAATACTTGTTTAATCATTTTAAAAGCCATAACGTTTTTAAACCACCGTAGCAAGTTTTTATTATTAACTCTTGTTGTCAACGGCAAAGTGACAGGTAATAAATAAACAACGTTGCCATGACGACGGTGGCATTTGCTAGATGAAATATGGTGCAATATCGCCATCACCGACGCAGAATGAGACCGTTCATAAATACTGTACTACAAGATTTATTGAACCCGCTGGGGATTGCTCCAATCTGTTTTCTTCTCTTGTGTTATGTAACTTACAGCCAAGAGACGCTTCCAATCCTGCGCTCGACAATGCAGCTCTGAACGTAACGACATATTTCGTTCTAGAACTACTGGAAAATTCAGGACTAAGGGGTCATAAAGTTTTTCGCTTTAACAAGAACAATAAAAACCAAAAAATGAGAGAAATTTATAAAAACCGACAGTTTAAGAAATTCTTGTCATAAAAAAAAATGTAAGAAAGCCTTTAAATGAGTTATACAAAAATATTTTCAATTTAGTTTAAAATGCTTGTAGGCCTATAGTGCAGCGTGAAATTAGAATTGAAAGTTTTATAAATCGTCCCATCGAAAGGAATTAATCACTGGCTTTTGACGTTAAAAAAAGCATTGAAGCAACTTTCTCAGTTTAGTGTAAGCTAAAAGTAAAACATATAACATAGGCCTACTTATATATTTCATGTAATTGTGTTACTGTGAGTGTTATACTCATATAGCTACGTATTTACCCTTGTTAATAGTATGAGTTCAGCTGCTGATAATGTGAGTTTACCGAGATCTAGCGATCTCTTATGAAGCAATTGCAATAAAACTGATGTATTTATTATATATTTTAGTTTGTCATACGACGAAGGTCTAGGACCGTATTTCACATTGTAGCTAATGTCTACACAACACTTTACACTGCTGATAAGCTTGTACGTCTTTATAGGACCGACTATGGGAATTGTCCTTTCCGTAATGTAACTGTACCATAATATAAAATATTTACTTCCGTTAATATTGGAAATATTCGTTTAGTTACATTTAATTCTACATTAATTTTCCAATAAATTTTAAGTTGACTACAAATGATTTAATACAGTGACGATGCCATTTACAAAATAAAACTCAGATCTATTCAGGTTTATTTGAGCACTCCAGATAACTATTGAATAAATGATAAGCAGGTTGAATATGGAGTTAAAAGTTTATTTATTTATTGCAACATTTTGAGAACTAATTTGTTGCCCATATCAAGCCCGAGAAAAACTTTACATTGCATTATAAATAGCAAGTACACTCACAATAAATATTTAAGACTTTAAAAAACTAAAGAAAAACTTTAGTCAAAAACTTAATAAGATAACCCACCAAAGTGGCGAGAGTCATAAATTCATCTAAAATATAATTTAAAACAGAAACATAACTTTGAGAACAACAATATACGCATTAAAAAAAAAACATGTAAACAAAACAAAACCATAAAACAATAAAACGGTCAAGCATACAACCAACATTAACTAATTTTCGGTGTGTGTGTGTGTGTGTGTGTGTGTGTGTGTGTGTGTGTGTTTGTGTATGTGGTGTGTATGTGGTGTGTGTGTGGTGTGTGTGTGGTGTGTGTGTGTGGTGTGTGTGTGTTTGTGTTTGTGTATGTGTGTATGTGTGTGTGTGTGTGTGTGTGTGTGTGTGTGTGTGTGTGTGTGTGTGTGTGTGTGTGTGTGTGTGTGTGTCTGTGTGTCTGTGTGTGTGTGTGTGTGTGTGTGTGTGTGTGTGTGTGTGTGTGTGTGTGTGTGTGTGTGTCTGTGTGTGTTTGTGTATGTGGTGTGTGTGTGTGGTGTGTGTGTGTGGTGTGTGTGTGTGTGTGTGTGTGTGTGTGTGTGTCTGTGTGTTTGTGTGTGTTTGTGTGTTTGTGTGTGTTTGTGTATGTGGTGTGTGTGTGTGTGTGTGTGTGTGTGTGTGTGTGTGTGTGTGTGTGTGTCTGTGTGTGTGTTTGTGTATGTGGTGTGTGTGTGTGTGTGTGTGTGTGTGTGTGTGTGTGTGTGTGTGTGTGTGTGGTGTGTGTGTGTATGTGGTGTGTGTGTGTGTGTGTGTGTGTGTGTGTGTGTGTGTGTGTGTGTGTGTGTGTGTGTGTGTGTGTGTGTGTGTGTGTGTTATGTGCGACCTACGTGCATGTTAATGAGATATTACTTTACCCGATCTAATACCGCCCAACAATCGATTGCTGCCTCTTCTTTCCATCCGTGGGGACATCTTCAGGTTTCGTCATAATCAATAAATCTTTCCAAACTTATAAAAATATTGGAAACTGTGATTAAAAGTAAATGAATATCTTACTTTCGTCCAATAAATAACATTAGAAAATGATACACACAAAGACGTCTAATCAACAAGTTTTGAAACCGATGGCATCTGCAACTAATCTTTCTACAATCACCATTATTTATATATATTACAAAATTACCCTAATAACTTTTATAGAACAATGTTCAGCAAAATAGTAACGAATAGGTTTGGGGAAACCCTTGACGTATGTAAGATATTCTTCTGTTGAATAAGGATGAGTTTCTACAAATAAGAGAATCTTTATATTAGTTGATTCCCCCTTCACGTGAGCTACTAGTTTTGAACTAAAAACACTTGTAAATATGTTACACTTGCCTATTGTAGCCCTTACTTATATAACTGTTGAGGACGGCCGTTTCGGGAGACATTGTCCACTCAACAACAACGTAAACCCAAGATAGCCAATGACATATACAACTCCGCTGAAGTTTATAAACTAACTTGCAGTTCGTTCCCCAGTTTTTACATATAGTCCAGTATCTAAAGGCGGTTGAGCATGCACTAAAAGAATGCATGCTCAACTTCCTTTAGATCCTAGACTAATAGGACAGACAGGGAGGTCATTTTACACACTCTACCAAGACTACATAAAAGCAATAACAAACAGAAACACCCAATCAAACGTCTCCCAACATCTCATATCTAAAAACCATAACTTTACAAACATAGGATCTGATCTAAAAATTCTTCACGAACAAAACAAAAATAACCAACGATACACAACCGAACAATATGAAACATACAAACATTTCAAACCACACCCTATACACATTCTCAACACCAAATTACATTATAACTCACATACACTTTTCGACAACTCCTAACACTCACCAAAATATATCTACATCCCACCTCTACCCTAACCTACAAAAACCTTGCGGTCAGTTACGCCATGAGTTGACAATGGGACACATTTCCCAAAACGGTCATCCTCAACAATTATAAAAGTAAGTGCTACTATAGGCAAGTGAAATATATTTACAAGTGTTTTTAATTAAGAAAGTCTGTTGCAAATGTGCCGAGTGCTAAGGTATAACATTTTTATATGCAAAAATACTAATAGAAATGAAACCTACTACAAACACAGTCAATACTGATGATGGAGTTTTTCCAAACGCGTCGAAAGTTGTGAACGATTATATTCATCATATTTCTCAAAGTAATTGAATTTTATTTAAAAATATTTAAAGCATCTTGTCATTAGTTATAACAGTGTTCCCCGAGTGGAATATAAGTATGCGAAGAAGTGATTTCAAATTTGTCAGGTTGGTAAGAAGAAATCAAAAGATTTTATGCAGTATATTACCAATAGAATATTATCGACCACGAAGAATACGAAGATGGCTGTGAATATGAGATACGGGATGTAAAGTCGTCAAGGGTAGAGTGCGGAGTATAGGGCGGAAGTCATATTTGTCCCCCTGCATAAGATCTCATATTTGAGATAACCTACTCTCTGTTGGAGCTATGAGAAATAGTAGAGAGGAACATAAAAGAGGATGGCCGATCCCCTTTTAAGAGGGGGGAACGTGACTGGCATTGGCAGATTTACTTACTTAAAGTCGGCCTACTCTCTCCCGGGGCTAAAAATTTCAAGCGGGGACAGTTATGAAACTAAATTTTAAAACAAAAAATTGTTCAAAGTGGTTTTTAAAATATTTGTTTGCATTCGTTAACATAAACAATCCGTTTCATTCGATTAAATTAAATAAGTACTTTTTAGTGACAGTATAAACTTTATTTAGGCAAAAGAAAATAATTTTGCTTCCCGAACATTGTTTGAAACGCCCCACGTCACCGCCATATGCTGGTATGAATCTATTGCCCTAGGCGTAAATTAATTATACCACATGCCTCAGTGTCGCTCGTAATTTGCTCATCAGTCACGGCAAACTGTTCCATACGTCGTTCAGGCAACATCCCTTAACACATTTTCTGTTAAAGGGGAGCCTTAACCTGGAGTAAAGTAAAAATATCGATTTGGTGCTTACAATCTACATGATATTATTAAAAATAATACATTTAAACAAATAATAAATTTAAAAAATCAAAAAAATATAGTATTGGACTAAGTGTTGAAAACTTGTTGCTGTTCATGACAGCTGGTTGTTAATTACTTATTAAACTTTGATATTACTTGCGACCAGAATTTTTGTACTGGTCAAACTTTGACCGGGAAAAGTCTGGTCGCAAGTAATATCAAAGCGTAATAAGTAATTGTACTAAGAATATTTACTTCAAAAATTTAAAGGTACGATATATTTCTTGAGATAAATTCCCATAAAGTCAGTGATTCTTAAGCTTTTAGTATTTTCCACCCAATTTTCCATCACAATTCTCATCGTCACGCCTTCATGTAATAATTTCCACTGAAATCGTGCTGTAAATGTAACTTTAGTTTATATTTATTTTAATTTAATTGCTTTTTTATGCTATAGATACGCCACTACCTACATAGCACACTTTAAAAATAGCTTTACAGTGAAAGTCATTCCAATAACAATAGTTTCAAAGCAAACAAAATTGTATTATGTATATGTTATTTAAATGAGCATTATCAGGTGTGCCAACTGTCTTTCATAGAGTACCTCATCACCATTTTGAAAGTGAATATTGGTTTCAATTGTAATAAAATATAATATTGCATTTAATTATGAAGAGAAATACATAAGTTAATGTGTGCGTAGATACTTTAGGCTACCAATCACTTGAGTAATATGAATATATATAATATCATAACTAATACTTATTTTCATTGTTGTAAATATTTCTTTTATAGTTATGCACAGTTTTAGGTTATGTTTGTTTATTTTCTCATTTAAATTGTAAGGTTCTTACTTTTTTAAAAACATTTCTGAAATTATTATTATTAAATTTCTGTAAATATTTGCTACATTATAATATTACTAACGCCAGCCATCACGGTTTCTCCCGCAGCATCTCAACTGTGCTTCTCTCTCGTCTTTTCGTAAAAAATATATTTGCAGTAATTGTGCGTCTCTTCCAAGATTAGGTATGAAACTAACATTTGAATGGGAAACCTTTAGAGCTTTAAAGAAATTTAAATTTTGGTATGAGATCGTCTTCAAAAACCCGTTTACAGCGAAGAATGTAATTTGATACAATTACTATTGTAAACTCAAAACTATTATGGTTATTTATAAACATTTGTGATATCACAGGGCTACACCAGGTTTCATTGTTCTCCACTAACCTACTGTACACTTATTTTTAGGTTATAAATGGTTTAATTTTTGAGTTGGTTCTTGTAATTTAACATTTACTTAAAATTTGTTTGTTTTTTATTATTCAATTTCTTCTATTATCTCACACTAGAGATAATATATTATCTCACACTATATATATATATCTTGTACAAACCTTCTATTGTTAATAAAACTCGTTTTGATTATCCAATCATCTTCAAATAAGTTTTTTTTTAACCTGTAGTGGATGCCAATTGATGTAAATACAGTTTTTAAAAATATTTATTCATTAATTAAATTTAAAATAGTTAATGTCTCAGTCGGATTCAAATTGAATAACCTCATGTTTGAAATCCAGCTCTTTGGCTTTGAAATAATGAAGCATTACAAGAGATGGATTGAATGAGAAATTATAGAACACGGCTTTATAAATAGGAACTAAAAGTAAAGAGAGCGAATAACTAGGAACGATTAGACATAATAGGCCAACACTATATACTGTATAGAGAGGGAAATGGAAAATTGCAAGGAAATTCGTTTTCTATTTTGCCACTTAATATTGTGATTCTGTCATATGTTTATACATATTTATATTAATTGTAATTATAAATTAAAAAGTAACAAAAAGTAGGAATTGACTTAAAACATTTTTATATAACTTGTTTTTTGTAATGAATTGGTTATTTACAAAATAATTTGGTTTATTTTATTGAAGGCTTATTTATATTTTCGATACAAATTTAAAATATTATTATTGAATTCAATTATTATTAAAAAAAATCCACAAACAAAAACGTACATAATCAAAATTTATATCATTTACCTCAACTCACCTGCCTGAAAAAAACTAAATGTTTTTACTGATTCAAGTCACGAAACCAGTACAAAAAGTAAAAAACCTACCACAGGTTTGTAGCAAACCTACCACAGGTTTGTAGAAAACCTACCACAGGTTTGTAGAAAACCTACCACAAGTTTGTAGAAAACCTACCACAGGTTTGTAGAAAACCTACCACAGGTTTGTAGAAAACCTACCACAGGTTTGTAGAAAACCTACCACAGGTTTGTAGAAAACCTACCACAGGTTTGTAGAAAACCTACCAAAGGTTTGTAGCAAACCTACCACAGGTTTGTAGAAAACCTACCACAGGTTTGTAGAAAACCTACCACAGGTTTGTAGAAAACCTACCACAGGTTTGTAGAAAACCTACCACAGGTTTGTAGCAAACCTACCACAGGTTTGTAGCAAACCTACCACAGGTTTGTAGCATACCTACCACAGGTTTGTAGAAAACCTACCACAGGTTTGTAGAAAACCTACCAAAGGTTTGTAGAAAACCTACCAAAGGTTTGTAGCAAACCTACCACAGGTTTGTAGAAAACCTACCACAGGTTTGTAGAAAACCTACCAAAGATTTGTAGCAAACGTACCACAGGTTTGTAGAAACCTACCACATGTTTTTAGAAAACCTAGAACTGGTTTGTAGCAAACCTACCACAGGTTTGTAGAAAACCTACCACAGGTTTGTAGAAAACCTACCACAGGTTTGTAGAAAACCTACCACTGGTTTGTAGAAAACCTACCACAGGTTTGTAGCAAACCTACCACAGGTTTGTAGAAAACCTACCACAGGTTTTTAGAAAACCTACCACACGTTTGCAGAAAACCTACCACAGGTTTGTAGAAAACCTACCACAGGTTTGTAGCAAACCTACCACAGGTTTCTAGAAAACCTACCACAGGTTTGTAGAAAACCTACCACAGGTTTGTAGAAAACCTACCACAGGTTTGTAGAATACCTACCACAGGTTTGTAGCAAACCTACCACAGGTTTGTAGAAAACCTACCACAGGTTTGTAGAAAACCTACCACAGATTTGTAGAAAACCTACCACAGGTTTGTAGAAAACCTACCACAGGTTTGTAGAAAACCTACTACAGGTTTGTAGAAAACCTACCAAAGGTTTGTAGCAAACCTGCCACAGGTTTGTAGAAAACATACCACAGGTTTGTAGAAAACCTACGACAGGTTTGTAGCAAACCTACCACAGGTTTGTAGAAAACCTACCACAGGTTTGTAGAAAACCTACCAAAGGTTTGTAGCAATCCTACCACAGGTTTGTAGAAAACCTACCACAGGTTTGTAGAAAACCTACCACAGGTTTGTAGGAAACCTACCACAGGTTTGTAGAAAACCTACCAAAGGTTTGTAGCAAACCTACCACAGGTTTGTAGAAAACCTACCACAGGTTTGTAGAAAACCTACAACAGGTTTGTAGAAAACCTATCACAGGTTTGTAGAAAACCTACCACAGGTTTGTAGAAAACCTACCACAGGTTTGTAGAAAACCTAAAACAGGTTTGTAGAAAATCCACCATAGGTTTGTAGAAAACCTACCACAAGTTTGTAGAAAACGTTAAACACTGAATTTTCTGTTTTTTATAAAAAGAGTTATTTTGAATCTGTGCATTTTCAATAGATTTCCTGCAGTTTAAAAGACTTATTTTGTTCTTTGCATCTTCAAAAGATTTCCTGCAGTATATAAGACCTATTTTGAATCTGTGCATCTTCAATAGATTTCCTACAGTTTAAAAGACTTATTTTAAATCTGCGTGTCTTCAATTGATTCCTGCAGTATAAAAGACGTATTTTGAATCTGTGTGTCTTCAATAGATTTCCTGCAGTATAAAAGACCTATTTTGAATCTGTGTGTTTTGAATAGATTTCGTTTAGTATAATAGTCTTATTTTGAATCTGTCTGTCTTGAATAGACTTCCTCCAGTATAAAAGACTTATTTTGAATCTGTCTGTCTTGAATAGACTTCCTCCAGTATAAAAGACTTATTTTGAATCTGTCTGTCTTGAATAGACTTCCTCCAGTATAAAAGACTTATTTTGAATCTGTCTGTCTTGAATAGATTTCCTGCATTATAAAAGACTTATTTTGAATCTGTGTGTCTTCAATAGATTTCCTGCAGTGTAAAAGACCTATTTTGAATCTGTGTGTTTTGAATATATTTCGTTTAGTATAAAAGACTTATTTTGAATCTGTCTGTCTTGAATAGATTTCCTGCAGTACAAAAGACTTATTTTGAATCTGTGTGTCTTGAATAGATTTCCTGCAGTATAAAAGTCTTATTTTGAATTTGTCGAATCTTGAAGAATCATTGAATCTATCCCTCTTCCCTCTTCCTCTCCACCTTGCTTATCTTATCTGACACAACTAACCAGTCACGCTGATAAACTGTTTCACTATTTGACTATTCACGAAAGTTAAAAAGATCAATAATTACGGTTGGAGTTAGAATTATAAGAATAAAAGACGGTGATACTTGAATTGAGTATTTAAAGTTATACTGACAGGCACTCAATTGTAAAGCTGTAATTGATATTTTTCTATGTGCACATCGAAACATCACTATGCTTCATGAACATATAATTTACGGGCGACTACAAACAAATTAATAGTATTTGATAGGTTTATAACAGAACCTAAACTGTCATTTTCAAGGTTTTTGTAATAATTAATGTTTCAAAAAGAAAAACTAGCTAGTAATAAATAATAACCTTTATTTTCTCTATTACATTATTTCGTATGACAAATGTTTTAATAAAATTTTAAAACATTTGAAACAAAATGTAAGCGTTCACTATACTTTACTTTAGGCAATGATAATTAACTATTTTCGCCTATATAGTGGTTTCCGTTTGTTAATATATCCAGCCATTAAACTCTGTATAATGAAATGTACAGTAAAATCTCTCTAATTCGTCACATTCTGGACCGATGGGGTGACAAACTCGAGAAATAGACGAATTAAGAAAGTCGTGAAATTAACATGTAATTGTGAGTAAACATAGTACATAAATACGTAAATTGATATGTAATGTAATTAATGAAATTTTTCTCTTAGCGCCTAATTACGAGACAGTGTAAGGATATTGGTTATTACTGTGACGAATTACAGAAGGCGACGAATTAAAGAGTGGCGAATTAGAGAGGTTATACTATAATTTAAAGAACCTAACGTCTTGAATGTATTATTATATCAGTTCAGGACTCCAATGTACTGCACGTGTTTACATTAACTATTGTTTATTTAATTTATTCCTTTTATTGATGATGTTTCGGCAATAAAGTCGACGATGAAAGGAATAAATTTAATAAATAGAAGTTAAAGTAATCTTATGCTTCATTAGATTCTTGAACATAATACATAGCTCTATGATAAAACTTGACTTGTTTTTGACAAACTATTGGAAATTTTAATCTTTCTGGTTTTTGAAATACTCAAACTCTTCACGAATAGTAAAATTAGTTTTAGAATGAGTATTTAGGGCAGGGGCAAAGTATGAGTTCCTTTACCTCGATAGATAGTATTCTCTACATTTCCGTTTCATTCAACGCATCACACCAACAATGGTCACGTGATCAGTCTACTGATAATGCAAGCACGACGACACAAAAACATTTCACGGAGTTCTGATATGTCACCTTACAAGTCTCTACGACGTTAAACCAAATATTTGTTAAAACTGTTTAAGACTTAAACTGTTCAACTAGCGGCCCACAGGGTTGTTCTGAGCCACCCGCCAAGAAATTTATATAATCATGTAAACATTTTTCACGGGGAATGTGATCAGCGGTCAGAGTGCGACAGTTTACTTTTTACGGTTCTGATGGCTATAATCGGAGGGAGGGAAGATTCATTAACATTTCTGGTGGGTTCCCTTCCCTAAAATGTAAGGTAGATTGATGCTCTGATAGTTTTTTTTTTATAGAACTGCAAGTCTCGGTCAGCGTTTAATAATGATGCAGTTGCAGGTGAAGAAAGAATATAAAAGTATCCGCTTGAGAAAAATAGGATAAATTTACCAATGAATGTTTCAATCAAGATAGAACTTTATGTAAACACTGTGTTAAACATTTTAGAAATAGCCGTAGTTGTTCAAATTCATTTGTATTTTTTCACCGTTTGATTTTTATTTAATATCGTGCTAGTGAAGTCAGAAGTGAAAAAACATTTTCCGGTTTTCTATTAACATTTAAAGATTTATAAATTTAAAACTTTAAAAAATTTTTGAGAATTTTTATTCCACGTGACAATTAGAAGAGTTTTCTTCGTCAGTTACAATTTTCAACTGGCCATGATATGCATACCATCCATGTATTGTACCATTTGCATCCATGATATGCATGTATTGTACCATTTACATCCATGATATGCATGTATTGTACCATTTACCTTTTACGATATTTATTAAAAACTTTGAATTTATTATTCCTAGCAAAGTTTAAGTTACCGATCAGTAAAAAAAAATATTTGACATTAAAATATCAAAATTCCCTTCCCCCAAGGGGCTTTATCCTCTCATATTATAGATATGGGAAGCCATTTTGCACAAATATTGAGTGTCGGATCGTCCAATTTAGTTGGACGGTTCTACTTTAAAAGGTTTTGTTTTAAAGTTAAAATTTTAAAAAATATTTTGCAAATACAATTTTAGCTTCTGAAAAGATTTACGTTTGCAATTTAAACGTAGAACAATATTTTAAAACTACTTTCAGTTTTCAGTTATATATATTGTAGCCACGGCAATATTTTAAGGTTGTGCAATGGAGGTTTGATAACCAGATGGGGGCTAAGAAAAGGCCATATACATCTTTGAGAAGTGAAGATACTCAGTTCGAATCCTACCTAGACCCTCAAATTTTTATAATTTATATATTTAATAAATATTTGAAAAAACTCATCAACTATAAATTGTCATCCACTATAGGATAAAAAAATATGTATTTGAACTTGCTTGGATGAATAAAAACGTATTATATAAACGTTTGATATTTGTACAAGATATATATCAGGAGAATGTGAGCTATTAGCTGGGATTTAATAAAAAAAGTCAACCTAACCTGTAGACGTAAAACTTGTAACTGGGCTTTTTAACGCTATAAATATATCAGGAGAATGTGAGCTAATAGCTGGGATTTAATAAAAAAAGTCAACCTAACCTGTAGACGTAAAACTTGTAACTGGGCTTTTTAACGCTATAAATATATCAGGAGA
>JBAIZL010000001.1:261245924-261500924 GCA_036971475.1 Prosapia bicincta
TCCTATTTATTTGTTTTACATTCAAAAGTAATTTCAAACCTTTAGTCTAGAGTTATATAATCTAAGAAATATTCTCAGAAACTGAACATGTAACCATACTGTACTAACTAGACAAGCACAATCTAAGTTAATTTTTAACTAAGAAGTATTTAAGGCGACTAGTATCTAAGTAGTATTTAAGCAACCAGAATAATATTTTTCGTCATTGGATTCTGCAAAAATCGTTATTTAATACCATTCTCGTATTACAAATTAAAAAAAAAATATCCTTTTCAATAAAAATGGAAACAAAATGTAACTAGTAAAACGTTATCATCCTTAAGAAATCTCGAAGTTACAGTGCTTTCAGTTTCTACAAACTAATGCCTTTAACAGGTGTATAAGCACCTGATGGGATATAAATACTTGACCGAACATAACAAGTTACTTTAAACTGTTATAAAAACTAACCTGTTCTTCCCAGAATCAATATAAGTACAGTCACATTAAGTAAAAGCATAAAGAGATGTAAGTAAAAGAGAAACATACTTTCTCTTGCCTTATATAAAATATTTTTAATGGCGGTTCTCATTAGAAAGAATTCAACAATAGATTGAAGTAAGGTAATATTGTTTATTATTATAATATAAATTTATATTCTGAAATTATTAGAATAAAAATTCAAGGTTTCTATGACGAAGTAAATATCTGTGCAATAACAAAACAAATATGTGAAACTGTACAGCTGTCAACGGCCTCACACCTAAACAGAATCACTACATGTTTAGTTTATTTATTCTAATACAAATATATAGTTGTATAAATGTTTAATACGTTTATTAAAATTTTCAATTTGGCAATCTCGGCGAAAGCCTGAAATATTTACTAACAGAGAGAAAATAACTTTAAATTTTTAACACTTGATTGGCGTCTGCAAAAAATACTACTGTATATAGTTGGCTTTGTTGACTCGTTGCTATGGAGATATTTCCTCTTAACGATCATACATTGTCAACAAACAGCATTGACTTTATTAAATCTAAACACGCCTTAACTAACAAACAACTCGATACTACAAATTTTTAAATGTAAACAAATTCATCTGTTTTAAACACACTTCTTTAATTAGTGACGGTTGAATTTTATTATTATTTTTAAAGACATTTAATTCTTGTTGGTTTGAAATGACCGAACGGACAAATTTAACTTTAATTAATTCTTTAACTGTCTCGGACACTTTCGAACGCTCTCTCCAACTTACTTTAAATTTGTATGTTGTATTGTTTGTTGTTTTTTATGTCTTCCACCAATGTGGAGGACAAGGAAAAAAAATATCGAACAGCAATATTATTGCTTGATGTAATATTATGTTGGTAAACTAAAACCGCCAATTTTTATATTAATCTAGTTTACCCAACATTTGTTTCGGTTATAGTTGTATTTTAAGATAAAAGAGGACTAATTTTTAATAATTAGTGTTTTTAAATAACAATTATTCACAGAGTTCGTTGGAAATATTACTTTTGCTTTAAGATGGGTTGATATTTATCATTTAGAGGTTGGAAGATTAATTAACAGTAGCACGCCTATAAAACGATAATTCTCACACAGTAAAACTCAACTCAATACGTTTCAAGTCTTTTATGTCTCCAGACATTTTACGAGAAACAACTTATCATCATCAGTGATGAAAAATAAATACAGTATGTTTTCATTACTGATGATGCCAACGTAGTTGTCGAAACAAGTTTAACGAAAATAAATACTTGAAAAATGGGAAAGTTTGAATTTTTATTATATTATATGTGTATACCTTTTTACAATTATTTCTTTTTATTTTAAAATTTCGTGACTCTACAAACATAATATTCAAAATAGTTATTTGAGATATTTATTTCCCAATACTTTTGTTCTTTATGTTTTTCGGTTGATAATTCTATATATAAATAACACGAAAAAGAGAAAAAAATTCAGTAAAACAAATTAGATATTTTGTGTAAATTTTGCAATTAAAAAAAGGATATAATCGAGCATACAATATTTCTTTAACATTATACCTAAGTATTATTGAAAGGAAAAATTTAAAAGTACACAAACTGTCAATCTATGTTTAATTATATTCGCCAACGGAAGTGATCCAATGTTTGGAGAGTGGTATATGTATAGAAGGGCAATTTCTTCTATTTACTTCTTCTGTGTGCGCTCTTAAGATTAATATCTCCTGTGTGTGTGTGTGTGTGTGTGTGTGTGTGTGTGTGTGTGTGTGTGTGTGTGTATGTGTGTATGTGTGTGTGTGTGCGTGTGTGTGTGTGTGCGTGTGTGTGTGTGTGTGTGTGTGTGTGTGTGTGTGTGTGTGTGTGTGTGTGTGTGTGTGTGTGTGTTTATGTGCGCGTTTTTAAGTGCAAAGTTTAAGCGCAATGCACGTGATTTTACAGACATAACTTCCTTTATATTCCTTCCCAGAAATTTTACGTTTTTGTTTATTCATATTATTGTGCAGAATCTATTCCTTCATAGGAATCAACTGATTGATAGTAGTAAAACTGACTGGCCGTGAAACAAAAATAAAACAATTAATAGGAAATATTTTTATCGACAAATAAATTATATTTTCCTGTAATATTTATAAACATCAACGATAGATAGAATAATTCCTTTAAAAAAAGCCTAAATTAATCAAGTCTAAAATTAATGAATTAGTTATAAAATTTACAAGCAAAGTTTGGACTGAACCGTCTACAGAGAAACATGGAACTTAAGCGAAAGTAAAGAATCAATCAGGATGAGCGACAGCTCTTCCGTTACTCTCAAGTCCCTCGGGAGGTGCCTGATACTCCCGCGAACCTAGTCCTACTCGACGTCACTTAACGTAACGTCGATTTACCGCAATGCCTCCTAAAATCTACTACATTGGAAATACTGGCTATCATAAACCCTGCTGCTGGATTCCTCCATGTTTACAGTGACTGTTGGTCGATGGGAGTGTACATAAGACAGTGTTTTGTGGAAGAGTGTAGAAGAAAGAAAAATGGTGGAAAAGAAGAACGGTGACAAGGAATACCTGCCTGTAGACCTAACCTCCTTGTCAAGGAACACATAGATAACCTTATGTGAAATAATCCCCAATCTAGAGCATGTGAAACCTCTACCCACTCTAATCCAACATCACACTCGTGCTCTTTCCCTGGTGACTAGCGTCAGGCCAGAGACGAGGGGGTGCCACAGCCTGTGGTATCAGTCTGGAAGAACCAGCCCACCCCTGGGATAAAACGAACTTCAACTAGACACTGCGGTTAAACCGCTTTTCCAGAATTACTCGGGATTGTTAGAACCTTCCAGGCAGCCAGGTTTCCGTATCTCGACCCCGTGTGATTAGTTCGGTCCAGGTAATGGAATAGCCACTCTCCTTTACTCTCAGGTGGAATAGCCACCTTTATCCACTCTCGGCTGGCCTCATCTAAGGGCTGGACTCTTAGATTCAGAACGTGGTCTAAGGTGGGTATAACCCCAACCCCTGAGATCTTGATAGCACGGAAAAGTACAGTGGAGCTGGATTCTACAGCCTTCGCGAAAGATCATTCTCAGTTGGAAATAACTTTGATGGGGAAGTGGCGGCCATATGTCACACCGCTGAAAGGCTCTTAACTTTCACCGACACAAAGAATGAGGTCTATCTTTCTGATTCATCCTCAGCTCTTCGGATCCTGAGATACCTTGCAGGAACGAGCTACGCTCTACTGGCGACCCGACGTCATCTGTAGACTAAAAGATTATGATAAACCTATGTTAATTTTCGGGAAAGAAATGAACTAATGATTGTGAAAAATGACGAAAGCACCGGACGCCAAGGTGATAGATGACTTTAAATGTATAGTAAGCTGGGGTGAAGTAGAGGAAGGAAATTAGCTTAGTAAAGAAATCTGTGGCTAGATATTTTTAATGAAAGAAAGAATTATACTAATTTTAAACTACTTAACTAAGTGAATACGTAATTGCTTAATTGCTGACATGTTTCAAAACGATCTTTCTTTTTACTAAGCTAACCCTCAATTACGTATTCACTTAGTTAAGTAGTTTAAAATTAGTTTAATCAGTGAATTCAAGATGATTACATCAAGAAACTTCAATAAAGAATTATAATCTATACGTCCATAAAGGGTGTTTAGTATCATTATTCCTAAATAATCGTGGAGCTTTCATAGTAATAATTGGTAAAAGTGTCCTTCTTGATGATGTAAAAATAAATCATTTGATAAGGTAAATTATATGGTTATTTCCTCTTAGTATCATTCTGTGGAGTTACTTCAGCATTAAAAATAACTGTTTTTCCTGCGATGCCATACCACTTTGCTTATTTTAAAAACGTACCCTAGCTACGCATAGAAAAATCTCTTATAGAAATGCCCTAAGTTTCTTATTACTAAGATACACACATCGCGTTATAGTTATAATTAAGCGTAAAATAGCCAAGCGTTAAGCTTAACTTGTGAGTGATGGTAGTTAACGTAGGCCTAATCGCACACAACATATACATTTATCTCAAACCCGTTTTGATGAATTAAGTCATAATTATCCAGAAAACGCTTTAAATCTTGAGTCTAAATTAACTCACTCTTGATGATGACATAAAAATCATCGAAACGTGTTTGAGATAAAAGTATTTATCGTGAGATTGAGTACTTCTTATTATTATTTCATAATTGTAAAATATTTTAAACCTCTAAGAATTTGTTGCAAAATATAATTTACTTTTCAAAATGTTTTACTATTTTAATAAATGAGTTTCTCAGTCACTTGGTGGTTATGTCGACATTGCCTACATTAGTGTGCTTTGTTGTGCGCAGTTGGACCAGATGACGTTCGCTCTACCCAGCCGAGACTACTACCTGAAGCAGAGCACGGAAGCAGACTACCTGGGAGCGTATCACAGATACATGACGGAAGTGGCAGTACTGTTGGGAGCCAATGCCACCACGGCTGCCGTGGACTTGCTGGAGGTCATACAGTTCGAGAGGAGATTAGCCAATGTAAGTGGCTGACATGGTTCGGTGTCTTACAAAGTCATATTTAAAAAAAAAACTCCAACTAGTTAAATTACTACACCTATGAAGGTGTATTACATGAATGTGTATCTGTGACCTCGCGTACATGAAAGTGTACCTACATGAATATGTACCTATGAGTGTGTGCCTAAATGAATATGCTCCTATGAAAATGTATCTTAATGAGTGTGTGCCTACATGAATGTGTATCTGCCATTGTGTAACCACGACTGTGGGCCTACATGAATGTGTACCTGTGCATGCGCGTACATGAAAGTGTACCTACATGAATCTATACATATGAAGGTGTATTACATGAATGTGTACCTGTGAATTTGCAAGTACGTGAATGTATGCCTATGGAAGTGTATCTACTTGAATGTGTTCCTTTTAATGTACATCTACATAAATGTGCCGCTACATTAATGTGTACCTGACATTATTATCTGTCTTCTAATAAGTTTAATCTTTCTTCACATTTAACCTTGAAATTGCTCCTTATAAAACAACTTTTAGCTCTTGTTCCGATCACCTGAAGGTGTTTACAACTATTCTCTCATTAATCCTTAGCGAGGCCTCCACATCGAAGAAAACAATGGTGGTTAAGGAACAACGTTTTGCTGGGTCTCTGCACACCAGCGCCATCTCTGGCGTCTCGCTGTCTCTAACAGTGAAACTAACTTATTTTTGTAAAGTTTGGTGTCACTTCAAAATATCGTAACTAATTTTACATAATCTTGAAAGCTTATATAGTGATAGATTCTATTTGTTAAGCTGGACATTTCTTTCAGATATTGGTCCTCCATAACACGTTCGTGACCAAACCATTCATCTAAAAAAATTAGTACAATTTTTTTTCAGAATCTTTCTATCCAACAAAAACAGTCTCTAAACACTTTTAAATGTTTACAAACTTGACTATAGTAGCACTTACTTTGTTGAGGACGGCCGTTTCGGGAGATGTGTCTCATTGTCAACTCAAACTGTAACTAATCTCAAGGTTTACGTAGGTTAGGGTGGGGGGATATTTTGGTGGTGTGGGTGTACTTTGTGAGTATTATGAGTTATGATGTCAAAAAGTGTGTGTGAGTTGTAATGTAATTGTGTATTGAGTATGTGTAAACAATCAACCAATCAAACTTCGCCGATCATCTTAACTCCACAAAACATGACTACATAGACATAACATCTAACCTACAAATTCTTCATAAACAACACAGAAATAACCAACGCTACACAACCAAACAATACGAAATATACAGACACTTCAAACTACACCCTACACACATACTCAATACACAATTACATTAAAACTCAGACGCACTTTTTGACAACATAACTCATAATACACACAAAATACACCCACACCACCATAATATCCCCCCATCCTAATACCCTAACCGACGAAAAGCTTGAGATTAGTTACAGTCTGAGTTGACAATGGGACACATCTCCTGAAACGGCCGTCCTCAACAAACAAAGTAAGTGCTACTATAGGCAAGTTTATGAACATTTAAAAGTGTTTAGTGATAACTAGTAGCTCACGTGAAGATGGAATCGACAAATAAAAACAGTCTATTCAAGTCACAGAACTGTCAAACACTATTGGACAGGTTGATGCCTGTCTGCTGACTGCAGTCTTTCCTAAGTGTAGGTTCACATTCTGAGAGTCTAGTTCCTTTTTGAAGGAATACCAAAGGGTGGTTAAAGGTTCAATTGCACCCTCTGTACTTTACTAATCAGGCGGTATTTTCACCAAACATCAAGAAATATGGTGCAAAGTATCAAATACTTCTGTCTACTCCAGAAAAATACACGAACTCCAAAAGTCAATCTTTTTCTTTTTAGATCTTCCCTGATATTGTGAAGATCATCATCGAACTTATCTGAGACTCAGATTAACTCTTTTGATTTTTTTGAAAAATGTAAGATACGTAGGCTAAACATTGCAGCCAATCGCTGCCGTGTAACCTGAATAACAGGTGGAATAAGGTACATCGATAAAACAACTTCAGTTCAAACGTAAGCTCAAATGGTTTATTATACATATCCGCCATTCAACGAACCCCCTAGCAACCGACTGCAAACCCCTAGGGGTTTGCGTACCCCAGGTTGAGAACCACTGTCTTACAGTAAGTTCCTTGAGGTCAGGTACCATGGGTCTTCGTATCAAACCTAGTGACGCAAGTCGCTTGGGTTGAGCAGCCAAGAGTTTGAGGTTGGATTCGATCGATATGAATAGCCTCAGCAGTCTATTCAGTAGTGTCGAGTCATGGGCTAGATATGCCGGCTGCATTAAGAACCAAGACTACTCGAATATAAACTGTCTCAATCATAGAAAATGTTCTCAACGAGTAGCTTTTTTATGTAATAATTCATCATTAAAAATATCTATAATAATTCATTACGTAAAAGGATTAAATGATGGTGGTTTTGTTTCTTGTGTGTACATTTTTAGCATAATCTTCAGTGAAATAAGGCAGGTGAAGGAAAAATACAAAAGAAAACTAGAGGCAACAGAAATGGAGTTCTGGATACGTTGGTGTCGTGAGGGTTTCAAGGTCAGAGAGTAACTAAAAGACGAATAACAGAAATCATGAAAGTAAGGATGACAAAGGTAGACGTTATTAGTAACAAAGACTTAGACGGTTTGATCATATTCAAAGATTGCCTGAGAGGAAGATCTGGCTTTAGTTGGGAAGAAGATTTTAATCGAAAAAATGAAAGAAAAGAATTGGACAAGAACCTATGTATATACCGAGAGTAGTTGAGACTGTGTATAAAAAGGCATAGGGTGACGTTTTAACTAATCATATAATATAAAATTTGTAATTGATTCATTGTCTAAAAACGTCTACCTCAGGAGTGCTCAACCTTTCTGGGACGTTGGGCAATTAAGTGTTCATTATTCTCGAGCCGGGCCGCAGAATAAAAATTTCTCGAGTTCAACAATTGGAATACGTTTTATCTAGTTGTGGTTACTTTCAAATAATATAGCCTACATTTTAAATTATAATGTAAGCGTACATCCCATACATACACAGCCACTTCATAATTAATGATAGCCTACATACCTGTAACAACGTATCCAGATAACAAATTCTCTATCTTGCTAATATTACAATGTTGATACTTGCAGCAAGTATTTAAAGTGTACTACACTTATTAATCATACTACACCAGGATTCAAAACATAAAAAAACTTTTAATTTGAGAATTAAAAAACATGAAATGAATTCTGAAAAGTCTTTATTTTAGTGGGAAATCTGATACTGTTTTTCTTTTGATATTTGTTCAATGTCTATTTTAATGTTTGTAGTTACTATTTTCAATGTTGATTCCAAGTGAATGTCAGTTAAACTCGTACAAGCTTTAGAAATGATAGATTTCATTAACGAAAATTCATGCTCACAATTGAAAGTACTACCGAACTAACACGAAATTTTTAAACATATTTCTCGCAGGTTAACCATTTTAATGGCAAGTAATTTTTGTTTTAATCTAATAATGGAACTTTACAAAATTTTGACTTTAATTGAATCATGTGCTGCAGATCAATAAGTTCCATTTGAATATTGTGTGGTGCATCCATACAATGAACCCTGGACGGCGATGCAAAGATTTCATATAACTTTTCAAATTTATTAAGATCATGAAATCTGTTTTCAAAATCTTCCTTCAAACATTGTATTATATTGCTTTCGAGAAGTCCAAGGTGTTGTCAGGATCTGTTGAAATCATCTCAATAAGATCAGGAATTTAACCTAAACTGCATTTCCCATTTGGGCGTCCCACACTGACCACTTCTTTTCAAATGCTTTTATAAGACTCACTGACGAGTGAATTAAATTGTCTCTGCCTTAAAGTTAGGCATTCAATTTCTTCATATAGTGTATAATAACGACATAAAATTCTAAGTCACATAACCAGTCTATTTTTAAATTCGAATATCGTAATACCACGATCAGAAAGAAAAATATCAATTTCTTCACGAATACTTCACAAATGGCCCGTGGGCCGCAGAAAAACATGTCGTAGGCCGCGTGCACCCCTGGTCTACCTCATCGTTGATGACATCAAAGCAATTTATCTTAGTTCTTACAATGTTTTCATCGATGTTAGTATATCGTTGCGGATCTCTATATACTTGGTTTATCAAATACTTTATTGCAGAGGATTTTGTCTTCTGAAAATAATAACATTTCTATTAAAGGATGAGATTAGAGAACTAAGAAAGATCTGAATCTTATCAGCAAAGACCTTGCGATTGACAATGAGTGAAACAGTATCACACGAAACAATCTCAAGGTTACTTCACGGTTAAAGGAGGGATTTCGTTACCAGCACCATACTACCGATAACTCTAAACTGCTAAAGATCAGTATTATATTACTTTATATAAACTTAAACCGTCATATACAATATACATGATTAACAAGAATAGTCTACAAGTTTTTCTCTAACGTCTGACTTTGTGTCTACAGTATTTCCCTAATAATAGAATAATGGACCTTTTTAAAACATTCTCCTAAAGACCTTGTACTACATTTAAGATACAATTCTATAACAAATAAACACGTCTTATCATGTCACAAAAATGCATTAGTCTACAATAACTAATCTCTAAATTATATTTATTTTCTGCATAGAACTTTACTTCAAATATTATTTTAGGTACAAAACTTTACTTCGTACAGAACTTTACTTCATAAAATCGTTGCCCATTTAGAAATAAAATCATTTTTAGTCTAGAACTTTATTTTATAAGAACGTTTTACGTTCAGGATTTTATTTCATAAGATCATTTTCTGTTTAGAATTTTACTTTATTACATCTTTATTTTATGTATTTCAGTTAGTTCTTCGAGTAAACTTATACTTCGTAAGTCCGTTTTAATATATAGGTCTATATTTTGTAAGATCGTTTTCCATCTAGAACTTTCTTTCTAAGAATTTTCCCGTCTAGAACTTTATTTTATAAGATAATTTTCGGAGTAGAACTATACTTCATAAGATCATTTCCGTCTAGGGCGTTATTTCACAAGATCGTATTATAAACTATATTCAATATATCCGTATTCTTATATAGAACTTTATCTCATAAGATCTTTTTCCATCTAGAACTTTATTTCATATGATCGTTTTTTGTCTAGAACTTTATCTTATACGATAATTTTTCGTGTATAACTGTACCTCATAAGATCATTTCCGTCTATGACATTATTTCGTAACATAATTTTCCGTCTAATTTTAATTCATAAGATCTTTTTTCTATTAGAACTTTACTTCATAAGATCTTTCTACGTCTAAAACATTACTTCATAAAATTGTTTTTCGTCTAGAAATTATTTCATAACATAACTTTCAAACTAAAACTTTACTTCATAAGATCGTGCTCAGTCTAGAACTTTATTACATAATATCATATTTCATCCAGAACTTCATTTCATAAGAACAATTTTCGTGTAGAACTTTTCTTTCTAAGAACATTTACCAATTAAATTCTCATACGATTAAGGTTTATTTTGAATGGGTTAGAAAATTCTACCGAGTACGTTTGTATATCAATTACAGCAATGAACTATATGACATGATCTAATTCAATATAAAACTTAAGGTATTGATTAGATTGGAATCTCTAACGGCCTGGTGTACTGTTAAGGGAGCAGTAATGACAACATAAATAAATAATGGTAAAAAATAAAAATCACAAATCCTTCTTGGACGAGTAATTATTATGGTTCAGACTTGACATAACATTTTGTATGATATATAGCATGAAGTATAGCATGTCATTTAATAAAATTAATGAAGATATATGTTGTAGGCGTCACTCCCGGAAGCGGACCGTCATGATACAAGCTCGATCTACCGTAAGCTAACTCTGGAACAGCTGCAGCAAGAAGTCCCTCAGCTGAGATGGTTGGAATACTTGAAAATCATACTGGACGTAGAGATAGATCGTCACGAGACTGTCGTGACCTACGCCATGCCTTACTTTATCGAGATGGGAAAGATACTGGCCGAGACCGATCCCAGGTGAGGCTAGTGATTGTAAACACAGCTGATTGGTTCGAGACGAAATGTCAGTGTAGTGATATGCATAGTATCGTTTCAGGGTGGTGCACAATTACGTGCTGTGGCGCCTGGTGATGGACGTGGTGCCGCACATGGTGGATGGCTACCAGCAGACTCACACGGAGTTCCGGAAGATCATGCAAGGCATCCAGAGCGAGAGGAACCGATGGTCGCAGTGCGTCGATTGGACTAACAAGAAGATGGGCATGGCCGTCGGCGCTCTCTACATCAGAGACAATTTTAATCAGGAAAGCAAGGTAAACATAATCAATAGCTTACTTCGTTAACAAAAATACGTTGTAATTTAAATAATATGTATAAATATCATTTAAATATCGTTTAAATGGTTCGTAATTCCATAACAAACAATTTCTACATCACGGAGAAACTTGAACACTTTTAAAAGATAAATTACATTACAGTTTATAAAAATATGTAGGCTATTTCAAACTGAAAAGTCCAGATTTTACATAGTAGAACTGTTTAAATTTTTAAAATGTGACTTTGTAAATATTATAAATTAAAAAAAAAACATTCTTGCCTATTTATTGCTGGCTGCATTTAATTCATAAAAACTTATATTAATTAATTCTTTAAAGTAATATCATATTTGTAAAGGAAATAGTTGAACAGATTTGAGGGAAATAGGATTTACAAATTTACTTGGGAAGCTCTAAAGAGGGCTTAAAAATACATACGAAATGACTTGTGGTTGTAAAGAGTCCACAATGTACGTTTCAAAGTTTAGAAATATCTATTGTGTTGTTTCGTTCTGTATTGTACAGAAGAAAGCCATAATTTTCAAAATCAAAGACGTGGGTTTTTGCACAGAGAGATTTTGTCTCGTGAAGGCAATAAATGGAAGATAGGTCAAGAATGTGGCTGAAATAAGTCAAGGAAGATCATTTGTTGACAAGACAGGAAGAAACAGATACGATGAAAGGGAGGAACATCAAAGAATCAAGGAGAGAAGTCAGTAAGGTTCGGAGAAAGGAAGGTTACGTTTTGGGATCCAGAGAGGACAGAAGTTCTGGAAGCCGAAGTTGAAGTGGCTAAAGATATAATAAAGAAGTTCTTCCGTCATCTTGGAAACCAAGCTGGGACAAAGCCGGATCAGAGTCAATGCACAAGAACGCTGAGGATCGACCAAAATACTTAAACTTCTACTTAAATAACAAATTATAAAAATTAAATTCTTTAATGCAAATAATAAGATTCAGAGACGGACATAAAAACTCAAATAATAATACAATACTCTGATAAATACAACCATAACACAGTGACTTCATGCCTATAGATAACTTCCATATGTTGTTGGTCGAGATAATATTAGACTTAGAACTGAACAACTGTTAACTTGTAAAGATTATCTTTTCTGTTGTTTTACAGCTGTTGTTGAAATTAAACTAGCTGTCTAATGTATGTTCAATTTTTATTATTCGAACAAATAAATTATAAGCATTTTTTTTAGTATTATTAAAGTTCAATTAAATTACAACTGTATAAAACAACTGTGGCGTAATGTTTAGCATAAATAAATGAAACCTCTATACCACAAATAACTTATTTCTTTTATTTAAAACCTTATGTACATTTCGATTGCATAGCAATCATCCTCAGAGGTAGTTTACAATAAAAATACTAGGCATATTACTACTTAAAATTACTAAGGTATTTTTATTGTGAATTACCTCTGAGGATGATTGCTATGCAATCGAAATGCACATAAGGTTTTAAATAAAAGAAAAAAAGTTATTTGTGGTTTAGAGGTTTCATTTATTTATGTTCAATTAAATTAGTAACCAAAGATTTTTTCATTAAGTCCAGAAATTAAAAAATACTGTCAATAAATTTAATTTGTTCAAATACAGATTTGGTGCCCAACAAATAAATTTATGCATAAACTAGGTATATATTTATTGACATAAGAACATTTGTTACAAAATTAAACTAATATTTTTTTAAAATCATTTATTTAAAAAAGTTATTTGTGGTTTAGAGGTTTCATTTATTTATGTTCAATTAAATTAGTAACCAAAGATTTTTTCATTAAGTCCAGATATTCAAAAATACTGTCAATAAATTTAATTTGTTCAAATACAGATTTGGTGCCCAACAAATAAATTTATGCATAAACTAGGTATATGTTTATTGACATAAGAACATTTGTTACAAATTTGAACTAATATTTTTTTAAATCATTTATTTCGTAGCAACAAAAGCAGTGGTGTGTTGTTGGTTACAGACTGCGCAACTGCTGTTATGTTATAATACAATCATTTATTTATTTTATTTGTTGCTTCCAACTTCACGTGAGCTACTAGCTTTCACCAAACACTTTTAAATATTTACAACTTGCCTATAGTAGCACTTACTTATATTTGTTGAGAACGGTCGTTTCGGGAGATGTGTCCCATTGTCAGATAAATATTTACAAGTGTTTAGTGATTTATTTATTGTTTATTATAAACAATATTGTTGTTTGGTTATAATTATTGAGTTAATTTATAAATCAAACTAAATCAACTAAGTACTGTAATAAGACATCCTGTTTCAGGACGTAGCACTAGAGATGATCCACACGATCAGAGAAGCATTCAACGAATTGTTGGCCGAGAACCACTGGATGGATGACGAAACCCGAGCCGTAGCCAAAGAGAAGGCGGACGCGATGAACGAACGGATAGGCTATCCGGAACTACTGACCGACCGCCAAGAACTGGACAAGGAATACGAAATGGTGAAACGATAAATTTCCTGCATTCAAAACATTAATTGCTTGCTTAATAGTCACTTTCACAGTCATATTAAAAATAATTTTCATCAGTTGAGGTAACCTTGATCCGGTAAATTGTTATAGGCCTACAGTGTATCCAGACTTTATACATTTTTTTTGTAATAGTTTTTAACAAGTTCTTACACACATTTTTAATCTATAATATTGTCAATAGTTTCGATTTATAAAATATATTTCTCACCCACACCTTTATTAACTAACGATCAACTACTGAATACAGAACTAAAATTATTATGATACATTATGCAGTATAGACTTACTATTATACTAGTAATTAGTAATTTAGTATTAATAGTAAAAGTCAAAATAAAGAAGTAGCCAAGCACTGAGAATGGTGACATCGTCGCCGAAACTAGTTATTGTGTGTGTTTATTAAAAACTAATTTTTTGTGAGATTTTGAGTTCATTTTGACTTTTACCTTTGTGAATAGTTCTCACTAGCTAAGCTCTAATTAAATAAAAAGTAAGAATCGTTTAATCCTCTTGTCGACGTTTCGATTATATTTAAAATTGTCTGAAATGATCCATATCAAGAGAAAACTGCTTAAGGAAATTGTCATTCAAAAAAAGGCAATGTTTTTGGTTGACTAAGAGACCTGAGCATAAGTGTATCTGTAAACGGTCGAAACGTCGGCGTCGACCGAAAAAGTAAACTAACTAGCTACATAATTTGTCTTGCCTATACAAAAGATACCTCTTTCTTGCTTTTGACATGTTCAAAAAAATTTTAAAATTTAAATACTCTAAATTTCTTTAAACACATCCTTAACATATTCAAGTTTTAATATATAACTAAACGATTAAACTTGTTTTATTCGATTTACTTCTGTTAGCAAAGCGTTATAAATTTTGTTTTTATATTCCTACAGCTTTAAAATAATACTTTATCTAATTAGCGTGATCTATCGACCAAGAAAGTTATAGTTTAGTTTCATGAATTATCGAAAACGAAGGGAAACTCAGTACAGCAGAATCAAAAGGTAGCATCACTGCCTTTTCGTTTTTCCTTCTTATAAATATTTTGTTTAAAAAGATTGTTGTTGCCTTTTAATTTTTCTTTCTTGTAATTATTTTGTTTAGAAAGATTGTTTTTGCCTTTTGGTTTTTCATTCTTATAATTATTTTGTTTAAAACGATTGTTGTTGCCTTTTGGTTTTTCTTTCTTGTAATTATTTTGTTTAAAAAGATTGTTGTTGCCTTTTGGTTTTTCTTTCTTGTAATTATTTTGTTTAAAAAGATTGTTGTTGCATTTTGGTTTTTCTTTCTTGTAATTATTTTGTTTAAAAAGATTGTTGTTGCCTTTTGGTTTTTCTTTCTTGTAATTATTTTGTTTAGAAAGATTGTTGTTGCCTTTTGGTGTTTCTTTCTTGTAATTATTTCGCTTAAAAAATTGTTGTTGCCTTTTGGTTTTCTTTCTTGTAATTATTTTGTTTAAAAAGATTGTTGTTGCCCGTCTTTAATCTACCCAAGACCTTCATTGCTTTCACTGACACTGTGTTATAGAAATCTAAACTCTGTAGAAACACTAAAAATTACAAAGAACGAAAACATTATTTTTACACCAGACTTATTTTCTCTATTTAAAGACACCAATATACTTTTTAATTATGAGTGTGTGATCCTCCTCTAAAGAACTGACAGACAATAACTGTAATCACTTTTTACAAACTGGCCCGTTTCTAAGGTTAAACTTGACAGTAACATTTCAAGTATCAAGGTAGCTGAGTATCGCCAAAATGAATTGAATTTTCTTAATCAAAGAAACACACCGTCTATAAACTATGAAAGGTCTTTACTTAAATGTTATTATCATTAAGGAAAATAGTAACATAGTAAAGCCAATAAAGTCTTATGTGGCAGCGTGCTCCTGGGATATATACTAGTAGTTTTAAGCATCAGAAAGTTTGAGGGTTATCCCTTCAAAGACTAGAAACGTATTGTGAATATAGGTAGGATTTAGGTAAGGACAAAAACCTTGTGTCAAGGGGAGACACCACGTGTGTAAGGTAACGTACCTGTATAGACCTACTCTTTATTGGAGTCATAAAGAGGGTTCTACCAGTTTAACGTCTTGTAAGAAAAAGGACAAGGCAGGGTGTCTAAGATAAAGTATTTTCAGGTTTACCAACCTGCACACGTAGAAATTGTTAGGATTTGTTGACACTTTCTAAATACTTCCTTAATTTCTTTCAGAATATAATTCCAAAAGGTCAACGAGAATTTTTCAATTTGTGTTACATATTTTGATTTGCCTTAAAGATGAAGTTTATAATTTAAAATAATCTTACCACGTAATTTGAAAAAGGTAAATTATTTTAAAAAATAAAAAACAACTAAATATCAACAATTTCTACGTTTTGTATTTTTTTAAAAAATATACGTAATATCTTCATTATAATTGGGAAAATCTACACGTTGTGAAAATGAAAAACCTGATTAAAACTATTTATGTTGCCGCCACCACAACAAAATTATAATGTAAACAGATAGTTAGGTTTTGCAGGTACGTTGGAAAAAGGGTTAAGTAAGTGACCGAAACAAAAGATTTGTCTCAGCCCTCAATAGTAAAGACAAACATCTGTTGCTTGGGTTTACCAAAAATTTCTTTTAGTAAGTCTTCGAGTTGTTGACACGAACATACACTCTGGTATTAAAGTAAACGTTTCTGAGTGTCCGTGCTTAGCCATTCTATTTTTTAATATAAATATAAATAAAGTTAATTTAACAGTGAAAATAGTATTTTGATAGTACGACATAACAACCATAGTTCCCAAAATGTAATTATTCTCTAATGTAAACTGTTGAATTTTCTAACTTCCATATCTGTTAATACATATCATACGCTTGTCCATTGCCAAGTGTGCGCAAGTCACAAGGGCGGCTTTCTTGTGTGTATACTGTTATAAAAAAGGAGTAAAATATTAATTTGTTTTAAAGCTGATGGTGACGGACGACGAGTTTCTGAAGAACATCTTCAACGTGCTGCGCTACGACGCCTACCACAACCTGCAGAAGCTACGGCAGCCAGTCAACAAGGACAAGTGGTCCACAGAGCCGGCCATAGTCAATGCATTCTACAATCCCAACAAGAACGACATAGGTGAGTAGGCAGCACGTCCACAACACGTTCAGTTTTAAATTGACATTAAATCTGATCAGTATTTGCATGTGCCTATTGAAATAGAAAACGGCATAAAAATAAAATCATAAAAATTTATTCCTATTTTTCTCTGTATTCTTGCGTAAAGTACTGTTTTATTTTAAATTTTCTGCATTCTCAGCTGTTTTACGGTTACCTCCTTAACAGAGTCGATTTTGTAGAAACTAGAACGCAAGTGTTAATTCGAATGTTCCAAGTATTTTTCGTCAAACTAAAGTACAAGAAAGTACAAACAGAGTTGTGATGTTTTGCATGGAAGTGATTGTAATGACGTGCTTAAGATGGAAAAAGTGAAGCAGGTGAGCATGGGACAGGTAATAGCGAAACAGAAAATAAAAAGTAAGGTATTTAACTGGAAAAGCTAAAAACAATATTTTATGTAACAATTCGTAATATTTACAAAAGAAATAAAACATGTAAAATATTAATAAACACGTAATTTATTGAACAGATACATGTATTTAGGAGCAAAGATTATTATAAATGGAAGGTGTAAAGAGAACAGAGAAGAATAAGCGGTGGCACGAAAATGCCTAAGGCGAAATATGCGTACGGCGAAATATGCGTACGGCGAAATATGCGTACAGCGAAATATGCGTACACCGAAATATGCGTACAGCGAAATATGCGTACAGCGAAATATGCGTACAGCGAAATATGCGTACGGCGAAATATGCGTACAGCGAAATATGCGTACAGCGAAATATGCGTACGGCGAAATATGCGTACAGCGAAATATGCGTACAGCGAAATATGCGTACGGCGAAATATGCGTACACCGAAATATGCGCACATGAGGAAACAATAGCAATTGATGAGTGTGAGTCATACATTTGACAAACGAAAAAAGCGTACAAACCAGACTCCAGTTGTCACCCCAGGCCATCAGCCCCTAAACTATTTGCTAATTACTGAATTTTTTCTGTCAAAAAAGGGTTTCTACTTTTTCAGTGGTCACTTTGCCTTCAACTGTCGCTGATAAGTTTGGTTTAATCGAAAGAGACTGAAACTACGACTCCTTTGCACATGAGGCTGGAATTACACTTGGAAGGAAAGAGAAGAAAATCAAAGTATAATAAGTCGGAGGAAAGAAATAAAAAACATGATAAAATATCTAAAGGATGGATACATAATGTCTTGTTTAAGATCTCTTGTTTACATCCAAAAAGCGGATTAGATTAACCAAAGAAATCAGATGGTACTGTCAAAGAAAATGGTCGATAGATAAAATGGTAAGTCTTAATATGGATTAAGATTTAAAATGTCTGTAAAACTAGACAAATTTTTAAAAAAATTAAAAAATCAAAAACAAAAAAAACGAGGCTACAAGCTAATTTTAAACACACGAAAAGGATAGCGCAAGATATCTCTATCATTTTATCAGTCTAAAGGACCCTGGGAAAAGTGTGATGGAAATCAGGTTTATTGGACAAAATTTTAAAGAATCTCCGGTCCCGAGAAACTAAGTGACATCTATGTTTAGCTCAGAGGTAAGCTCATTTATGTATTTTAATTAATTTAAAAGACTGTATATGCCTAAAGGTTGTACCCAAATGTCGCCTGTCACAATGTTCTGACGTCATAGCTTACCCTGATCATCTGTTAAAACCTGATCCTGTACGCATCTTTCGCAAGATTCCTAGTGTAAGCATATTACGTTGTACGCATCTTTTGTGTACTCGAATAAACAAGGAGAAAGAATAATGGAAGCTTTAAATTATTAAAATCGCGCTGGTAAAAAAAATACTAGCAGTGATAGAATATTTATTGTATAACAATGTAAGTTCAAAAGGATAATATTTTACGAAGATGTGTGACAAATTAACGAGCGAAGAAATCCGAAAATTCAACTGAAATGGACTTTTGAAGAAGATTAGTAAAAATTCCGAGATTTTACAGAATAAATAGAGAAAATGTTGGAGAGTTTATGAAGGTTGTAACAAATCCAAGAAAACCAATTTGCTGGTATGGTCACGTCCAAAGAAAACCAAACTGAAGAGTCGCCAAAAATTCTACTATGGTGTGAAGATCAGGTGCTAAACACACACGTACGCAATTCATAAAATAAACAAAAATATTTACAAAAATAATGTCTAGGCATTTTCATCAATTTTACATTACTATCATCCTGCATGATGATCCTCTTCACTTATAGTAGACTCTTTCATTTAGTGAAGTGAAAACTGAATGCGTCTTAAAACCAAACAATTAGTTTTGTTTTACGTTAACTAGGAAAAGGGTTCTTGATGATGTCATATCACTAATAATAAATTAATTTAAAAAACTTCTAATTTACATTAATAAAAACCGTTAATTTTCTAAAAGTCATGTTTATGAAGTGTACATTTATTATTAAATAAATGTTTATTTACTACAAAGAAATATTGACAAGAAAAACGTCAACATAAATTCAAATGCATATAAACTTAATCAAGACCTCTTATGTTATGCTATTTATATATTTAAAGTTCTAAATGTATTTGTTATCTGTTAATTATTTACACATCTCTTCTTGTACAGAAAATTTGAAGGGTATTAGTCGTGAAGTAGGAGGTAACTCTTGTCCGAAAACACACCCTTAATTTGCCATGAAAATGTAGCCTATCCAGAACTAACTGCTTCAAGGTTTTCTTTGTGTTTCAGTCTTCCCAGCAGGGATCCTACAACCACTGTTCTACAGTCAACACTTTCCCAAGTCCCTCAACTATGGCGGCATTGGCGTTGTTATCGGTCATGAAATTACACACGGTTTCGACGATAAGGGTAAATACACATGTCGTTTTAGTTTATTTTTACCTAGTGTTATATTTTGATCTAAATTATTTCATTGTTTTAAATTAACTCATTTGATTATCTATGATTTTAAATAATTATTTTCAAAATTGAATTCCAATTAAATTAAAATTTCAATTTATTGATTTCAAATATATTTAATTAAATACTACTTCAAATATTCACTTTCAAATAAATCTTTACAATAAAACTTGTTTGTATGTTGTAAGTTCAGTGTGTAATATGCTTACTCCAGCAAGCGTTTAAAACTCCACAGTTCAAATATTTTATAAATCTTTACGACAAAATTTCCGTTATAACATTAGTGTCTTGTCAAAAGTAAATACTAATGTGCTTGGCCCAGCACGGACATCACACGCACAAAGCAGGTTAAACGTATTATAACATGGCATGTCTAAATTCATTTAAAAAACGCAGATAAGGTAATAAGTACTTCTGATTGCAAATGATGTGTAACTTCTGTGAAAGGTTGGCGTTGAGAATATTAAAAATATTCCCCTTCGCCTTGTAGGTGATTTATTATATTTAGTTTCCCTAACATCTTCTATTCCATACGAAGTTGTGCGTTTGTTGCTATTGTGGTTTTCACGCATCTGTTTAAATTTATTTGAGATGAAGTTTCCTTCAAACTAAAAAAAATATTAAATTTGGAATATGCTTATAAATTTAGGAAGCCGTTATTAATATTGTAACTCTTTGACGTCATCTGACACTGGGTGAAACTCGGCTTTAGAAATTGATTTCAGGATTTGTTTGTGGTAATTATTTAACAGGCACTTATGTACTTAAGGTGTTTACACTCTAAGAAGAGGTTTTCTAAGCGGATTACGGGGAGTTGAACCGCCTCCTTGGCTTGCATTATTCATTAATTCTACAAAGTGCTTCTCCTTAATAGTTAAAACGAATTTCAACCCTCTGTTTTGAAAGTGGCACGGCTTATAATATTATTCTTCTGGCTCGGTTGTCTTTAAATCCACTGTGTTTTTCTTCTAAAAATGTTTGACATTGTTTTAAATTTTACAATAAAAAGTTCAAATTTAAAATGTTTTGAAAAGAGAACTTAGAAAATGAATTAGAACTATTTACGTTAGATTTCTAGGTAATTGCGTAGCAGATTGTTATCTAATATTCAGTATGTAAAAGTGTTTAAACATTTTAAACGTAACTATTTAGAAAATAAACTAACAGTTGAACGTCAAAGAAGCCCTCATACTCTGACAGTATCTCTAGATCACAAGAGTAAATAAGTATTTTTAAATATCACAAGTACTTAATGGAAATTCGTAGTTACAAGTTTGTACTTAGAGGTTGCTAACGTTTTCTCAACAATGCAGCCCACACAAATTATATATATACTGAATTTTAGTACTGCATTTATTTACCGTTACACAAAGTTTGTGAAATTCTTACAGTAGAAAGTAAAATTTATTTTATATTTAGTAAATCTTGTTCCATAGACACTTTAAAAGTAATGCTAAAGTGGCTTGTGCGTGAATAGGGCGTCAGTTCGACAAGGATGGTAACATGATGCAGTGGTGGAACAACGCCACTATCCGAGAGTTCCGAGACAGAGCCCAGTGCTTCATAGATCAGTACGACCGCTACAAGCTGGACGAGGTGGACCAGTTTGTTAATGGAAGGTTGACACAGGGAGAGAACATCGCCGACAATGGAGGCTTAAAGCAGTCATTCAGAGTAAGTAAAATGCAAAGTGATGATGAGTTGCTTTATGCGAACATTTGCCCAAACGTAGCGAATTAGTCGGTAATTTTGTTTATTCACAACTAAAGATTCACAGTGTATCCAGCTATCTTTTCACTTTTGATATTCAAACTTTATTCCTTCACCACAAAGAAATGAATTTCCCGTTCAAACCATGACTATAGCATCAGACAAATAAAGCAGTTCGTTCGTTTGTTCTGTATTACTTATTCCGGTGGTACGGAATATGCGGTTGCTTTTGTCTATTCCAATTCCGGCCTTCAAAACTGTCAGATTATGCCAGGTAAGCCGCTCGGTGCTGAGGAGACTGGGGAGATGGAACCCTATTACCTGCTCTTTTACACCTTGCAATGATTTAATTCATATTAAATTTTACAATTTTTTATTTTAATGAATTATTTTTAGTGTTCATATGACTCTATCTTATATGTTTACTAAAGTGACCCAAATAGCTATAAGACAAACATTTTGTCTTAAATTTGAAGGAACAAGACATTCTACTCCGCTGTTTGTTTTATTATTTTGGTATTCTTTAAGCGTTTTTTTAGTAGTATTTTTATAGAACCAACTTCAAAAGGTTTTTTTAATGTATCACTATTGATAGCGTAGTGCAGCACCTATACGATAATTTTTTAATAATAATTATTCCGAAATACGAAAAAAGTTTTAAAATATTTAATTTCGCAAACAGAGAATGGTTAATTATTTGTAATTCTACCTGATGAATATTGACATTACTTTAGTTCGGTAACTAAAATTTTTAGTTCTGAACAGACTAAAAACTAACCAATCCCCTGAAAAGATTTATAAGACAACTTAAAACTATTTTCACCAAATACCTAGTTATTTGATTGGCAGTTTTCTACCTGTTATTCAGTAAAAGTTTTAAAACATTTAAAATCTATGGTTTATAAAAAAGAATAACAAAGATAAACGTCGAAGATGTCTTCACGTTTTGACAGTATCTCTCGACCTCAAGAGTGAATAAGTATTGTAAAGTATCGCAAGTACTTAATGGAAAATATATTTCTATTTTAAGAGAAGCTGACGTTTTATTTCAGGCCTACCGCAAGTGGGTGGAGAAGCATGGAGAAGAACCACGCTTGCCAGGGATCAACCTCACCCACGATCAGCTGTTCTTCCTCAACTATGCGCAGATCTGGTGCGGCACAATGCGCCCTGAAGACGCCCTCACAAAGATCAGGTCGGCCGTACACTCTCCAGGACCAATCAGAGTTATAGGACCTCTTTCTAACTCTAGGGAGTTCTCGAAGGCCTACGGCTGTCCCGCCGGATCGCCCATGAACCCTACATCAAAATGCTCGGTTTGGTAATCAGACTAGTTGCATACGGTTGGTACAAAGCGCGGTATATACCGCGGCACAAAGGACTTTGCGATTAATCAGTTATGGAAAGTTTTTACAGAACTCTTTCATTGTGATTTTAGTGAAATTATTCTAAGGTAAATAAAATGATAGTTCTAACACTCCCAGCAGCTTATAAGCCTAGCCACTCTGGCTTTAATGCGTCATAATGTGGCCACATGTTACATAAAAGGTCAATCATCTTGGTATATTTTCTATATAAACAAGGCAAATGGCGTGCACATTGAACGGAGCAATAAATAAATGTTTTAATTTTTGTTGAACCAGAAATTATTTGTTTTTTGGTTCTTAGTTAATGACGGTTAACTCCGCGAATTATTATTTGGACATTTACCACCATTCGTGTATGTTTTAAATAAATTATAGTCTTGCTAGGAAACACAGAAAATTGTTGGCAGTAACATAAACGTTTTCCTTGAAATTTGCGCAGCTCTCCTGTGTTTCTGTTTGACCAGCTCTCCTGTGGAATGGTCTCAACTGGATGCTACTGCTTCCTTTGATGACCACATTTGTCAGGATGTCGAGAAAGGCATGGCGGGAAGGCAGAGTCTTTTGCATTGGTCGAATTTTGTTTAACCATAATTTGAAATTGAATACATGAAATATCTACTATAAATTATCGACACTCAACATCTAAACATTAATAGAATAGTATTCAAGAAACAAAACACATATATTATCTAGTTTTAATTCAGTTTAATCAAAGAAAACCATAAAGTTGACTTCACAGATGTTAACAGATTTCACACTTCGTTTTGTAATTTTGAAGTATTTTTACATAATTGGAATTTCAAACTGCTTTTGAAAAGAGGCATAAGCCCCGTGGAGTTTTCCCTCGAAATACGCGCCACTTGTTAAAAAACATTTTTTCTTTCGGATTTTTAAAGTGAATAACAATAAGTCAATAAAAGTTAATTTTGGAAGAATATTTCTTACTAACGTCTTGTAATAGTTCCTTGTGTTAGGAATCTTTTAACGAAACCCAAGACCAAAAATTTCTTCTCAAGTATGTAATTAATTTTACCGTTTCAATCATACATTGGTTAAAAACCTAATAGTCCTCTTCAAGCACAAAAATAAATAGGACGGTCAAAGCTTCAATTCATTACAAATGATGTATAATATAAATACACCTATGCTTTAACCCTTCTATGATTGAAAAGTAATTAATCACATAGATTCATAGACTATGAAAGAATTTTCGTTTTGTCTTAAGTTTCGTTATAAACCTCCAAACCTTAAAAGTTAGTTTTGTTTAGTTGAGCTCTACAACTAAGTGTTTGAAAAAGACAAACGAACGTCTCCAAAGTTTTAAAAGTTCGCCAGACTCTTACGTAATTAAAATTTGTAGAAATCGCCTTTAGTCTCTTATAGATCAGTACTCCTTCTTGCGCTTGACTCTAAAATACTCTTCGAGGTTAGCCTAGTGCATTTCAACAATCGTTTTCTTCTGCCATTGCCTTTCCCCCTCAACATCCTCACAATCCAGGACCACAGGCGACGCTCGGCACATCTGGACACAAATGATGGAAAAAGTCTGAGTAACCTTCAACTCCCCATAACAAAGTCTATTTGTTCATGTACAGGCAGTACAGAAAGTTATATATTTATACTAAAGAAATTAGACTTAGAAGCGTTCAACATATCTTTAATGGTACCTAAATAATTAGCTATACTATACTATTGTACTGTTCTACATTATTAAATCATATTAGCAGAGCACAGTGTGGTATGTGCCTTTTTATATCTCGCACTTGCGTTTATATTTTAGTTTACATTTTTATTATTTACAAATACTGACTTTTTATCGCAATTTTGAAAATATTTAATTTTCTATCATATTTCAAACTTTCCATTGCGAAATAGTTTTATAACAAGTTGGCTCTTAACAGCAAAGTGTTAATCCCCTCTATGTTTTTCTTCTATGTTTTCTTCTGTGTTTTTCTCTATGTTGATCAGTTACGACACAGAATCCAATGTCCTCTTCCGCCTGTAAACTTTATCACAGTTTATTCTTCAAATACAGTATTATTATTATTCAGTGACCCAAACGGTTTTATCCAACTTCGTGGTAGCTCTTATTATGGAGTTTTTCTCTCTTCGTTGTCGGACGTTCAATATGCTCCATTCTTTTACAACATTTTTCTCCCCTGTTGTACAATCCACTCGAAACGTTTCACTATTTTCTTAATTACCTTCTTTTTTCAAGATTTATAGGAATATATTCTTTCTTTTTATTAAAGCTTCCTTTACTATGGCTATCCTTGATACATTATTTACTTTAGTTTACATTTGTTACAAGTTTAAAGTTCCAAGTTTATAACTGATGTTAAATTATCTATACAGCGTGTTTTATTTGTGTGTGTGTGTGTGTGTGTGTGTGTGTGTGTGTGTGTGTGTGTGTGTGTGTGTGTGTGTGTGTGTGTGAGTGTGTGTGTGTGTGTGTGTTTGTGTGTGTGTGTGTGTGTGAGTGTGTGTGTGTGTGTGTGTGTGTGTGTGTGTGTGTGTGTGTGTGTGTGTGTGTGTGTGTGTGTGTGTGTGTGTGTGTGTGTGTGTGTGTGTGTGTGTGTGTGTGTGTGTGTGTGTGTGTGTGTGTGTGTGTGTGTGTGAGCACACTTGCGATAACACGTGTCACACTTTTAAATGTACCTAAAAAAAGAATCTTACTTGATGTTTTTTCGTAAGTCGACTTTCGAAAATTGTTATCTTTTCATTTTCAAGGGCTAAGCTGCAGCAGTATCCTTAAAGAGGTTATATATATTGTCGTCTCAAGGTGTAACAATATTATTCTATTTTTGTTGTCACTTCTCTGATCCTTGATGGGCTTACGCTTGTCTATTGTGCTGAATAATTTGTCATTTTAAAGAACTTTATTTATATATGGTCTTTAATTGTGTAATGTTTACGTTTATATCTATAAATGTTTCAGATTGACGTGCTTTAGGCCTTTTTGTACATTTGTTTAATAATTGTATTTTATATAGTGTGGACTTAAATGAATATTTTTAATATGTGTGGCTATGATTACGTAATAAATGTTTGGTTTAATGTATGCTTTAGGTGTTTATTATACTTTACACTAAATTTTTTATGGTTTTATACCATTTTTATTGTGTACTGAATAGTTCATTCAGAACTGCGGTAAAGCACCTTCCTATAATTCGATTGCTTGTGTCACCCCTTTAATCTTAATATTTTAGTAAAGCGACAAACTCTGTGTTAAGAAATTTTAAACTACAATAAAATGTTTACTTTTGGAAAAAATTACTTTTAAGCAGTCTCTTTAAATACAAAAATAATTTCAGTTAAGAAAATACTTTTTCGTTATAAAAACTAAAACTGAACACATCAGAATAGAAGATAACTTGGTTGAATTCATAGGAATTATGCATTTTAAAACCTTTTTACTTAATATATTATTTAAGATTCTAATTAATATGTGTCAATATTATAAAACGTTTTTTAACCGTTAACAAAATATTGTTAATCTTGGTGAAGGCCTTTAAACTGTAAGTATAGTGTAGACCACAAACCGTGTACTTGGCCTTGAGAGATCGTAGTAGGCGAGGCGGGAGGTAGAGGGTCAGTATAAGTACTTTATTACAAACATGGGATCGACTCTGAAAAATTCGAAGATAAAATAGCTTCGAAATGAAATAACAGGCAATCTTGAAATATGTGTAGACATATCGGATGCAGAAGCTGTGGTGTATAGAACATTGTGAATATGTAATGTGTTAACAGAAGTGGTAGAACACAGGAAATCTCTTGTGATCTCTCAAGGCCACGCGCACGTTTACGTGGTCCGCTCTATACTAATATGTACAGCAGCAAATAGTAGACATTTTTTTACGTCAGCAGCCGTGTAGGCATCGCGCTGTCGAGGCCTGTACGGTGACTGTTTGCGTGGCTGGCGGGAAATGCGCCCTATCTTCACAACACAGTCCGTTAAAAGTTACGTCCGGTTTAATAGGGTCGGTTATAATGAGGTTCTACTGTTTTTGTAAATTCTTATGAAAGATGCTAAAAAAAGGTGTTTCAGACAAGAACACACTAACAAACATCTTAAGAGATATCTCATAAAAGTACCTATTAATTCGAAGTAAGAAGAAATAACTTTACTTACACATTAACAGGCCTGTAGTAGCCTGTAAACACTTACAGTTAACAATGCTGTAAACACGTGCTTGCAGTAGCACTTACATTTCTTACAAACGAGGACCGCGGCTTCGTAAGATGTTTACACTAGTTAACAACCTAAGTTCAAGATGAAATCAAATATTATTAGGTAATTTTAAAATTAAAAACAGAACTTAGAAAACCAAGCTTTTTAAACAAAGTAAATTTATTATTTAATTTTTTTAAAACTGGGTTCATATCTATTAATGTCTACATAAAATCTCTTGACACAAACTATAAAGTTATAATAAAATGTCAGTATTTGGTCACAAGATATATATATATACATATATATATATATATATATATATATATATATATATATATATATGTGTGTGTATACAATCGTATATAGATGCACAAAATTCATATTTATAAGAAGAATATATGTATATACAGTATATATGTATATATGTATATATATATATATATATATATATATATATATATATATATATTCAATATAACGTACCTCATTTTAAAATATATTTATGTATGTAAATCATTATTTTATTATTAAGAGTTACCTTTTTGTTAATTTAATATTCAAGTGGTTTGAACATGTTGTTTGTTTTAATATCCAATGAAATAACTACATTGTATATTCTTTCAAAATAAAGTTATTCAAAAAGAATGTACTGACATATATAGTTCTTTTCTTCACTTCTATTCTACTGAGTCCTTGCGAATGTGAGCTTCTACTTTACTCTTAGGATGTTTGCAGATATTGCCTAGCTTTCAGACAAGGGGTTTGTTTCAAGATCCAAACGCTTACATTTTTTAATTTTTCAAAACGTTGTTTTGTCTATTGGGGAGAAAATACAATTAGATTTTGAACACCTGAATCGTAAAATGAAAAACAGAAGATGAAAACGCTAAACATTTACAATAGAAATAGCGTTGGGTTCTGATAACCTTACACATGTTCGAGGAAATAAACAAGATGTTGAAGGAAAAGGGAGAAAAAAGAACGAATGCTATCCAGGTGTAGTCTCAGAATGAATTGCTACACCTGTACTTTCAAGCTAGAAGCTTCTGCTACCTACGCAAAAAGTAAACTGATCGTAAGTATGCTGTTATACTGATCTTGATAAAGGTTGTTTCAAGAATGTAAGAGCACCCAAGGCTAACCTAAACTCTACTTTGGTCAATACTGATACCTTTTGGCAACCCAGATTCATAGATATTGACTTTTTTCAGTCATTTTGTTGTAGAAACCACGAGAACGAAAAGGATAATGACTTACAACCCCCTCAGCTTTTGGTATTTTGAACAGATTGTAGCTTAGCATTAGAAGTTTTGTCATGTCCACTCAGGACGTTACAAAATCTAAAGTATTTTCTTTCAAATATTTAATCTGACTTAATTCATTGTACACGCAACGTATTAGTCTTATACCGGATGTTTACCTCTTCCAGATGCAATAGCAAACAGTTCAAAATGTAAAGAGTTAATTCTATATGCAATGGTAACTATTCCTAGATCCAATGGCATCTAAATTTAGACGAAATAACAATTAATTCCAGATGCTAATAATAACTACTTCCTTATGTAATGACAATTACTTCCAAATGCAAATAACAATTACTTCCTGATGTAATGACAATTAATTCCAGATGCCATTAGCAACTACTTCATAATGTAATGACTATTAATTCCAGATGCTAATAACAACTACTTCCTGATGTAATGACAATTAATTCCAGATGCTATTAGGAACTACTTCATGATGTAATGACAATTAATTACCGATGCTAATAGCAACTACTTCCTGATGTAATGACAATTAATTACAGATGCTAATAACAACTACTTCCTGATGTAATGACAATTAATTCCAGATGCCATTAGCAACTACTTCCTGATGTAATGACAATTAATTACAGATGCTATTAGCAACTACTTCCTGATGTAATGGCAATTAATTACAGATGCTAATAGCAACTACTTCCTGATGTAATGACAATTAATTACAGATGCTAATAATAACTACTTCCTTATGTAATGACAATTACTTCCAAATGCAAATAACAACTACTTCCTGATGCAATGACAATTACATCCAAATGCAAATAACAATTACTTCCTGATGTAATGACAATTAATTCCAAATGCTAATAACAACTACTTCCTGATGTAATGACAAATAATTCCAGATGCTAATAGCAACTACTTCCTGATGTAATGACAATTAATTCCAGATGCTATTAGCAACTACTTCCTAAGGTAATGACAATTAATTCCAGATGATAGTAGCAACTACTTCCTGAGGTAATGACAATTAATTCCAGATGCTATTAGCAACTACTTCCTGATGTAATGACAAATAATTCAGAAAGCTAATAACAACTACATCCTGATGTAATGACAATTAATTACAGATGCTAAATAGCAACTACTTCATGATGTAATGACAATTAATTACAGATGCTAATAGCAACTACTTCATGATGTAATGACAATTAATTCCAGATGCTAATAACAACTACTTCCTGATGTAATGACAATTAATTCCAGATGCTAATAACAACTACTTCCTGATGTAATGACAATTAATTCCAGATGCTATTAGCAACTACTTCATGATGTAATGACAATTAATTACCGATGCTAATAGCAACTACTTCCTGATGTAATGACAATTAATTACAGATGGTAATAACAACTACTTCTGATGTAATGACAATTAATTACAGATGCTAATAACAACTACTTCCTGATGTAATGACAATTAATTACAGATGCTATTAGCAACTACTTCATGATGTAATGACAATTAATTACCGATGTTAATAGCAACTACTTCCTGATGTAATGGCAATTAATTACAGATGCTAATAGCAACTACTTCCTGATGTAATGACAATTAATTACAGATGCTAATAATAACTACTTCCTTATGTAATGACAATTACTTCCAAATGCAAATAACAACTACTTCATGATGTAATGACAATTAATTACCGATGCTAATAGCAACTACTTCCTGATGTAATGACAATTAATTACAGATGCAAATAGCAGCTACTTCCTTATGTAATGACAATTACTTCCAAATGCAAATAACAACTACTTCCTGATGCAATGACAATTACATCCAAATGCAAATAACAATTACTTCCTGATGTAATGACAATTAATTCCAAATGCTAATAACAACTACTTCCTGATGTAATGACAAATAATTCAGAAAGCTAATAACAACTACATCCTGATGTAATGACAATTAATTACAGATGCTAATAATAACTACTTCCTTATGTAATGACAATTACTTCCAAATGCAAATAACAACTACTTCCTGATGCAATGACAATTACATCCAAATGCAAATAACAATTACTTCCTGATGTAATGACAATTAATTCCAAATGCTAATAACAACTACTTCCTGATGTAATGACAAATAATTCCAGATGCTAATAGCAACTACTTCCCGATGTAATGACAATTAATTCCAGATGCTATTAGCAACTACTTCCTAAGGTAATGACAATTAATTCCAGATGATAGTAGCAACTACTTCCTGAGGTAATGACAATTAATTCTAGATGCTATTAGCAACTACTTCCTGATGTAATGACAAATAATTCAGAAAGCTAATAACAACTACATCCTGATGTAATGACAAATAATTACAGATGCTAAATAGCAACTACTTCATGATGTAATGACAATTAATTACAGATGCTAATAGCAACTACTTCATGATGTAATGACAATTAATTCCAGATGCTAATAACAACTACTTCCTGATGTAATGACAATTAATTCCAGATGCTAATAACAACTACTTCCTGATGTAATGACAATTAATTCCAGATGCTATTAGCAACTACTTCATGATGTAATGACAATTAATTACCGATGCTAATAGCAACTACTTCCTGATGTAATGACAATTAATTACAGATGCTAATAACAACTACTTCTGATGTAATGACAATTAATTACAGATGCTAATAACAACTACTTCCTGATGTAATGACAATTAATTACAGATGCTATTAGCAACTACTTCATGATGTAATGACAATTAATTACCGATGTTAATAGCAACTACTTCCTGATGTAATGGCAATTAATTACAGATGCTAATAGCAACTACTTCCTGATGTAATGACAATTAATTACAGATGCTAATAATAACTACTTCCTTATGTAATGACAATTACTTCCAAATGCAAATAACAACTACTTCATGATGTAATGACAATTAATTACCGATGCTAATAGCAACTACTTCCTGATGTAATGACAATTAATTACAGATGCAAATAGCAGCTACTTCCTGATGTAATGACAATTAATTACAGATGCAAATAGCAACTACTTCCTGATGTAATGACAATTAATTCCAGATGCTAATAACAACTACTTCCTGATGTAATGACAATTAATTACAGATGCAAATAGCAACTACTTCATGATGTAATGACAATTAATTCCAGATGCTAATAACAACTACTTCCTGATGTAATGACAATTAATTCCAGATGCTAATAACAACTACTTCCTGATGTAATGACAATTAATTACAGATGCAAATAGCAGCTACTTCCTGATGTAATGACAATTAATTACAGATGCAAATAGCAACTACTTCCTGATGTAATGACAATTAATTCCAGATGCTAATAACAACTACTTCCTGATGTAATGACAATTAATTACAGATGCAAATAGCAACTACTTCATGATGTAATGACAATTAATTCCAGATGCTAATAACATCTACTTTCTGATGTAATGACAATTAATTCCAGATGCCAATAACAACTACTTCCTGATGTAATGACAATTAATTACAGATGCTAATAACAACTACTTCCTGATGTAATGACAATTAATTACAGATGCTAATAGCAACTACTTCATGATGTAATGACAATTAATTACCGATGCTAATAGCAATTACTTCATGATGTAATGACAATTAATTACCGATGCTAATAGCAACTACTTCATGATGTAATGACAATTAATTACCGATGCTAATAGCAACTACTTCCTGATGTAATGGCAATTAATTACAGATGCAAATAGCAACTACTTCATGATGTAATGACAATTAATTCCAGATGCTAATAACAACTACTTCCTGATGTAATGACAATTAATTCCAGATGCTTATAACAACTACTTCCTGATGTAATGACAATTAATTACAGATGCAAATAGCAACTACTTCCTGATGTAATGACAATTAATTCCAGATGCTAATAACAACTACTTCCTGATGTAATGACAATTAATTACAGATGCAAATAGCAACTACTTCATGATGTAATGACAATTAATTCCAGATGCTAATAACATCTACTTTCTGATGTAATGACAATTAATTCCAGATGCCAATAACAACTACTTCCTGATGTAATGACAATTAATTACAGATGCTAATAACAACTACTTCCTGATGTAATGACAATTAATTACCGATGCTAATAGCAACTACTTCCTGATGTAATGACAATTAATTACAGATGCTAATAATAACTACTTCCTTATGTAATGACAATTACTTCCAAATGCAAATAACAACTACTTCCTGATGCAATGACAATTACATCCAAATGCAAATAACAATTACTTCCTGATGTAATGACAATTAATTCCAAATGCTAATAACAACTACTTCCTGATGTAATGACAAATAATTCCAGATGCTAATAGCAACTACTTCCTGATGTAATGACAATTAATTCCAGATGCTATTAGCAACTACTTCCTAAGGTAATGACAATTAATTCCAGATGATAGTAGCAACTACTTCCTGAGGTAATGACAATTAATTCCAGATGCTATTAGCAACTACTTCCTGATGTAATGACAAATAATTCAGAAAGCTAATAACAACTACATCCTGATGTAATGACAATTAATTACAGATGCTAAATAGCAACTACTTCATGATGTAATGACAATTAATTACAGATGCTAATAGCAACTACTTCATGATGTAATGACAATTAATTCCAGATGCTAATAACAACTACTTCCTGATGTAATGACAATTAATTCCAGATGCTAATAACAACTACTTCCTGATGTAATGACAATTAATTCCAGATGCTATTAGCAACTACTTCATGATGTAATGACAATTAATTACCGATGCTAATAGCAACTACTTCCTGATGTAATGACAATTAATTACAGATGCTAATAACAACTACTTCTGATGTAATGACAATTAATTACAGATGCTAATAACAACTACTTCCTGATGTAATGACAATTAATTACAGATGCTATTAGCAACTACTTCATGATGTAATGACAATTAATTACCGATGTTAATAGCAACTACTTCCTGATGTAATGGCAATTAATTACAGATGCTAATAGCAACTACTTCCTGATGTAATGACAATTAATTACAGATGCTAATAATAACTACTTCCTTATGTAATGACAATTACTTCCAAATGCAAATAACAACTACTTCATGATGTAATGACAATTAATTACCGATGCTAATAGCAACTACTTCCTGATGTAATGACAATTAATTACAGATGCAAATAGCAGCTACTTCCTGATGTAATGACAATTAATTACAGATGCAAATAGCAACTACTTCCTGATGTAATGACAATTAATTCCAGATGCTAATAACAACTACTTCCTGATGTAATGACAATTAATTACAGATGCAAATAGCAACTACTTCATGATGTAATGACAATTAATTCCAGATGCTAATAACAACTACTTCCTGATGTAATGACAATTAATTCCAGATGCTAATAACAACTACTTCCTGATGTAATGACAATTAATTACAGATGCAAATAGCAGCTACTTCCTGATGTAATGACAATTAATTACAGATGCAAATAGCAACTACTTCCTGATGTAATGACAATTAATTCCAGATGCTAATAACAACTACTTCCTGATGTAATGACAATTAATTACAGATGCAAATAGCAACTACTTCATGATGTAATGACAATTAATTCCAGATGCTAATAACATCTACTTTCTGATGTAATGACAATTAATTCCAGATGCCAATTACAACTACTTCCTGATGTAATGACAATTAATTACAGATGCTAATAACAACTGCTTCCTGATGTAATGACAATTAATTACAGATGCTAATAGCAACTACTTCATGATGTAATGACAATTAATTACCGATGCTAATAGCAATTACTTCATGATGTAATGACAATTAATTACCGATGCTAATAGCAACTACTTCATGATGTAATGACAATTAATTACCGATGCTAATAGCAACTACTTCCTGATGTAATGGCAATTAATTACAGATGCAAATAGCAACTACTTCCTGATGTAATGACAATTAATTCCAGATGCTAATAACAACTACTTCCTGATGTAATGACAATTAATTACAGATGCAAATAGCAGCTACTTCCTGATGTAATGACAATTAATTCCAGATGCCATTAGCAACTACTTCATGATGTAATGACAATTAATTACCGATGCTAATAGCAGCTACTTCCTAATGTAATGACAATTAATTCCAGATGCCAATAACAACTACTTCCTGATGTAATGACAATTAATTACAGATGCAAATAGCAGCTACTTCCTGATGTAATGACAATTAATTCCAGATGCCATTACCAACTACTTCATGATGTAATGACAATTAATTACCGATGCTAATAGCAACTACTTCCTGATGTAATGACAATTAATTACAGATGCTAATAACAACTACTTCCTGATGTAATGACAATTAATTACAGATGCAAATAACAACTACTTCCTGATGTGTTGACAATTAATTACAGATGCAAATAGCAGCTACTTCCTGATGTAATGACAATTAATTCCAGATGCCATTAGCAACTACTTCATGATGTAATGACAATTAATTACCGATGCTAATAGCAGCTACTTCCTAATGTAATGACAATTAATTCCAGATGCCAATAACAACTACTTCCTGATGTAATGACAATTAATTACAGATGCAAATAGCAGCTACTTCCTGATGTAATGACAATTAATTCCAGATGCCATTAGCAACTACTTCATGATGTAATGACAATTAATTACCGATGCTAATAGCAACTACTTCCTGATGTAATGACAATTAATTACAGATGCTAATAACAACTACTTCCTGATGTAATGACAATTAATTACCGATGCTAATAGCAACTACTTCCTGATGTAATGACAATTAATTACAGATGCTAATAACAACTACTTCCTGATGTAATGGCAATTAATTACAGATGCAAATAGCAACTACTTCCTGATGTAATGACAATTAATTCCAGATGCTAATAACAACTACTTCCTGATGTAATGACAATTAATTACAGATGCAAATAGCAGCTACTTCCTGATGTAATGACAATTAATTCCAGATGCCATTAGCAACTACTTCATGATGTAATGACAATTAATTACCGATGCTAATAGCAGCTACTTCCTAATGTAATGACAATTAATTCCAGATGCCAATAACAACTACTTCCTGATGTAATGACAATTAATTACAGATGCAAATAGCAGCTACTTCCTGATGTAATGACAATTAATTCCAGATGCCATTAGCAACTACTTCATGATGTAATGACAATTAATTACCGATGCTAATAGCAACTACTTCCTGATGTAATGACAATTAATTACAGATGCTAATAACAACTACTTCCTGATGTAATGACAATTAATTACAGATGCAAATAACAACTACTTCCTGATGTAATGACAATTAATTATAGATGCTAATAACAACTAGTCCTGATGTAATGACAATTAATTACAGATGCTAATAGCAACTACTTCATGATGTAATGACAATTAATTACCGATGCTAATAGCAACTACTTCCTGATGTAATGACAATTAATTACAGATGCAAATAGCAGCTACTTTCTGATGTAATGACAATTAATTACAGATGCTAATAGCAACTACTTCATGATGTAATGACAATTAATTACCGATGCTAATAGCAACTACTTCCTGATGTAATGACAATTAATTACAGATGCTAATAACAACTACTTCCTGATGTAATGGCAATTAATTACAGATGCAAATAGCAACTACTTCCTGATGTAATGACAATTAATTCCAGATGCTAATAACAACTACTTCCTGATGTAATGACAATTAATTACAGATGCAAATAGCAGCTACTTCCTGATGTAATGACAATTAATTCCAGATGCCATTAGCAACTACTTCATGATGTAATGACAATTAATTACCGATGCTAATAGCAGCTACTTCCTAATGTAATGACAATTAATTCCAGATGCCAATAACAACTACTTCCTGATGTAATGACAATTAATTACAGATGCAAATAGCAGCTACTTCCTGATGTAATGACAATTAATTCCAGATGCCATTAGCAACTACTTCATGATGTAATGACAATTAATTACCGATGCTAATAGCAACTACTTCCTGATGTAATGACAATTAATTACAGATGCTAATAACAACTACTTCCTGATGTAATGACAATTAATTACAGATGCAAATAACAACTACTTCCTGATGTAATGACAATTAATTATAGATGCTAATAACAACTAGTCCTGATGTAATGACAATTAATTACAGATGCTAATAGCAACTACTTCATGATGTAATGACAATTAATTACCGATGCTAATAGCAACTACTTCCTGATGTAATGACAATTAATTACAGATGCAAATAGCAGCTACTTCCTGATGTAATGACAATTAATTACAGATGCTAATAACAACTACTTCCTGATGTAATGACAATTTATTCCAGATGCTAATAGCAACTACTTCCTGATGTAATGACAATTAATTCCAGATGCTAATAACAACTACTTCCTGATGTAATGACAATTAATTCCAGATGCTAATAGCAACTACTTCATGATGTAATGACAATTAATTCCAGATGCTAATAACAACTACTTCCTGATGTAATGACAATTAATTCCAGATGCTAATAGCAACTACTTCATGATGTAATGACAATTAATTCCAGATGCTAATAACAACTACTTCCTGATGTAATGACAATTAATTCCAGATGCTAATAGCAACTACTTCATGATGTAATGACAATTAATTCCAGATGCTAATAACAACTACTTCCTGATGTAATGACAATTAATTCCAGATGCTAATAGCAACTACTTCATGATGTAATGACAATTAATTCCAGATGCTAATAACAACTACTTCCTGATGTAATGACAATTAATTCCAGATGCTAATAGCAGCTACTTCCTGATGTAATGACAATTAATTACAGATGCTAATAACAACTACTTCCTGATGTAATGACAATTAATTCCAGATGCTAATAGCAATTACTTCATGATGTAATGACAATTAATTACCGATGCTAATAGCAACTACTTCCTGATGTAATGACAATTAATTACAGATGCAAATAGCAACTACTTCCTGATGTAATGACAATTAATTCCAGATGCCAATTGCATATGGAATCTGCTGATTATAAATGGAATGACTTGTAATGATGAATGAAATTTCAAATAATTCCAGATGTAATGGCAAATAACTCCAGATGTAATGGCAAATAGTTCCAAATGCAATTAACTGATTCTATATGGATTGGCAACTAAATTTCAATGCAATGGTAGCTATTTCTAGATCCAATGGTATCTAGTTTTAGATGCAATGAGGAATAATTCCACATCAAATAAAAACTACTTCCTGATTTAATGGCATTTAATTGCAGTTGCTAATTATCTAGAATTAACTAATTCTAAATGGAATGACTTCTAATTGTTAATGTAGTTTCAAATAATTCTAGATCAAATGACAAAAACTTTCAATTACACTTGTTTGTATTATCTTGGCAAAAAAAAAAACACTACTTACTAATCTATTCAGCAGACACGTTTCGCTAGGTCAGCGCATTTTTCAAATGATCGGCTGCGCTCAATATCTCGCCGTCTCGACTCTTGACAGCGCCTCAACACATTTTTTATTTCACCTTTGAACATCGCCAACAAATCACACCATCCGCATTTTGTCGGTTGAGGTTATAGTAGTAGTCTCCGTAGAGTCGCGGACTGTTTATCCCTGGTTGTTGTAGAGGGAGTTCCATGGTGGTATAGACTAGGGGTTCTCAATCTTTTCAAAGATTGTACCCCTTAATTAAAAATTATTATTTCCGTACCCTCTTGTTGTTGGGGGGGGGGGTCAAATTAAAAACATTTTTTACATCAAATACATAACATATTTGGAAATATATTTGAAACGCAATACGAAAAAATAATGAGAAGGATGAGCTTGCTTGTTTTTACATAGTTCCTCAATGTTCGGCTTAAGTTTTGTTAAGTACAACCTTAAATCGTCTTCAACATTAAGCTTGTTTCTGTACTTACTTATGCTAGGCTCGAAAACCTTCTTTGACACAGGTATGTAGTTGCAAACCCAATAAGAATATTTACAGCTGCATTTAAAAGTTCTTGGTACTCCTTTCCAACGCTCATCCAAAAATCTAACAACGTAGCACTATAATAATTTATTTAAACGTCGGATCACATGATAGTTCCATCAGTTGTTCCTTCTGGAATGTTGTCAGGTTGCTTAAAGTTTCAATAGCATCAAACGAAACGGATCACGGATCCAGTACAACGTTTTGTCTGCGGGTGGGAAGTATTCTCTTATACAGATCTTCAATGAGCTGAGGTATTATCCGATTTGAGTTTTAAGGTCAGCAAAAACAGATATGCTTTTTTCGGATTCTTTCAAAAATGGATTCAATGTTTCAAAAGTATTACAATTGTTGTTTTCTATTTCATTTTCCCAGAGTGTTATTTTTTTAATCACTGCGTTTCTTTTATTTTCAACATAGAAAATATCAGAAACACTACCTTGCATATAATTATTCCAGATGTTCAGTTTTTTCAAAAATATCACTCAAATAATCCCATTTTTAAAGCCAATCAAAGTTAATGAGTACTGATGATAAATTAGATTTGTGTTCTGTGAAGAAAAGATTCAATTCTTTATGGAGCTCAAACACGCAGCAGCACTTTTCCACGGGAAATAAAAATGGCTTAATTTTTCACTAACCTGCCTCGCTTATCCCCTGAAAGGTTTCGCGTACCCCCAAGGGGTGACAGTTTGAGAACCCGTGGTATAGACGACACTAGATACACTACTAATTGTTCGAATGCATCGTGTCAGGAAGGGTTGGTTTTACTTCGGTCATTGGCCTTCCGCGGCCTCCTTCTTCCTTTTGAACCAATATGACGCAAATGTCACTGGGTGCATCTGACGCAATACCAATTTGCTTCAGGTTTTTGGTGAAGTCCTACTTCCTATGTATACTTTAGGACGTAACATGGTATGAAACAAATTATTTTTAAAAATAGTAACGTCGTACCATAAAAGGATTAGATTTCATCGAACTCGATGCTACCATGGGGTGTTTGTATGCAAAAGAACCAGCAGGAAAATGGAACTGCACTAGATTGACAGATATTTGAATTTCTTTTTTTTAATTATTAACCATTCTTTGGTACTTTCTACAATTAAAAAAAAACTTTGTGATTGAGATTCCTTCATGTCACTGCTTGGTAATACTAACAACTTATGCCATATACTCTTACCTACATATTGTCAAGTTTTATCCAATTGTCAATCAGGTAAGTATGAAATTTAACAAGGCAAAAGATATTTTTAATTTGGTTTATTTTTAACCTACTTTTCCTGTCCAGGATATACGAATGTTTTTACAATTTCCATCAGCCGACAACATGCAATTAGTATCAAAATACTAATATTTATTGCCAAACTTACAATTTAAGTAAATAACGCTCTGAGACGAAACTTATTTGATCGCACAAAGCAATCTTCGTCATTGTCTCACAAAAATATCTCACAGACCAATAGCAAGGTAATCTAAAACAAAATATTTATTGTAATAATAGCAACGATTAAAAGTAATAAGTTTGATCGAACTCGAAACTACCATGACGTGTATGTCTGCAATACAATCAGCAGGAAAAGGGAACTTCAGTAGATCGACAGATACAAAGTCTAAGAGGTTAAAACATTTCAGGTTTTAGAAATAAAAATACTGATTTCTGAGATATTTTTTTAAATTTTGGCACCCTACATAATATTGTTACCAATTCTACTCTAGCCTACCTCCAAAAAACTATATTAGAAAAAGAGTTTAAAATAAATATTCTATCTAATATTCTTAAACGACTAATAATTGTATATGTGTAAATTTTTTCTTGTAAACTACTCTTAGGATGTTCACCAAAATTGGTTTATAGAGAGTTTTAACCTGAGAAATTCAATGAGCTATGTCAAAAGTTTCTGAAAATCGTGATCATCAGTTTTCGCAAAATTGCATATACTTGTAATTATATCTCGGAAACTACTATAAAATTTTTCACTAAAATTGGTATATAAGGGGTTTTTAACCTCAGCAATCCAATGGGATATGTGAACATTTAATGAAAAATCGTCATAAAGTTTTCGGAAATTGTCAAACATTGGAAACTATTCTATTGATTTTCACTAAAATTCGTATATAGAGGATTTTTAACCTTAGCAATCTAATGGGCTAAGTGAAATTTTTCTGAAAAATCAATATCAACTTTTCGAAAGTTTTAAAGTTTATTTTTCCAGAATTACATTAGACTTGAGTAAAGTCAACATAGATGTACTATGCAAATACATCAATTCCCAGTTAGACCGGCATTTACCATGACAATCCATAAGTCACAGAGGCACACTTTTGATTATGTTGTATCGACTTTAAGAAATTCCATTTTAATGTACAGGGAATGACATATGTGTCATTCAATAGGATTAAAAGAAGTAGCTTTAAAATTATTTTACCAAATGATAAAAAAGTCATACGCGAAATATTTTAAAACTTTCGGACTCAATCGGAGTATAATCCGATCGTAGATCGGTATCTTGATATAAAACTTATATATAAAACTTCAGTACATATAAAACTTATAGCTGAACGGTTTCTGCCATTAATGGTTATTCTAAGTTTACCTTGAATATAAATTTTATTATCTGTAATTAATTTACATACTGAAATTTACTATGCAGTGTTTTATATTTTGTTTATTACATCACGTGTATACATTGATGCTTATTTGGGAGACTCCAACTGTAAACTGAATGGCACTGAGCAGGAGTGCACCAGTGAAACGAGGAAGGGTCAAGGATTCATCAGGTAAAATGATTGTACCAGAGAAAAAGAAAAGCATTCTATGGTAGAATCATAATGCAGAATGAATAGCTTGAGCCTTCAACGTATAACTGAAGGACCTCTAGACAGCCCCAATCAGGTTACAGTTGGAGTCACCGCGCCTACCCGTGTCGGCTCCCTAAGGGAGGATTACTCACGACTTACTTAGGACGGCCCGCACCCATTAGATAAAACTAACCGATGTTGGCTCCGCAGAGGGCTATTCACAACAGATATTAAATCGAATGCAACAATTGAATCAGGCGTTTCTATGGATTTTGGTAAATGTTAAATTGTTGTAACTGATTGTTGAAGGATGTATATTAATTGAATTACCTTTTAACTTTTAGTCTATTTTATATCAATGATTTAGTAATAAACTTTGATCGGCCCCATGAGCAATAATTCAAAGTGAGCACACATGGCCACCGAAGATTCTGACCTAACGATCCTGGAACAGAGGTGCGCCTAGGAGCACCTGGACAGGTCCATTATTGTCGAATGCTGGGTCGGTCAAAGCAAGATTTTCGAATGGAGAGCGCTACTCTCTGGACGCGTTTACTTGGGGCACCTCTGCAGCTATTTTATCAACGACAAATAAAGATTAGTTGAAGGCGATCGTGCAACCCATTATCGTTTTGATGTCAACCAGTTTCATTGACCCACGTGTTATCGTGGTAGCTGATGAAAGTTCGGGAACCGTAAATGGGCCTTTGGAGTACGGGCCTCCAAAGAGGTGGAGTGGTTTTCGCTTAAAAAGCGGCAGCTACTTCTGGAGTTCAATTGTGCTAGAAATATTTGTGTAGTACCACGGGAGGCTTTTATTTGAGTAGGTCTGTATCCATCAGCACAGTAAAATCACTACAGCATTCGGAGTCATCCTGAAGGCTGAGGGTCATCTGTGGAGCTATTGTATTACAGTACGTTGTTTAGCAGCAAGAGTGCTGGTGGTTTGACGCTTTGTTGGTCATTCGTAGGTACCGCAGTAGAGGCATTACGTGTGGATATTCATGGGTATTGTGATACGGATTGCGTACGTCAGAGGCGGATACACGACGGTTGCTCTTACTAATAATTGTATATATGTAAATATGTGTGTGTGTGTAATTTTTTTCTCGGAAACTACTCTAAGAATGTTAACCAAAATTGGTATATAGGGGGTTTTTAACCTCAAGAATCCATTGAGATAAGTCAACATTTGCTATAAAATTGTCATAATCAGAAGTCGAAAAACTGTGTACACACACACACACACACACACACACACACACAAACACACACACACACACACACACACACACACACACACACACACATATATATATATATATATATAATATTAAATATGGTGATATGTTTTCTTGTAATATAATTAATAAATTAAAAATATTTCAAAAACAAGAATACTTTTAATGAATATATTTATTCAAAGCTTTTCACCGATAAAATAGTACCAGCATCTTCAGGTAAATAATTATCTAATTATCAGATTAGATAATTATTTTCCTGAAGATGCTGGTACTATTTTATCGGCGAAAAGCTTTGAATAAATATATACATTAAAAGTATTCTTGTTTTCGAAATATTTTTAATTTATTAAATATATATATATTTCGGCATCAAGTTTTCGAAAATTGTTTAACATTGGAAACTACTTTAAGGGTTTTCACAATAATAGCTATGTAGGAGGTTGTTAGCCTCTGCAATCCAATGGGCTAGGTGAAAGTTTTCTGAAAAATTATTATCAAGTTTTTGAAAATTTTTAAACATCTAATGACACTTTAAGGGTGTTCACAAAATTGGTATATTTAGGGGTTAACCTTAGTATCCAAAAGAATAAGTGACATTTAAAAAAAAATCTTTATCAAGTTTTCGAAAATTAAAAAAAAAAATCTTATCTCTGGAAATACATTGGACTCAAGCAAGAGTCAATTTGGATGTACTATGCAAATACTGTATATCCATTCCCAGTTAGACCGCATTTGCCATGACAACCCATAAGTCACCGAGGCAAACTTTTGATTATATTGGTATAGGCTTTAGAACCTCCGTTTTTATGCACAGTGTGCTATATGTGACATTCTCTAGGATTAAAATAAGGAGTAGCTTAAACATTCTTTTGCCAAATAGTCCAAGTTATACGTGAAACATAATATTTAATATTTCAGACTCATTCGGAGTATTATCCGATCGCAGATATGCCTGATCCTAATATTAAGTAATAAACCTGTAATAGCCTACCTTATATGCATGCGTAGAAATGCAAAACATACCTAGTTATGCACATAACTTTCTAGTGATGCATATAACCTTATAGTGAGGCACAAAACCTGATAGTGAGGCACATAGATTGCTAGTGATTCATATAACCTGATAGTGATGTACATGACTTGCTTGTAATGCACATAACCTGTTAGTCGTGCACATAGCCTGCTTGTAATGCACATAACCTGCTAGGGATGCACATAACCTGCTAGTGATGCACATAACTTTCTAGTGATGCACATAACCTGCTAGTGATGTACATATTATGTTAGTGATACACATAACTTGATAGTGACTCACACATCATGCTAGTGATGTACATAGCCTGCTAAGAATTCACATAACATGATATTGATGCAAATTGCCTGCTGGTGATGCACATAACATACAAGTGATAAACATAAAATGTTTGTGATGCACATAGCCTGCTAGTGGTGCACATAACCTGTAAGTGATACACATAACCTGCTACTGATGCAAATAACCTAGGTGATTCACAGCCCCTGCTAGTGATTAGATAATCTGATAGTGATCAACATAGCCTGCTAGTGATGCATATAACTTGCCAGTGGTGCATACTAAATGCAACTGAGTGAAGCAGAGAACCTGCTAGTGATGCACATAATATGTTAGTGATACATATAACTTGATAGTGACTCACACATCATGCTAGTGATGTACATAGCCTGCTAGGGATTCAATAACATGATATTGATGCAAATTGCCTGATGGTGATGCACATAGCCTGCTAGTCGTGCACATAGCCTGCTTGTAATGCACATAGCCTGCTAGTGATGCACATAACTTTCTAGTGATGCACATAACCTGCTAGTGATGTACATATTATGTTAGTGGTACATACAACCTGATTGTGATTCACACAGCATGATAGTGTAGCACATAGCCCGCTAGTGATACACATACCCTGCTATTAATACCCAATAAATTAATGTATATTGTAAGTCGTTCTATAGTTAGATAGTTTAACAAATACAAAATTTGATCAAGCCTTTCTTTTTTTTCTACGGCGCCAGGTTTGTATAAATGTCTACGGCGTAAAAACTTTGTTATCCCACTCTATACGACAAAGCAACGGTTCAGATAAGGTTTTGTTTGGGAAGAATATCGGATAGGGGATAGCTACCACTATAGAGTTTACTAACCCTTGGAGAGATGAGTCGGAGGGGACATAGGGTCGGCGATGGAGGGGATGAAGGGTCTTCAATGAATAGAATTGTGAACACGTGAGTTGAGTTAGTTTTGGTTCGGTTGCTTTTGAGTGTATAGTTTGTGAACAGCTGATCACCCCTGTACAGACGGTAAGAGTCTTTATTCAGCTCAAACACTGTTCAACCATTCAAACTGTTGACGTCAACTTAAGATTTTGCGTTGTATAAACAAGTTTTGTCTTTTTATAGTGTAACTTCCATTTCTACTCCCCGTTAGAAATAACAGTGTGGGAGAAAGCAGTAGGCCTATATAAAGATTCTTTTACTTTATGCATACATGAAACAAATATTCTGTTTAGCTGAACCTAATTCTCACACAGGAAACGTTTTTAAATAATTTAAACATTTTTAATAATTATTATTTTAAAAATAAGCAGAAAAACGTGTTTATATAAATTTATTTATTGACATTTATTAGAGGTAATAGTTAACCAGATGCTACTCAAAAATACGTTCTAAACCTTAAATAGGAGATGTCAAGCACCGTAAAAAATAAATACTTCCTAAATAGTTTTAAAAAATTACGATATTGAAGACATAATAACACTTAAAACAATAGTTCTTTCTTCAGAAAGAATTCGTTACTTATAATTATACTATGTTACACTGCATTACTACAACCTTTAATAAAATATAACTACAAAGTATCTGGTTGGAATGGATTTAGTTATATAAAAAAATAGCTTAAATTTTCTGAAAGTAAAATGTGGCGTTTGTCTTTACAAGAGCTGAAACAAGAGCTCCCTTGTTGATGCTACTGAATAAACATTCATTTTCTAAAATGTCAACGTCAAGATAGCAGGCTACAGTTCCGTCTGCTATTGGCGGTAAACATAAATCGTATTGCGCCATTTCGAGACTTCATTGTCACTGTAGTCGAGTTTTAATATATTTTGATAACCAAATCCATACCAACCGCATACTTTATAGATACATTGTCATGCTCGGGTGTATTAATGTACTAATATAAAGGTAACATAAACCTTGTACTATTGCTACATTGAGGTTAGGTTTTACATTTTGTAATTTTCAACTAGTATCTGTGTTTGCAATGCTTCAAATGACCTGTTTTTTTTTATAAAGTATGTTTGAGTAATAAAATAATAACCTTTGTAAAAGGGAAAAATAATTAATACCATTCGGTCAACTATTACGTTAGAAATAAAATACAAAGAGTATACTGGCAATATTACAATTAGCCAAATACCTAATACCACAATACAAGATATAATCAATAGGTAAATTAACAAACTATGTAATAAATAACCGATTAACAAAGATATGTAACCCTTAAACCTTCATTTACATTTCGATGACTGCGTTATCACCATCAGAGGGTATAGCTACAAAGAAGTTACAAAGCAACTTTCTTTGGCCCTACAAACTTTGTTAACTTTCTTAATTAGTCATTTATCTGATGCGGATGGTGCCTACAACCTATGAGGGTTGCAAATCGTAAAGTGTTAATTTTTTTCAAGGCAACGATATCGTAATCATAAAAACTTAAAGGGCTGTATAGGGAAAATAGGTAGATACGGCGTAATACTTTGTGATTTATTCTATTGAAGGAAATATATTGACTTTTTTACTTTATTTTTACATATTTAAGACACCGAATCTCAAGTTTATTTATTATCAAACCAATCTCAATTAATTCTTAACTGTGAATGTCAACAAACTCGGAGCGGAGCGGAGATGCTTTTATTCGGACGGAGCCGATCTTACCGAAGACTCCCGAGGTTGCAGCCCGTCTGCAACCTAAGGAGTCTTACGGGGCAGCCTAGCTGTTTTAGTCTGCCTGTATATTCCAATGCTTTTTCTCCATTAGGAGTGACGTCACAGGGTGTTGCAGGTTTCCCTGCAATCAGGCCAAACGAGGCTGTCTGGAACTGAGCAAACGGTCACACGGTTGCTACTGTTCTGACATTGTTATTATTATTTTTAATGGTGGATTATGTTATATGGTGAATAATCGCTCGTAAAAATGTACATAATTCTTATATAATAATTAAATTTATTATTTTTTGTTATTGGTCTCTGGGTTGGGGGTTGCGCAACAGTGCAACCTGCCCACTAGCAGCTGCTGCTATTTATTACCATACGAGTTTTAAAATCTGTTTTAAATAGACTAAATTGAATGCGTATAAATAACAGTGAAATATAGAAGAAAAAACTGTCAAGTCGTGGTTAAAATTTGGAAAAGTAAACCTCACTGTTCCAATAGTTTGTGCTCTGTGCCCATATCAAGTTTCATGTCTTGTACTTTCTGTGGATAAAACAGCGCCCCTAACACACTCTGACCAATAGAACTGCATTCTGTTATTCACTTCCTTGCGAACGTGAAATACTATGGCCAATATATGTTTAAAAATTAGCATGAAATATTGAGAATTATATTGAGCAGAATTTTCGAGCTCAACATTTCCTCAAAGTTGGTTAATTAATTTTTCAAGGGCTACAACATTTTCCCAATCTTAGTCCATTATTTTCTTAATATTTCAACCAAAAATATTTGAAAAATCATAGTCTATTGAAAAGAATAAGACAAAAAAATTTGCTTGTAGGTAAATTGCGTTATATACTTAGAATGATAGTTACAATATAGCTTCTAAGTATCTGTTTAGGTTAGGATTGTGTTTTTTTAAAAATAATAAAATAAAACTAGTTTGTTTACTTAAGATAACGTATGTTTTAATATCACATACAGTGTGGCAAAAAATAGAGGTAACTTCATCGTATGAGGACCCGGTTAAGTTACGCTAGGAATAAATTTTCGCAACTGGATAATTTGTATTTTATATATAGCATAACATATATACATTGGGGTAAGATATAAAGGAACTTAACCTGGGTTGTGTATATATAATCAGAGAGCCAATTCCTGACCTTAGATTAGCTATTTTTTCAGTTTGTTTCATAGAAACAAATTAATTAACAGAAGAAATGAACTGAGCTTATTTCCAATAAAGAAATTCAAACTCTGAGTGTAGAGTTAAACCTGCCAAAGTAAATCTTGATTTGGATAAAAATTGATAAACATGGCATTTATTTTTTTCGTAAAAAACAGACTACTTTAAAACGCAAACGTAAATTTCTTAGTATAAAGACAAGAATTCTTAGTGAAATAATTTATTATAATTAAATGAATAAAATTTAATGACTAAACGAGCTCTACTTTGTAAGCAATACAGTTAAAACCGGTTAGGCCTCACTCTACTGAAAAGATAGGACAGTTTTAAATAAATATAGATTAAATAAATCATAGAAGTTTGTGTATAAACTTCCGAATGATAAGGAAAGAAGACAAGGGGGTATGCCTACACAGCACTAGCTTGATAGCTGACTTCGCATCAGCAGTATCAGGTGTCCAGTCGTCTAGAAGAGCAGGACGTGTGTTGTTCTTTGTAAACGTTGAAGAAGAAAACAAGGTAAGCATTTTGTACTTCTCAATACTTAACAATAAAAATATGAGCGTAGGCCTACATTTTACTTTATGTTGAGTTTTTTTTTTGTAACGTTTTCATTAAAGACAACCAGTTATTTAACCAATGCTCTTGTACATAATTGTAAATATATAGAAAAGAAAACATTTTAGAATTAAATAATTTTTATATTTATCTAAAATAAGACGAGAGTTTTAAAACTTAAAAACATACTGCCTTATCACTCTGAACTTTCAGTTAGATTTAAAAAGAGATTATTTTTTATTACTAATTTTTTTAAAAATATAGTTATTGATTTGAAATTATTTTCGAACCATGTATTATTAATAGTGGCAAAATTATTACACCATTTTTTGCAGGTCTTCACAAATACTGAAAAACATAATAAAACTAGGTGGCAATAATTAAAAAAGTGTAGATTTTAAAAATGGAGAAAATAACCATGCACGCAAAACATTTTAAAATCAATATTTTTTCTAAACACTTGTAAATATTTACAACTTGCCTATAGCCGCAACTTACTTATATTTGTTGAGGACAGCCATTTCGGCAGATGTGTCCCATTGTCAACTCAAACCATAACTCACTGTCTAAAACTAACTGTTTAGTGAAAACTAGTGGCTCAGGTGAAGATGGAATCAACAAATATCAATATTTTTTATAAAAAAAGGCACTGACATATACTGTGTACACTGACTGACAGTATACTGTGTTAGAATATAGCTAAAATATATCCTGTTAGGATAGATATAACATAAATAAAATCAAATAAATTTGCTAAAAGAGATCTTGTTGACAAATATAGTGGCTTCTATTTTGGTATACTGTTATATAAAACCAAATCTATCCTAAAGCCGCATGTACACAGAAGTTTGCAACATTTAAAGAAAATTTGAAAATTTTCAAAATATGCTTTGTGAATTTGTTGCAAACTTTGCTAGTTTCAAACAACATCTTCAATTTGAAAACCAAATTTCGTGTTTCCACTAGTTGTCAGTAAATTATTGAAACTATCTTTAATCTTTGAAACTCAAATGTGGACCAAAAGTTGCAAAATTTCTTTCCTCCCTGTGCTAGTGCCCGCAACGTTTGAGCTGATTAATTAGTATGTGTAGCTGACATCTCCTCTAGTCGTCTGAAGTACCAAATGTTCAAAATCGCTGCTTACCATTCTCAAAAAGTTTTCAAAACTCCCATTTGTCCTCTCATATCTTCTGACAGTGGATCTGTATCATCCCTGTTCAGATATGCAAGAAGTGCTCTGCCACTATATCTGGCTTTCGCTTACCCACCCAGTATCTTCTTGGGCTCTATTTATTGTAGTCAAAATATAACTAACACTTGCAGCTACAGCTACGTCTTCCACTCTCCACATAAATACTCTAGCGCTAGCCTAATAAAAAGTTTCAAACACTTCAGAGCATAAAAACTTGTTTGCAACGTTTTTGTTTCAAATCAAAAGATTTTAAACTTTTTATTTGCAAACTACTGTGTAAACAAACACTGATTAACTGACTAATTTGTTGATACTTTCAAAAACAGTATATTGTAGTGTTCTGTTTTATATAAAAAACGTGAATTTAAAATCTTGTATATATAGTGAAGAAAATATATTTTTGTCTTTGTTTCAATTTTTTAAAAATTTGCGATGGTATCACAAAGTTTGAATTATTTTTCCATGTTATTAAAGACTTTCTGCTTCTACATATAATTTTTTTGCCAATATAGATTATCTGAAAGGAGGAAATAACTACCAAATTGTTAGTTATTTATCTATTTAAAAAGGAGATACACAATATCAAGAGCACAGTGGTACAATAAATTACAAGGAAAATATTGCAAGGAACCCCAATACCACAAAAATAATAAAAAATAACAAATAAAACAAGTTACTTAAGATTAAACCCTTATGTACATTTGGATGACCATGTCATCATCATCACTCTGATTACAAAAATGGGTCTTATTACAAAAATGGCTGATCATTATTTTTTGGTAGAAGAGGCAGAGCTTACCTCACGCCTATATATATCGACCGTAGAGAACGATTGATATCACTCTAGTTTGTAACTTCTTGTTTGCTAGATTGTAATTTTGTAATAAGACCCTCTGATGATGATGACATGGTCATCGAAATGTACTAAGGGTTTAATCTTAAGTAACTTGTTTTATTTGTTATTTTTGATTATTTTTGTGGTATTGGGGTTCTTTCCAATATTTTCATTGTAATTAGAAAGGAGAGTTTAAAGTGTGTTTATTTTTTTATGTTATTGGTGAAATGTGTAAGAATAGCATACAAACAGTAATCTGGTGAAAAGAATAAAGATAATTTAAAATACAAAACAAATTAAAGACTATAGAAAACATTGTTTTATTTTATTGAATGTATGCGGATTATGAAATAATAGAAACTTTCTGTGTTAGTCAACTAGTTTCCCACAAGAAACTTTGTTTTAGAAAATTGATTTATAGCATATTTAAAGGACAAAAACAAATTTCAGGCAGTAATTGAATTATTAAAGGCAAAACCCAAACGCCTTCATTTTTGAATACTCTAATATCATTGTGGGTATAGAAAAAAATTGATTAAGGAAGAGGAGATAAAATAAATGAAATAAAACAAAACTTCTCTAGTTGGTATGAAATATCTCTGTTACGTTTACCTATACGTTTTTTCCATTTTATATTGTTCATCAAAGAAGTTTATTTAAAATGAGAATATATCTTTAATGGTGTGTTGCTCTTTAGGGATGTTACTTTAATGCAATAGGTGTAGCATAATAACATATAATTTAATTACATTATACTTTAAACTATGTAGTAACCATAAACATATAAATGATAACTTAAATTTGAAATAAATTAAATCTGAAATTTTTTTAGCATAGTTCATGTTGAAACTAATTTCAAATTGAGAGCCAAAGTGAATTACATCACTTTGATAGTTGGTACAGGCAAAACATGATTTTAAAAGAGTTGTAGGAAAGACTTTTAATAATTATTATCACAAGAAATGGCATCTTCTAAAACGACTGAAATTTACAGAAACTGTTTGTATTCTATACTGAGGCACTAATGGTAACAGATTATAAATGCTGCCGATGCTGAAGGGTAAACACAAAGTAGAGCAGTGGACAAGAATGACTTCTCTGTTGGGCAGGAGCAATACAGGTAGGCTATATACTCATGGAGTTGTGTTGAGCATCTTAGAGATTTTTTGTTATAAATTACTACCTTACTTGGCAAAAAGCCTCTATTACTATATTTTTCAGCAGATGTATTTCACACTAGGTCAGTACATTGTTCAATGTTGTGAGTCACGGACAAACTGTTCCTCAAGTAGTGGTGTGAGCCCTTGGTGTCATGTGGTGTATGTTCATAGAGTAGTTGTTAATTATGTGTTCAAATATAGTATCGATTGTGAGTGTGTTTTGTTGTTTAAAATTTGTTGTGGATGATTTTTTATATACAAACACCACAAAATCCGCCCTCATCACATTATAAGTGAAAAAAGACACTCACAACCAAATACTATATATTTTGAACACGTAATTAATAACTACTCTATGAACAATAATACATCACAGACTCACAGATGTTGCAACACATCTGAGAAACAGTCATCTCCGTGACTCACAGCATTGAACAATTCACCGACCTAGTGTGAAACGCGTCTGCTGAAAAATATCAATAAGTAGTGGGTTTTTGCCAAGTGATTTCAAAAGTAGTAATATAAACTCATATATTTAGTTAGTCTTTTTGAAGAAGGAGGATTCTTGACACATATCAGTGACGTGCTGTAATAACTATATATTTCTGCAATGAAAATTTTATATTTTTGACATGTAAGAAATATTTTCATATTTTGAGAAAATCATTAAACTTTGATCTTTCACTTACAACTTTTTTTAAAAAAATGTTTTAACTTGCCTATAGTAGCACTTACTTTTTTTGTGTTGAGGACGGCCGTTTCGGGAGATGTGTCCCTTTGTCAAGCCTGGTTGACAAAGGGACACATCTCCCGAAACGGCCGTCCTCAACACAAAAAAAGTAATTGCTACTATAGGCAAGTTAAAACATTTTTTTAAAAAAAGTTGTAAGTGATTACTAGTAGCTCACGCGAAGATGGAATCAACAAATGTTTGATCTTTCCGTTAAAATTAGTAACAAAGTTAAGTTAATAATAAATGTAAATGTTAATTTACCTTAGTAAAGGATCATTTCACAGGTCTTATTTAATAATTCCAAAGTCCAAGAACAAGACCACCATTAATAACCAATAATGTAATTTTAATAGTCACATAGTTTCAAAGGTCAATTTGCTTTAGTGAACTATCAATCCATAGGTCTTTCATATTCTTCCAATGAAGAAGATTAAGAACACATCTTTTTAATAAACAATATGCAAAATATGCAAATGCCCATCTTAGTGTCTATAGTTTAGTTCTGTTATACTTCATTTTCACTTGCTGCTATTTTAATTAAGGTTATCTATCAGGACTCTACATAGCGTTATGCAAAATTTGTGTAAGGTTCTAGTTAATAAATCAATCATCAGTTAATCTAAAGAACTTCTTGTATAGATAAAAATAGTCTAATAAGGTTTTTTTCTTAAAACAAAAAAGATATACACTTGTAAATTTTTTTCCAACTAATACAAAAAAAGTTGTTTTCAAAATTTAAAATGAGAAACATCAATCGCTTACAAAAGTTATAAACCAAATGTGATTGATGTACTCTGGAAATTTGTTGAAAGTTTATTTCATGAACACATTTTTGTGTGTGTATGTGTATGTATATACATATATAAATACACTCCCACTGAAAAAATTCCCACCATACCACACCTAATAAAACAGTAAAAACAGGTATGCCTAAGAAAGAATAATTAGTTTTATTTCACTCCATCTTCACTTGAGTTATTAATTTAACACTAAAACACTTGAACAATTATTGATATTCTATTGTCAACTCTGAGAGGGGTCTGTGAGCTGACAATGGAATAATCAAAAATTTGGTACTAAAGGCACTTGAAACATATCAATATACAGTAGAGTCGCGAGAATTTGAGGTAGATAGGAAGGAGACCTCCTCGAATTACCAAAAACTTGAATTACATGGATATACATTGCTGTGCATTAGAAAAAAAGGAGTTTTAATGAGGCCTAATACCATAGGTAATTAAAAATGCACTAAATAAGTTTATAGAACTTTATATGAACATTTCATGGAAGCCCGACTCATTTCCTTTGCATACTGTATGACTATAAACATTTCTTGGAAGCTTAACTCATCATTTTCTTTCAAATAGATAAAATAGGCTCGAATTCAAAAGAAGCTTGAAATATCGCGACTCTGAATTTCAAGACTCTACTGTATGTCCCAGCTTTTTAGAGTAAATAATTATTCAAATATTTAAACATTGGATGGAATAAATAAATGAACATCTTTTAAAAGAATTTTTAATGAAAGAAATAAAATAAGTCTATCAGGACTGCTACCCTATTTCTAATAAATTCAAATAATGCAATTTTCTATTTATGATAATTTTTTTTAAAATAACAAATGTACATTTATGCTTAAATGTAGTTTTTTAATACGATAATAATTAATTAAATTTGAAATATAAAGTTAATCTTGTAAATAGAAAAGATATTATAATTAACACAGTTTTGGATAAAATATCTCAACTATCTGCAAAAAAATCTCATTCCACAAAAATAACCGAATCAAATTTGACTGATAATGTAAAATCTAAAATTAAATATTTCACATTTTCCATATTACCTTTGAAGATTTAAATTCATATCCTCATTTTCAGTGTAAAATATTGTTATTTACTGATGTGAAGCAAACATAAATTGTTATTGACAGTTTTAAAGGGATGCTACTTCAATTATCAAATTTATTTAATGATTTTCTTTCAAGGTAAATCTAATAACTTATTGTTTTTGTCTTGTTATAGATCAGAGGATTTTGTATGGAGTAGACATTACTACATCAAAGGTAAGTCAATTAGTTATTATTACAAGATTATTTGAGGTGTGGTTAAAAAAACTGGATTGATTTTGCTATAGAGATTTAATGATTTTGATCAAGCCAAAGATTCTGTAGCAAAGTCACACTAAAGCTGATTCAAAATAAGTGACAATATATATTTATTACACTTTTGCTATTAATTGAGAACCAGAATTTTTGTTAACTAAAGGTTGTTAAATTGTTAACTTACTCTCGGAGGAAACGTTTTCGTCTTAACGACTTCTTCAATCTTGTATTTTTGCCGCTAAGATTACTGCAGTTGTGCTTCTTTGGCACCATTTTTTGAAAGTTTAAAGTTTTTCATTCAAAAAATAGTTCCAAAGATGCACATCTGCAGCAATCCTAGCAGCAAAAATACGAGGCTATAGAAATCGTAAGACGAAAAACGTTTCCTCCAAGTGTAAGTTAACAATTTAACAACCTTTAGTTAACAATAATAGGAAATGTGTAGTAAGTAATTAACAACCAGCTCGTCATGAACAGCAACAGGTTTTTGACAATACATATACTGGCAGATTATCTTTTCCAAATACTGATGCTAACTTTGAAATTATTGACAAACTTTAATTTAAATAAATGAAACCTCTATACGTACCCCAAATGACTTTTTCTTTCATTTAAAAACTTATGTACATTTCAATTGCATAGCAATCATACTCAGAGGTAATACAATAAAAAATTTAAATAGAAATTTTTTTTATTGTAAATTACCTCTGAGGATGATTACTATGCAATCGAAATGTACATAAGAATTTAAATAAAAGAAAAAGTCATTTGTGGTACAGAGGTTTCATTTATTTAAATTAAACATTACATCACAGTTGTTGTATACAGTTAATGGCAAACTTGTTTTGAAAAGATTGCTGTTTGACATATCTGAGTTTAAGGATATCGACAAACAAAGTGTTAGATTCTTCATGAAAGTTTCTACATGTACGAAATTATGTTTAAAATTGGCTCCATAGTATCTCTCAATGATTGCATAGAAGCATCTGTTCTGACATTCTGGAAAATATCAAAAGCATCTTATAAAAGACTATTAGTTGTGATAAATTGTGGTTTTATACTTACGATCCAGAAACAAAAGACCAATCAATGCACTGAAAATTTTCTACATATCAACAGCAACAAGCGCAAATATGGAAAATTACAAACTCAAAATTATGATTTTTTTATAACAAAATGATTGTCAGTTGGTTTACCAAAGGAGTAAATAATAAATCAGAATTACTACGTTGACTACTCTATGTGAGTGAATATGGAGAACACAGCTTGATTTTATAGGAAAACAATACATAGATAGATTATTAGGACAATGTCACCATTTGAAATGGCCCTTCTTCCATTCTTGTGATCCTCTTTTATTCCAAAAAGTGAAGAATCTTATGAAGACAGATCAATCTCATGAACATATTTTCTGAAAACGGTGTGCAGCATTGCTATGCACAGTGGAAAATTTCCATGGAGCAGTATAGAAATTAAAGAGAGGAGTATACTTGAGGGGATAATTTCAAAATTCTAAAAATTATTGAATAATTATTTTTTTCTGCCTCAGTCTGGTATTTTGGCTTCACCCTGTAAACATTATCATTAGCTTCACCATGTACAGAAAATTGAAACCTGATAACGGGATAACAAAAAGTTTTGCCCACAAAATGCAGTAACACCTCAAAATTCACAAACTTTCTGGAAACCTCAGTGAATGTCAAATTTACAAATGTTAAGTCTATCTTTCTGTGTAACTATATTTATTAATTACGGTATGATCTCAGAGAGACCTTATTATGCAGGGTACCTATTCCTTTGTAATCTTTTCCCATCCCTTACACAGGATTCATTTAATGTATAATTACTGCTTTAGTAGTCAAGAACCCACATTAAGCTGAATACCTGATATCCTCTGGCATTAAATTTCCTTAAATTCCCGTGATTTGTAATCAGTTCAAACAGGGTTCTGAGTTGTTGTCTTCTTAGAGAGAGTAGTTCTTTGCACCACTTAACTCCTGAATATTGCCATTGATTACTGGTCTTGTTACAGTACAGGAATGCATGTCTTAGACCCATCAGTGAATTAAAAATCACCATAGTTTTTTCTAGTTTTCATCTCATAGGATCAAACTTTAATGAGCTTATCAAAGGACCCCTCTCGACCAGTTCACCTCTATGGAAGTAGATGCCATATCTTTTGGAGTGGTGTCACCCTGTAGATACTCAGCCCTGTGTGGTTGTCTGCTATATTAAACCCGCAAATAGGTAGAGAAATAAAGGTCCGCCATAGTTTCACATATAATGGTAAAGTGACTAAAATACTCAGGGGCGGTATCTAGTACTCTTTAGGCTCCGTTAAATATCCTTTGTAACATGAGGGTACTGAATCTACATTTATATGTATCACACGACACATCCAGATCAAGAGTATATACCTATCCAGACAGTCAGCCTGAATGACGGTCTTTTTCCTGGATATTGGGGAAATCTACCCCAACCATTACCTCCCCTACATGTGTCTCCCAAGGCATTCTGTAAAAATAATACAGTTATGATTTTTAAGAATTGAAAGAAGAAGCTTAATACATTTTTATATTACAGATTACATACTGAAGTATTTAAACTTACTTCCTAAATGTGTATAAACAATTCTTTGTTGTAACGATTAATTTGTTGTATATGTATTTATAGATTGAAATTATGTTTTTTAAATCTACTATAGTTTTTTCTTGAAAATTTGAAACTTTTAGAAAATTACTTGTGATGTGTGTTTGTATGACTAATCTAATTTGTTCCTTCTGAAATTTAATGTAAGAGGACATTTTAACTTCGATTTCTCTCTTGAAATTTGAACTCCAAACCAGGAACAGGTTGTATTCTACACCTTTATCTGTTGAAAATTTGTCTACAACTAGTTGTTGAAGAGTTAAAATTTCTTTTAGGTGTTGCAAAAAAAGTGTTATCTGTGTCATTCTACTTTTTTCACTATCTTCAAAGTAATGGGCTTTTCCCTTACAAGATTTCTAATATCTCTTCTTCAGTTAAGTGGCTTAATATGCTAAAATGTAGCAACTATTCCTTGATCTAGGTATCAAACTAATGTTATCATAGTTGAAGGCAAGAATATCATTGCTCTTACTAAAAGATTAATATCCAGTAGATTATCTATGATAAAAAGAACTTTAAAGTAAAATTCTAGGCTTACTTCATGGGTAAAATATTTATAAAAACAATTATGGAATAAAATACTACTGGATTATGATTTTAGATCTTCAAAATGTTTTAAAAAATTGGTGTTCTAACTTATCCAAACATTTAATAACAAATAGCATCATCTCTCCATTGAATACTTCCTGTGGTAGAATTCTCTTTTTTCAATAATATTTTGAAGTTCTTTGAGAGATTGTTTTGGTGTTTCATCTATAAAAATTGGTTTATAGAGTTTTCCATGGGTATATACGAGATTTATGTTGAACTTGAGAAACAATTTTCACTCTGATAAAAGCACTAGCCTTGACATTATATCTTATTGGTATATATTATTTTATAATAGAATGTACCAAAGATTCATTTATGTTAAGAAAATACTTTAATGGCAGACCACTTTTCCTGACATGCATCTTGCCTAAAACTCTAACTTTTCTGTGACCGACATCATTGGTTTCTTTATTTTCAGTTTAGAGTCCTTTTAACAACTTTACTAAAGGTACACCATAATAAAAATTTTAAGAAACACTATGCATTGTCAGCAAAAGATGGCGAGGAAAAATAATCCTGCGATGTATATACTCGGAAACACGTAAATAACATTACAGTTGTTTACCTCAATAATATAAAAGGCAGTATTTCTTACGCTATATGCTCGAGTGCTCTTGCAAATTAGTGACAAATCAAACATGGCATATTTGAACCAATAAATTACTGATTTCGAGTTTGTGGTATTTTGATTTTAATAATAAGTAGTTTTATTGGAAAATACTCGTAATTACGTTTAAAAAAGCAACAACAACAAAACTGAAATCTTGTTTCTGTTAATAATACCATCTCGGTATAACTTTTGTAGTTTGACAACCTCTATAGTTACAAATCAATATAAGTCTGCTAACAAAGATCAGTGCTGTGTTAAAAAGAATGAAATACAATGATAAAACAAACCTATAATTTATAATCTTTAACAGCGGAGTAGTCAGACAAAAAATAATCACATGCGTTGTCGTTAGGATTACTATTGTAATCCATTTTAGAAAGTTTTGTTTTCAAATATCAATTATTATTTTTTAAAATTTATTATATTTTATTTGTGTTAAGGAAGCATATAAGACATAAATATGATGGGGGGGGGTGGTTGAAATTTTAATCCAAGTAAATATATAACAAAAAAGCAAAGTTTATTTTGTTTTTCAACAAGTAGCTAATTTTTTTCCAATGTGAAATCCTTGTTGCAGCTTTTCTAGTTCAGTTTATGGTTTTCTATCTTCCTCACCTATCTATACTAGACCATTATACCTGATTTTTCCACTTTACTGTCATGTCCTTCTTAATTTAAATAATCTGCTTCTTCACTTGCATTCAGTGTTCCCAAAACCCTTTTATTATAACTTTTCGTTTTTATAAGCCAGCAAAATAATTCTAACTCATCAATCTACTAATTGGTAGTTTTCACAGAGAATATTCAAAAATTATTAAAAACACAAAATTTTAAATTCTCTTTATAAATAAAAAAATTATGTGAGTGGGTGTGCAGATTACTATTGTGATCCAAGCGAAATTGAAAACACACTAAACTCTTTGCTTCTGTTTATGACCTCTGATACTTAACTGAAAGCAGTGATATAAATGAAAGGTATGACTGGTCAAGATCATAACTATTGCCAACCCCTAATTACAGAAAAATATTTACCCTTGGATTATAAATTTGGGGCATTTATTTATAAAAAATTTTTTACACAAAAAATACATTTTTGTAAAGAATACGAAAAAATACAATTTAATTGAATACAAGAATAGCTTATTTTACTAGGGAGGCTGATTCAGCTTCTCTTTGTAGTTGCCTTCGCCATGCCCGCTGCTTGTTCCGCCACCGGCGTTTGGTCCTGAGTTTTTTCCTCATCGTCTCTCATATCCTCCTCATACATTTCGATGTTGGTGATGGCGAAGTCTTTGTCCTTGACGATCACTCCCGGAGTAAGGACAAGCTCAGTAATTTCTTTATAGGAGGTCCCAAACTCGTCCCTCGGGATCAGAGCAAAGCTGATATCGTCAGCTTCCTCAGAGTCCCAGTAGGAGTACCTCTTCTTTAACTCCTCGACACAGGCCGGCTTGGTCTTGGGCCGACAGCGACGACGCCAAACTCTCTCCCAGCCTGTAATCAAGCAACTACTCCAGTGTTAACTATTTGTTAGTATATGTTATAAGATTTAAAATGCTCACTCACTACTTAAGTCAAATAAAACAACATTTCACAGAAGTTATTGAAATTACTGTCAGAAAAATCCTCAACTACAATGTTACTAAATATCCTAATTTCAGAAAACCCTAATGTTTATTTATTTCCAGTCAGATCAATTCTACCAGAGATTATGTGACATCAGTAAATTGCCAGAAGAAGAAAGAATATCGTGGATTGACCTACCTGAAGTAACTGCAGTTAAATCTATTGGTATGTTTTCTATAACCATAAGGTAGTATTTATATGTGACTTTATATTTACCACAAAAATTCTGAGATGCTCGAACGATTTCTTAAAAATTATATTTAGAAAGGTATGAATTTCTAAAAAGAATTTCCAAAATGGCCTTTTAAGATAGTAAAATTAGATAGAGTTGAGTCTAGAGTATGCCCCGTGCCACGGTGCGATTGTTGTGCGGCAGCTACTGGCAAAATTCGGCATGCTACGCTAACTCACACACACCCCCCTACAGCCCAGACCAGCTTCACCAAACTTTTTCTTGTTTCCGTGAATGAAAAGGGACCTCAAAGGACATCAATTCGACTACATTGAGGTGGTTCAAGAGGTGACGACAAAGGTTCTCAACAGAATTCCGGAAAACGACTTCAAGCAGGCTTTTGACGAGTGCCAGACGCGCTGAACTAAAAAAATCGATGCAGAAGGAATGTACTTTGAAGATTATTAAGTAATTGTATGATACCTGTAATAAATATGGATTTTTGGAACCAGTCCCGAAACTTATTGAATAGACTGTGATTTATACTGTTCAATAAAGATACAGAAACATTTATCTTTATGCTGTGCTGGTCAAAATATAATTGTAAAAAATCATAGTAAGAAAACTATAATCATTCATTTGATCGGGAATAAAACCAGGTTGATATAACTACTGAAGTTAATTCTTTCTCTATTCTCTCTCCATCAGCTCTGCCAGTGTTTGTAGCAAAAATTATATCAATATTTTCAAAACAAAAAGTATCATAAGGTCATCAGCGAAGAGATGCTTCTCACTTTAAATTGTTTCTATTAGGAGATAGTTCCTGCTATATACTTTTGACCATTTATTACTTCTAACCCTTGGAGTTAAATATTATATTTTCCCTTACCACCTGTATTCATATCTATAAATTAGGATGAACTATAATAGTTATAGTCACCTGGTAGTTTCCCTATTTATAATTTGTTACATTTAATTTTTCAGTGTTCATAAGTCTTGATATGTATAGTTTAAATAATGGAAATGTTTGTATTATTTGTGTAGAGCACCATGAATGAACATTGACCACTTATTAACATTAGACCTTTCTGAAAGAAAAACAGTTTTTCACACCAGTATAAAAATGGGAGTACCAAAGTATCACACCAGTACCAAAGTCACCTAAGAGAGGGGCCAAGGGGGTCCGGGCTCCCCTTTAGCATGAGAATAGAATGAAAATTCGTAAATAAATTTAAAATGACAAGAAAATTATTATATGTTTAACTGTAGTTTAGGTGTTGGGTAATATGAAAGACAATAGAAAATAATCTTTAGCCTACTTGTAAATTGAATTCTCTGAGCCAGTATTTCTTCCAGTGAACTTTGCTGTAATAGCCTATATTTATTCTAAATGTGCCAGGCTCCGTTGGATTAAATACTTGCTTTTATTACTTTTATTTGTATCTGAAGCATCCTACTTTAAGAGCCTTATTAGGCTTTAAGTAGCATTAAAATGTTAGCAGTTTTTAAAAGTATAATTAATTTTTTAAAAATTTAACATTTCGCTTTGCAGTAAAATACACAGTTTTTGAGTTGGTACCTTAAGTTATAACAAAATAAGCAAATAAGTTACTTGATAATTGATAGCTATGGGGAAATATTAAGATTTGGGTATTGTTTAGTGCTTTAACAGTTATTTAACTTCTGTTTGTACAATCATAACAGTAGTCCTTGTCCTCTGTGACTGTTTCGGCGGCTTTTAACATCTCTCTACAATTGTCAGAGGGTGTCACTATAGTAGAATCGTTAGTTAAAGAATAACTGCTTAGTAAATAGGAGGTATAACTAAAACCATAAATAGGTCGTAACATATAATGAACCATTTTGAAAATTGTCAAGGTTTAATTAGGCTCGACAGATTAAAACAAGTTTCCGAGATGTGACAAGAGGAGCATACAAACAGTTTTAGTAACATTGTCTTTATTTCTGTGTAAATTCTGAGTTCATTATAAAAAACCAAATCATCTTGTAAAAATAAATATCCCATATATTTGTTAAAGGTTGATTTATTTTTTGCTGTCCATGGTCTTAGAACTTAGACCGTAATTAGAGAATGTTCTTTGATTATAATCGTTTTGTATGTAGCAAAAAAAAAAAACAAGACAACTTCAGTGAAAGTCAATGGTACAGGAATCAAAATGTAAAAACGCCCAATTTACTCATCCAAAAATAATAAACAAGCTACTATACTAAGACATAAGAAACACAGATTTAATCTCAATTTGAGTCTTTTTTATGCTGCATATGCTTAAAAAATAAGTTTTAGAGTGGTAAAAATTCAATAATATTTTCTACAGAGAGGGGAGGAGGTTGAACAAACAGAAAGTTGTAGTTTTGGCCCCTCCCCTTGACAAAATCCTGGATGTGTACCTGTTTCACATTTGAATACATAGTAAATCCAAGTAAATAGAAATCTGTTTAAAAATGATTTAGCAAGTTTAAAAACAACCAGAGGCTTATAAAAAAAGAACATTTCTATACTGGTTACGTATAGGTTATACAAAGTTAAATACAAAAATTATATTCCCAAGAAATCAGATGAGAGTTTCAATTTTGTATAACTCTTCAAAATTTAACTGTAAAACAAATCATCTCAGTTCAGAAATAAGTAGAATAATAAGTAGCAAGCAATGACAGTCTTTCATTTCTTGTATTTTTCCAGAACAATTTAGCTCACTGGAGTTGGAAGTTAATGAGCTAGCATTTAGGCTTATTGTCAGTGAGTTTGTGTACAACCAAGAATTAAGTCATCTTGTGGAGTTTGTTAGATCTTCTATACATTGGAAAGACTCTTTACCACTATTTAACAGGCGTAGTATTATTGGATGTGCAGCAAGAGGTGAGTGGTCAAATAAAAATACAATATATGATATTGAAGTTACTTCTTACTAATATATTCTTTTAATAAAATCCAAAAATATTGTTTGAGTGGTTTAAAATTATATACGTATAAATTAATAATAAAATATGTATTCTTGTGTATTCATAAAAAAATAAGAGAAATACAAATACAAGAATTATTTATTAAATTTTACAATTCAGAGCTTTTCGTAAAGGTCTTCCTGATTCTTAATTATTTCATCTATCTTTCTGTTAGTTTCATCTACTTTACTAATTAAAGTTTGTTTTAAATCTTGTGTAGTTTGTTTAGTTTCATCTAATTTACTATTTAAATCTTGTGAAAATTCGTCCAATTCACTAATTAAAGTTTTCTTTAAATCTTGTGTAAATTGATCTGTTTTCGTAATTAAGAATTTCATTAACTGTAGCATATCTATTCCGGTGTTTACGCTAGTCCCTACAATTGTCTCTGTCCCCACACCCAAATTTTTTCCATCTACTTTATTCATGATTTAAAGTTTCTTCCCTAATAATGTTCTATAGTCTTAATAATGTTCACAGTTTTTTATTAAATTTTCTTAATTAACACTTTTACTTAAGCCAACAGTTTAATAAGTTTGTTTATTACTTTATGATTTATATTCACCATCTCTATTTAACTTTGCCAATTAGTTGGGCGTCAAATTATAACTTAACTTTTGTTATAATTAAATTTATTTTTAAATGTTATTTATTTACCTTACCTATTAATGTCACACCTTCAGGTTTATAAAAGAATTAACAGTCTTATCAATTTTTTAAACATCACTTGCATTTATTCTCTTCAATTAACTCTACACACTATTCCAAATTTATATTAATATTTTGCAGTGACAGGATTGATATCTTAACTAAATTTACAATGATAAAAGGTGGACTTCTGAGGCTTTAGATTTCTAATAGAATAAAATAAAAAAAACAGTATTAAAAATTTTATTCTTGCTCTCGGGGTCGCTATTACGGGAACTTTGCTTTTAAATTAGAAATGGTGACTAGAATAATTTTTATAAATTTGATGAACTTAAAATTTGTTTTAAACTAAAGATAGATGTCTGTTGGCTACACTTATATTCAAATATACTCATTGTTCTGAAGAGTCCCTGGAATCCTGGCTTTGTTCACGTCAGCGCTTACACTTGACACACAAAAACAACTTACTTTTATATTAAAAAAAAAACTTTACGCCAGTGACATCTAAATAATCTTTGCGCCCTGGTTACACTAGCTATGCGGAGTAAATGAAGACCAATAGGATATGGAGACAGAATCTTTATTTTGGAAATCATAGTATGCTTCTGTGCTTAATTTTTTCTAAATTTCTGAAAATTTGTTTGACTTAATATCCAAATTACATCTTTATATAAAGAATTCAACAGTGGCCAATTTAGTTTACCAAACAACAGTTAATTTTACTTTAAGTTTTTTAAAATCTTTCATATGTCAGCAATTAAGTGTAATTGTTTAAAGAGGATATATTCTTCCAGTATACAGATCTTGTATGTACTTTTGAATGTTTTTATCTAGTGAGATATTAATTCCAATTATTAGCTGCTTCTTTAAAACTTGTGCATTTTATTTCGACAATTAATATACTTTTATGTTTACAGTCAAGAAGTGTTCCAACGTTCTAGTGAAGAGGTTGAGTGAAAAGATAGAAGCTCTTACAGACTTACATAAGGTATACAATATTCTGGAGAAGGGTTACAGTTTTGCATTACAGATCCTGATTGCTTATTGTGATATACTTGATGATGCGAGGAGTATGATTCGACGAGTGATGTAAGTAAATGATCTGGGTAATAATTTAGGAATTAAAATTTATTTTTCGTAGTCTTTATTATACAAATAAAAATAATTATACTATGGTTAGGGAAAATTAGAGTACATTTTAAAAAATGATTAAAATGGTGTTGCTAAAAATATGTTGTAACATAATGGCTGAAGTTCATGTTTCTTCAAGTTAAAATGCCTTTGCCTATGTCACAAGGAAACTGACATAAAGAATAATGTACTAAACTGACAGCACGATTAATTAAGTTTGTTTCTTGTATAAAGAAATAAATTCTCTTGTCGCTGAAGTTACGGAACTATTGATTCAGTCAAAACAGTTAATTTTCTTTGTACCAAATTAAGGGCAGTAAAACAAATACAGACTTACAGCATGTATTACAACATATAGAGTTAGGCCTATTTTGAAAATTATGAAATAGGATTTTCAATAATTTAAATTAATTCTAGAAATAAACCATTATAGAATAGAAAAAAAATTAAAATATTTTGATGCAGCTATATTGATGATTATATAATCAATGCTTTTATATAAAGTAAAATAATGATAATAAAAAAAACATAAGAATTTAAGGAATATAACAGTTTAAAATAATATATAACTGTTTGAAATATCTTAAACAATATGACTACACTTACTGTGAGTACACTTATTAGAAACAGTAACTAATCATATAACTACATTTAAAATATAAAACAACTGCGTGTAAATAATTGCATAAATAAGCCCAACATTTTCAAGATATTTTCCATAACACAATAACATGTGGGCAGGAGTGATAGCATTGCTTGCAATATATCCGATCACCTGAAGCACTACAAGTACAGTCAACAATGTCTTGGTTGGGTTCGATCTGTTGCAACAGCTTCGTGGACGGAGTTAAGAAGTGGCACGAAGGGGCATAACAACCCTTCTCCAACTTTCTGGATTGGTTTATTGTTTTTTATAATCGAAAGCTTACAGTGAATTCATTTAAATACTACATATATAATAATAGTGCTGACAAGAAATATTCTCTGCAGTATCAGTTGTTATTTTGATTGTATGTGAGCTATTTTCTAAATATTACTGTAAATTCGAAGAAAAATTTGAAACTTATTTTAAACTCTTGCATTTTGTAGTCCATTACATTCGGTAAAACTTAATTAATCACTTTTACATTAGTTTATAATTATCCGAACTTTAAATTTTATAAATTTATAAAAACTTATGAGCTTTATAAATGTAAGCTAGATAAATGTTATGGCACTTGGATCTTAGATAGAAATTGTGTATTCATAGTCTAGAAAATATCGGGGACTGTCATCATCTCCTATCAGGCCCATAAATCATGGCTTACCAGTTCCAGCCCTTGGACAATCCTATTAGCACGCTTCCATGAACGCCCTATTTACATTTGTTGTGCTTTATACTATACATTAAAAAGTATTAATAAGTAACAAAATAATCGTTAAATGTATAAGGCAGCAAACTCTAAGGGTCGATGTCTTTGAAAATGACCTGCGTCCTCCTCCACCCTCCCTTCACCTACTGCATCTGCCGAGGCCCACAGCCCTCAAGTACCAGCTTATAAAATTTGACCTATACAAGGTTAGTCAATTTAGGTTGTAATATCCAACAATTTTGTTATGCAACATTAATAAACATGTGAATTATAACATTATAAATACTACTGCATTATTCTGTGATACAAAAGTAAGACACATGCTAATTTTACAAGTGTACATCATGGCTCAAATTTTAGACTTTCAACAAAGGATATAATTCTATGTTGTTTGGAATTTTAATAAATAAGATGTTCAAGAAAATGTCACTTGTCACACTACAGTTTTTACATTGAAGTCTTTAAAAGTATTCTTTTAAGTAACTACTGTATATCTAAAATAGTCTAAAACCTAAATCATTTCTTCTAATTTCTACACTACATATTTGTGTTGAGAATTAATTCATTATGCGATGGTCCATGATTTACAGACTGAATGACAGCACTTTGATGACCTATGCATTCAGTACAAGATGCCATATAGAATATATGCTCCTTCCTATAAGACACCTCCAACAAACAATCAGCACATTACAAGAAATACTGCATCTCCTGCATTCTCTGGAGATCAAAGAATACTACTTGCAGTGTCAGCAATTGATTCTTTCTGTATCTGAGGTAAGTATTACAACTGTTTGCTACAAACATGTATTCAATGTATTTTAAAAGTACTCTTTCTTTAACAATATTAACAGTAGAGCCTCTCTTAATTTGTCACGTTCGGGACCAAGCGGCTGGCGAATTTGAAAAAAAGATGAATTACGGAGGCGGTGAAATTAAGGGTAAACATAGAACGTAAATATGTATGTAAAGTAAATAATGTTACACTTAGTTGATTTATGTCGACCAAAATCTCAACAACACTATTAGATAGTTTGTAATTACAAATATGTAGTACAGTACAAAATTACAAATCTATTTTAATTCAAAAATTACACCTTTAATCCAACAACACTCCTGAGCAACAGTCTTGTCAGTAATTCACAGCATTGAAAAATGCGCTGACCTAGCACGAAACGAGTCTTAAATAAATCAGTAAGTAAGTAGTGGTTTTTTTCCCAAGGAATACAAACAAGGGTAACTAAAAACATATTACCTTATGAGAACAACAACACTAGCAAGAAATAATATGGTATATTAAATGCAATGATCTTTCTCAATCAAAATAGAGGTTATATTATATTTTATATATTATATTATATTTCATCAAAAAAAATGTTTTGTTATTCTTTATTGGGGTAATTTAAAGTTTCTTTACTATGGAGAAAGGAAACACGTGAAATAATCTCTTTTTCCTTGATACGAATTATTTTTGTAAGGTATCCTGAAATTTATTTTTCTCTACACATATGATCAGTTTTTAGTGAATTTTTTTTATTAATTAACTGAGATTTCATTGACAATAGAATAGGTTTTGATCATCAACAGTTAACTGGTGAAAGGGAGGTTACTGAAAAAATGATAAGAGTGCAAAAGTCTTAGTCTCAAACATTTGTCAACGGTCTCAAATCTCAAGATTTGTCTCAAGGCTCTAATTCATGTAGTGACTCATACAGAACCTAAAAAAATTTAAGATCTTAAAAATACATTCTACTAATTTATTTCATAGATTGAAAAAAATTAAGATACTTCAGAGGTATCATAGCATTTTTATGCCTTATAATTAAAGTACAATTGTTTTATGCTTAGGCCTACTGTTAAAGTAACAGAAATTATATTCTGTACCATATATAATCCTTCAATATTTCAATTTCCTCGTTACAAAAATGATTAGGGGGAAAATTTTAATATAAAATTAGTTGAATTTTGAACATGTGTGTCAAAATTGTTGGGTTTGAAACAGGAAATTGAAATACTGAATTCTAATATCAAATGCAGAACAAATATCAAATAAATATTAATATAACAAAAAAGTTTGTTTATATTGTTGGAAATTTGTTTAAAATAATTAGACATCTTTATACTGTTGTTTGTTGACAGATCCAAAGTCATTGTTACAAGATCCTTAGCCAACATGGAACTAACTTTTTGGCTGATATAGAAAATCTCTTAGATTTCAGTAGAAATCTTTCAGCCATCAGACAGAAAAGACAACCAGTGTTTAGAGAAAAAGAAAAGGGTACACAACTAAATACAAAACTTCATGTAAATGAATCATTTGATCTGATCGATTTGAATTCTACTGAAAATTTATTTACTGAACGCAACATTGATGAACGTTTTTTACATTTTGAAAGTAAAAAACATCCTTTCGAAAATTTGAGCATAAATAGTACGAAAGAGAAAAACTGTTGTGAAATGATTGAGCTGACAAACCGGAATGAGACAAATATCCAACAATTAAATTTAGGAACTTCTTCTTATGGAATGAATTGTGATAACAGAAGAATATTAAAGAAGTCTTTTCAGAATGAACCTTTAAGAGACTAGGCTTCGAAGTGTTAAATGAGGCCAAACTTATTTTAGTTAATTGAATGTGATTTATTCGCAGAACAGGGTAGTTAAACTTTAGTTACCCTTTAACCTGTCAGCTCTTAGACAAGGATCTGTTTGTGTCATTCTTAGGGAGAATCAGGGGATGAAATTGTGTGCATAGTTTTTTTATTTGTAATTTTCAATGATTTTTCAGTGTGGTTTTAGAGGAAAATGTATTTTACTGTATATATTTTTTATTGTTTTATGTATTGTTCACTATATTTATAATGTATAGTTCACAAAATAGAAAGAAAAAGAGTTTTACAGAAATTGTGATTTTGAATCTGACTGACAAAGCATGGGAATTGATGATGGTGTTCTCTATCTTAATCAAATGATACAAAGAGTATAAAACCCATTTGTTTTACAAAATAACAAAACATTTTGTTTTTTTTTTTGCTTGGTTTTAAATCTATATACTGGTTTTATATGATATTTGATCAAATTTTTGTTTAATTAAAATGTTACTATCTAAGTTTTGGTATCATGTCTTGTGTGCAGCAGAGCTTAAGACGCTACCACCCACAAATGGGTCGCACAAAATTATGTTGAACATTATTTTAAGCCTCATTAACCCTTAGCACTCGACTGTCGGGGGAGCCCCGCCAAGCGTATATTGCAGTTTACTCGTATGTCGGGGTCACCTGACACGATTTTCAAATGCCTATAACTCGTCTGCGGCGAAGCCCACGACATTCAATCTTTTACCGTTTGGTGCTACACTCTATTGAAAATAATGTGAACTAAGTTGAAAATGCCTAGGAATATGTGAGTCATCACAAAATCTAGTTTGCCACTACGTTGTAAGCTGCAAGTAGGTTACAGTTTTGCCGGTTATTTGTTACTCGTAGTTTGCCGTGGCTTCACGTGCAATTAGTGATTCTGAAATTCCTGATCTTTTACTTGATCCTGATTTATTAGAATTTAGTTCAGTTTCATAAACAAAATAACTAAACCAACAGGTATTTGTAAATATAACCAGTTTATGGGTGGTATAGATTTAGCTTTTCAATATAATGAACCGTGCAGTTTTACAAAACGAACAAATAAATGGGGGAGGACAATGTTTTTCTGGCTATTAGATGTAGCTGTAGTAAATAGTTTTATTATCTATAAAAACAAAAAAAAGGAAATGAAAGAAAATCCTGTTAAAAAAAAATAGTTTTGCCAAAACTTGGTGAGGGAACGCATTAGTGATATCAGGAATAACCCGTACAGTGAGAGGGGTTGGCCGTCAACTACTGACAAAGAAGAAAGACTGAATTGAAAATTACATTTTATCTTTTCCAATGATAAAAATACTTCTAAGGATTGTGTAGTTTGCAGTAACAGGAAGATAAAAGGAGGTAGAAGGGAAACAGTTTTTCACTACAAAACATGCGGCAGAAAACCAAGACTTCATCCGGAAGACTGTTTTCAAAAATATCATACTCTGCAAAATTACAAATAAGATAACAAAATCATGTACATACAGTATTAGTGAATAAAAATAGCTTAGTTTACTAAAATCATGTAAGAGAAAACAAAGTTTTCCATAAACAATAATGCAACCTGCAAGTGAGGAATTTGTCACAATTTAATTACAAGTGGGGAAGCAAAGCATGTTACAAAAATCCGAGCGCTAAGGGTTAAGGAGCAAACTTCAAATAAACAGATGATTTCTTGACTAAAAATTAAATAATAATTTTGTCGGTTTAACACCGCCACAGTGGGTGTGTTAATATTTTATTTTAAATTCAAATACATATCTTCTCTTTACTCTTTATTACAAGTTATATGTTATGAAACACAACTTTATGTATAGTACATGAAAAAACATTTTTCTTACCTTTTCATAATCATTTAAATGTATTTCGAAGTAGATTTAGCAAGAATTTTACCATTTGTTGATTCCATCTTCGCATGAGCCACTAGTAATCACTTACACTTTTAAAATGTTTTAAACTTGACTATAGTAGCACTTACTTTGCTTGTTGAGGACGGCCGTTTCGGAAGAAGTGTCCCTTTGTCAACTCAGACCGTAACTCTATAGAGTAGACAAAGGGACACATCTCCCGAAACGGCCGTCCTCAACAAGCAAAGTAAGTGATAGTATAGGCAAGTTTAAAACATTTTAAAAGTGTAAATAAGAATTTTACTTGTTTATATAACAAGCCACTTTTAAAGGTATAGTGGCTAACCATTTTGAAAAAAAATAATTGAAGTCCTAGCCTTTTAAATACCATTTTCAGTACTTGAAAACAACTAAGATTCATGCTACATGTTCTTTAACTTGTTTAAGTGATTTGTACCCGTGAGATACATTAACTAAATAGTTTATAAATAATTACATGCTTTTATTGTGTTTATATTAACCCTTTGAGCATTAGAATGCAATTTGTACAACTCTGGTACTGCTTAACTATTAGTTCAGTTAAAGTCAAATGTTTTTAAAGTAACGATAGCATTAGGTTGATTTAAAAATATATAAAACAACTTGTTACTATTTTAAAGTAATATTAAAAGTAAAATAATGAGAAAAATAACCTAATATTTTCATTTAATGTGCAAAAAGTTGAGTCATAATTATACTGGTAAAAATTAAATAAGTTTTAAGTCAAACTATACATTTTAAAGTTTTTTTGGTGTGGTAGAAAATGATTTGTTGATCCATTAACAAAATCATCAAATTCTGGGTATGTGGGTATTCCTTAATAAAAATAAGAATCTGATATTATGAACTGATAATAGAAATATAAAACACTAACTATATAAAAAAAACTAAACACAATATCATAAATCAAAACTAAAAAAATCTAATGAAATAATAACTAAAATCTGTAAGACAACGTTTAAGCATGAGGTACTAAACTACCACCGAGTGATAGTTGGACAAGTCAATCCTATAGTATAGTTCAAGAATTGTTGATAGCACGTAAAACTACAAGTTTGTCTTTAATTTTCAGGAATTACTACCTCAGGGTATATATCATTTTAAAGAATAGTTATAAGCAAACCTTACATGCTACTACTATTTAATATCATTTTTTTCAAAACTACCGGAGAAAAGAAATAATTTAATCTGTCCCTTATCATTGTCAGACAATGAAATATTTTGGTTATTGGGGATTTACATCAATAACATGGAAAGGAATTGATGTGGAAAAGGATTGATGGGATTTGTTACATTCATTTGTTTAAATACATTATTTTAGTATATTAAGCTAACCTACTTAGGCCTATAGCAAAATTTATACAGTAAACTCCCGATTATCCTTGGGCGGATTAACCGGTTTGCGGATTATCCAGGGTCTGCTATGTTTTACAAATATCCAATTTTTATTCCAACCACATTCATGTGTTTAAATTTCCAAACGGTGAATTACGACGTAAATACATATAAGGCTTAAATAGAAGTTAAGATGAAGGGAATAGATATGTAAATATGTACGTACTAATTTTTACATTGAAAGGAAACCATCCCGACGCGGGACAGTGAAATAAAAGGGGGCGAGCAGACTACTGTATATAAGAGACAATGACAAAATGCTTGGACGCCCGAAAACCTAATGAGTACCATAAGATTGTAAACAAATGTCAGCTAATCTCGGCTATAAATAGTCTAGGACGTGACATGTGCATTATCCATGTCTGTCGTATACATTATCAATCTTTATGGCTTTGTGACACACGTGACACAAGTAGACACTGTACGACAAAATGGTTCTCAAGAAACTTAGATCGCACATTAAAGCTAAATCAATGCTCACAAAAAACAGACGAAAGTGAAAGATTTTTTGTTAAAAAGTAAAAGTATTATGTGTAAAGGAAATTACATATGTACATACATACTTACTTTTGACATATACTTATGTACGTATTGTAAATAGTTAGACATATAAATGTATGTGTTATAATCCGTCAAATACATCGACATTTTAAATTATTTTCTGTATTTATTATGTCCTCTGAAGATTATTTGTGAATTGCATTAACCGGGGTAATTCTTTGTTCATAGCGGATTATCCGGGAAATTCATAATCCGGCGTTGCCGGGCCACCCTATTCCACGGATAATCGGGAGTTTACTGTAATTAGAAACTTTCATTTGTAAATTGCGGATGAGTGCAAAATATTATTCGATTAATAAATCTTAGCATTAAGGTTTGAATGTGCTTATTATTTTAGTTTGATATAAACCAACTATAAGGTATATATACACAACTCTTTGACATTACACAACTATGTATAAAATGTAGTGTAAAATTTATTTATCACTTACATATTTTGACAACTCACAACCACTTGCAAGCATCAATTTTTAGAGCTACTTTCATACCACTTTAAAACTAGACACATAAAGATTTTTGAGTCTTTATATCTAACAATCTCATTAAAATTATTTGTTTCAATCTCAAATAAGAGAATTATTTTACAAAATATGTTGAAACAATGCTGTTTCAATTGAAAAATGAATATTCAATGGTTTTCAAATTTAAACACCTACAGTACCAATTAAATTATGTTTGGTTTGAGCAATTTTAATTTTGAAAATTGTATAAGATTTGGGTGGCTAAGCCAAACTATGTATCTGTGTGTGTTTGTGTTTGTCGGAGTTGTGTGTGTGTGTTGTGTGTACTTGTTGATTGTGCAAGTAGTGTTTTCAAAACCTAGATAATGTTCTATATTGCTTTCAATATATTAATCTTTTCTCATCTTTGTCTGTCCCTTGATATCGACTCTGTATAGAAGATGATATTATTTACTGCTATTTACATGGACAAAAAATATTGTAACCCTTATAGTTTTGCTGGTTTTGCGAAAGTAAAGCCAGTTTGAATTAATTCTAAAAGTCCTAATGTATGTGCTGGCCTTGAAGAAGAATTTTATTTTGATATATATATTTGTGGCGAAAGGAAATTTACTATTGCATTTCAGACTTTTGCAATAGGAACTATTAATATGTTTATGAAAGTTCAGTGTTAAAACAATAATTAAAAATAAAGAAACTAAATATGTTTTTAAAACAGAATAAAAAGTATAAAATAATTTTTCCTACATTCATACGGATTAATTATCCTATACTGATCTATAACCCACTATAGATTGTTCTTAATATTTCTGATAGTATAAAATATAATTGTAAAGTAATTAAGAAAGCATTAATGTAAATAATTGTAAAACTCAAAATAAAAAATGTTGACACAAGCATGGGGCAATAGTAATAAATGTTGACATCATCAACCATTAAGAGATTTCAAATAACCGTGAATATCTTTTAGAGTATCAATAAAATTGTTGGTCATAACTCATAAACCGTCAATATATTTTTCAATGCCTTGCTTTTTTAGTTTTTAAGTTTACAATTATTTTAATTAATTTGTTGTTAATTATTTTACAATTATATTGTATTTTTAAATAAATTACCACAAATTTTAAAAATAATCTGTGTCGGGTTATGAATCTTTAGGCATCAATTATTCTGTATAGATATAAAAGACATTATTTTATATTTGTAGTCTGTTTTTAAAATGAATTAAAATTATTATTTTCAGGTTTTTACCTTTTGTTATAATTTTTTTTGGACATTGTTACATCATTAGTTACAAAAAGTATTTATAGTCAATTCAAAACATATGTTGCATCATTAGTTACAAAAAGTATTTATAGTCAATTCAAAATTAATCTTATCAACTAACCATTAGGTATTGATCTCACATTGCTATTGACATCTTAGTCTTGGATCTTGTTTCTGATTTATCAGGAACTCATTAAGTCAATACTATTGCATTGTTTCCCAGTATAATCTAAGACTCAGGCTTGATGTTCCATGTACCTCATACCAAACTCAGTACAAAATTATACTGAACACTCCAATAACCATTTCCCTAACAACCCAATATTACTGTATTGTCATTCAGATTAAACAGTGGCTAAAGTTTTGAATGTCTAGCTCTTTTGGGAAGTTAGTTGAAAATTAATTAATTTGTACCAAATTAATGGTCAAGAGAGCAAAGTAATAACAACAAATTCATAATAATACTTGTTGAATTTAAAAATACCATAGATTAGTTTGAATTTTTAACATTTTATAATTATGAGATTTGTATCTGCTGTTGTCCTCCTCTACTGTCTAAATTTTATTAACAAATGATATTGGCAGAAAATTGTTCCATTTTCTCTTCTGCTTTGGTCTATCTACCTTTGTTTTAAATTAAGATGGTTAAACAAATTATGAATGTTTGAGCTCCTTGAGTTGACTGCTAAAGTTTTCATTTTTATGATAACCATTAAAAATCATTTGTGAAAAATGTATATAAACTTGAAGACAGTATATTTTTAGAAAGAAATTATTTATTTTTTAATGCCTACATATTAACATAATAATAGTTTTAATGTAATTACAAAGTTGGGATTTTTTCAAATAAAAGCCATTTTTAGCATCTGTTTAGAAGTCGGGAAAACATAGGTTATAGATCTGTTTCGGGATATTTCCCAATTCTATTGATAATTTTTTATTCATATTAATTATAAAAGGTGTTTAGTTAATAATTTACTTAAATTAACTTGTAAATTTTGTTGTCCATGCCATTCAGTAAAACATAAGCCAATTTAAATAAATAATACCACTAGCCTGTATTATTAAATTTTAGGAGATTTAAAGATCAGATTTTTAGCAATCTTTTTAAAAATATAACTTTTATCACCATTTGTTGATTCCATCTTCGCGTGAGCTACTACTGTAGTAATCACTACACACTTTTAAATATTTTAAACTTGCCTATAGTAACACTTACTTTGCTTGTTGAGGACAGCCGTTTCTCAGAGTTACGGTCTGAGTTGACAAAGGGACACATCTCCCGAAACGGCCGTCCTCAACAAGCAAAGTAAGTGCTACTATGGGCAAGTTTAAAACATTTAAAAGTGTGTAGTAGTAACTTTTATATAAAGTTTATAATCACAATTGTAGGATTTGCTGCAACAACCAACTAAAAATAGTCACAAATTGCATGACAAAATCTGAATGTTGACTTTATTATATTCCTGTACCAATGCCATACTGTTACGTAATAATACACTAAGATATCCACTTTTAACTGTTTACGTATAAAGTTTTGCTTTCAACTATCAGAACAACTAAAGCTTAAACATTTCTTTATTGTTAATATTCCAGTAGTAGAAATGGAAAGAGTTGAGGTAAAGTTTCAGCATACATCAGAAAACAATGTTTTGGAATTGTAAGGCTAAATATAGAGGTCTAGGAGGAATTCTTATCAAGAGCCTTATCAAAGCAGATTTTAACACAAATAAAATTTATGGATTAAAATTAATTTTTTTACAAAATTATTTGATACACATATACTGGTGCATAGATATAAAGGTAGGCTTATGTCATATTTTTGTTCAGATGTCCCTGTCTATACAATAATTAAATAAAAGCTACTAATGTGATTTGAAACTAATAATTGAAAATTCCTTTTCTAGTTTTCTCCAAATACCAACATACTCTGCTCCATTAACTTGGAATGTGTGTCTGCTTATCTTTATGTTTCTGTTTGTAACCATCTTATCAATTAATTTTTTAATCAAAATGAAATGGAATTTGCTAGAACACAAATTCTTGTCAATAAATACTAAGACGCACATTGGTCGAATGGAGTTTATCTCTGTGACAAAACAATTTGTTAAGTGTATGTTTTAAAAGTAGTAAAAAAATCATGTGAAAGAATATTTATGATAACAGATTAGAAACTCGTAATTAATTTATTATCACGGAAGCAATATACAGATTCCAACAGAAATATTTAGAATTCTTTACAGTTTATAAACAATTAAAGCAATTGTTAAGTGATGGTGATATGTTGAGATTTGACTATCCATACTCTCTTTCTAACCTAACATTTTTTTTATTAGAGTCAAATCAATCTTTAAAACGGTTGTATATTAATGGTTATCTTGTAATTAGAAAATTATAGGCAGTTAATTAAGTTTAAATTACTTTATGATAAAAGAAAATGTAAAAGATTGATAGAAAGACTTTATTCATGACTCATTTTAATAATGAAAAATACATTTACATGACTGCCATTTTTCAAATAAATATTAGCCATTTTTTCCATTTTACTGTTTTTTTAAAATATTTTTGTATACAAATTCTTTAAATTTTTATCTATCAAAAATTTATCAAAATATTTTTTATTTTTATTCTTAAATTCTAAATGTTTGGAAAATTGGTAAAACAGAGTTTAAGAAATAAGATATTTAGAAAACACTAACATTGTGGATATCTGTGATTTTTTGTAGTTTAACATGATTGAAATGTTTAGGAAAATAGTAATCAAATGTGTTAATTTTTTCTCTAAAAACCTACTTTTAGGGAAATTATATGAATAAAATATTCATAATGATTAAAAATATAGAATTTTTGTTTTAATCTCATAATGGTCACCATTATGAAGAAAACCCTGTACCAGGAGTGTAGTGCTTTGTCAATAGCAAAAATGAAACAAACAAAATTTGAAAAAGTAAAACATACATAAATTACGAATTACACTTTTGCTATTACTTGCGACCAGACATTTGTCCAAGACCACATTTGACCAGACATGCACACATTCAATTTAACAAAACATGTCTTATACATAACATCACTCCTAAAGTGAACATAAAAGAAATAAACAAAGCAGCCATAAAAACTACTAAATTCGGAGAAGCAATGTATATCAAACAGTCAATAAAACAACTTTTTGTAAAGAAAGATAACCTTAACCTAAAATTGTTACATTTACAATGTTGTTTAAATAAACATTTCAAAAACATACGGACATGAATTAACATGCGAACTAATTACAGAATCGCACAAATGGGCCACTAGAACACTACAAGAAATACACGAAACACATAAAAAGAAAATAAATCAACTTTTAAATGAGAAAAATAATAATCGTGCAATAAAAAAAAAACAAATGTCTGGTCGCAAGTAATAGCAAAACTGTAATTTGTAATTTACAACCAGCTCGTCATGAACAGCAACAAGATTTTGATATACATAAATTATTTTTTGTTCAGAAAGGTGTATCTAAATTTTGAATAATACTGGACTCAAAAACACCGATAGCGATGCACCATGAAACTATGCTAACCTACTATCGAGTGACTGGAGATAATGAGTTTTGGAGCTTGTCCAACCCACGTAGCCCCAAATGATATCTTTCACTGTTTGTTAAACCATATTATGTTAACATGTATTTGAGTGTCACATTAAGTTGCTTACTGTGCGTTTATGTTTAAATTCTTACAGATCGGTGTAATGTTGAATGGGTACAAGTGTTTTACCCTTTCCCTCCCCTCAACTGGCTTGTTTCAAAATAAATCAAAGGTTTTTTAGTGAAATTATAAATAGTTATAATAGGTAACAATATAAATTATGTTTTATACTGACTGTATTTTTTTAATGAATTTAATATAGAAACCTATTATAATTGGATATAACAATATAAAACACAAGACCATTCTTTTAATGCAGCTTTATGAAAGATTTTCTGGCGACCCCAATATTTCGTTATTTGGTTTAATCAACAATGAGCAAAAAGTAACATAATTCAACTTCTGCTTGCTCCAATAAAGCAAAATATTTTTGTACTGGATTAAAAATATCCAGAAAATATAACACCATTTTAGTTGGCTAAACTGATTCAGAGCCAATGTATACACCAGTGATCAGTACATGACGGAAGCTACTGAGAAATATAATTTTATTAAACACTTTTAAATGTTTTAAACTTGCCTATAGTAGCACTAATTTGCCTGTTGAGGACGGCCGTCTCGGGAGATGTGTCCCTTTGTCAACTCAGACCGTAACTGATCTCAAGGTTTACGTAGGTTAGGGTGGGGGTGGGATATTTTGGTGGTGTGGGTGTGGGAAAATAGCAAATAACAAGCAAAGTAAGTGCTTGTTACTTAGTGATTACAAGTAGCTCACACGAAGATTTAATCAACAAATGATAATTTTATTATTTAACCATGAAGGTTTCTTATTTAGTACAACCATTTTACAATAAATAGGTTTTGTACAAGTGTATTAAAAAATAAACAAATAAATGTATTCCATACAGTTTAGTAGCAATTCTTGTGTTTTTATTGTATGAGAGTGAAAATGTTTGTCAGAATTGAATTAAATCAAATACAAACTGTGGTTCAGCTCATGACTAAAAAGGTTGTTGATTGTGAAGTGGTAATTTCAGATCAACTTTACATAAAAGAAAAAGACATCAAACACATTTTTCAATCAGTCATGACAATAAATCAATTATGACAACAAATCAATTATTCCACTCAAACAACAACTGATTGGTAGCTTTTCATATCAAACCCAAAGGAGAAAGGCACCTCAAGAACCAGAAACAGAAAAACAACAAGGTTGAAAATTATGTGAGTATACACTCCATAAAGCCTTTCAATAAACAGAAGTGAAACAATATTGCATCATATTCCAGGTAATCATTAGTAAATTACTAAATATTTAAGGATCTGAAAAGATGAAAAGCGTTTTTTTGTTTGAAACTTTAAAAACAAGAGTTAATTTTTATTTGTTGATTCCATCTTCACATGAGCTACTAGTTTTCACTAAACACTTGTAATATTTACAAATGAGTTACGGTCTGAGTTGACAATGGGACACATCTCCCGAAATGGCCGTCCTCAACAAATATAAGTAAGTGCTACTATAGGCAAGTTGTAAATATTACAAGTGTTTAGTTAATATTTTTGTGTTGTAGTAACTCAGCTGGTTCATATTTTGTAAAAATATCTGTGATTGGGCAACATAAAACACTAATTTTATCCAAATCAAAATCTAATTTACCTGAAGATTACAATGTTACACAGTTTTAATGAACAGAGAAGTGTTTGAAAATTTATTCAAACTGAAACTGATTTTTATTGAATATCAGACCTCATTGCCACATCTACATGAATAAACATTAAATTTTTTAAGTTGTTCTACAGTCAAGATAGAAATAACAAGATTGTGTACAATCAAATTATCTCTTGATATTTTTTGTATAAGGTAACACAATGTCTGTAATAACTACATTTTAATTTCTTCTAAATTTATTACTATTTCAATAGTCAGGAAAATCATAAATGAATAGGAGGACAAATTACTCAATAGGCCTAGTGATTCTCCTGTAAAAAGTGGCCTAGCAAGAAGATATCAATTGAGAGATGGCCTTGTTAGAGAGTATACAATGAAAGGTGGTCCAGCTAGATAGTTTCCAGTGAGAGGTGACCCAGCAACAGAGTTTTCAGTGAGAATTGGCCCGCAAGAGAGTTTACAGTGGGAGGTGGTCCAGCAAGTAAATTTGCTATAAGAGGTGGACAAGCAAGAGAGGTTCCAATGAGAATTGGCTTAGAAAATGAGTTTCCAGTATAAAGGGTTGGTGTAGTATGGTTTGGTCCAGTAGTAGAAATTTTCTTATTAAATGAAGGGTGAATGAAAAATTAATTTAAGGTTTGAGTGGTGTCACGACTGAAAATGTCATTTAGAATAACATACAGCTTATTCATGTAGGAGCATATTATGTTGCTATTTACAGTGTTAGAATGTGGTTTATTATATTTGTATTGGAAATTTCCGTCCAAACAGCTTAAGCAGCATTGGTGTTGTTTTGCTTAATAGTGATACTCAGAAATTGAGAGTGATAAGAAGATTTTATAATTAAATATGTTGTGAGAGCTATCGAAAAAGGAAAAAGCAATCGTTGGTTTACCAGAGTCTGTGGTTGAAGTAGTGTTGAATGATGTGGTGGGCATGGTAGATTGTGAATTTTATTGGCTTTAGGCAGTTGTGTATATTTGAAAGCAGGTGCAAGCTGATTTGGTTGAGAATGTGCAAGAATTTGAGTAGATAAGTTGAACATATTATTTACAACATGAGTACTAGTACATTGATTGGAGAGGAGCACCATCGGTATTATACTTATGCTAGAAGTAATTGGTTGAGTTTGAAAAAGCTCTTTAGCCCTTGACTCTTTTGAGACGAACTTATTGAAAGCTTTATAAGACGTTAAGTTAGAGATGGTCAACTGTGTCTCAAATTTGAGGTGAATAGTTATTGGTGAATCTACGTTATTGAAAGCCATTTGAAAAGGAAAAATGTCTGCTAAATCACCCAAGTTCAGTGCCTAAAGGGCACTGATCGCATTTATGTTTAACATAAAGCTGTTGAGCTCATCATGAGTGGCTCACTTTAATGTTGGAGAATTTGAGTATTTGTTTATAATTTTAATCTGCTAAAAGACACAGATTAACAATAGCGCTTTCACAACTACATAAAACCTCATACACAATCATGTAGTTCTCGGGCTAGACAGGTAGCCCTAAAATGATGCCTGATGTGATCCCAAGGTATAAGAACTTATGAGTGTAGCTCAGGTGATTGTTGTGGTGACTTAGTGAGTTGGAAATTTAACTCAAGTTGGCCTAATCTTTAAATGAACCAGGAAGATAGGTAGAGAAGGAAAAGACAAGCTATTTGGCAAACAGAAAGTGCTGTCAACTTCCATGTTTGATGGATTTGGGACATTTCGTAATCAACAGGTAAATGAATTTATTTATTATTAGTTGCTGAATTTTGTTTTGAATTTGATGACCCTATCAAGCCCGAATTTTTCATAAGTTCTTGAATGCTCTTAAACTTTCTTGAATGTCGTGAATTTATCTCAGCATCGGGGACAGAGTCATCACTGATTAAACCCAAAATTTCTCTGAATCAAGCATCAACAAGTTAAATCTTGCTGTGCATTGCTCTAAACTAGTTGTCATTATTGAATTTAAAGTGAAAGTTGAAAAACGACTTGAATTTTGCTGAAATTTAAATTATGAAACCAAATGAAATTTTGAAAATGCTGAAATGTTCAAGTGAAAATACTAAGTCCTTGTTAGAATAAAGAAAATAAAAAACACAGTGAAATAGAAAATTGAAATTAATTAAATGTTTAAAGTAGGAGTAAAGTTTTTTTGTTATATTTAAAAGATATGTTGAAACTTCATAACCCCTTATTTTTATAAATAATTTTCACTGAATTTACTTTCAAATTGTCTTTTTAAAGGTTTTTAAATTGTTTATTTCGAGGTGAGGGGAAAATTTTTAATATGAACTAATTTTCTAATAGTTCAAACTTTTAAAGCATCTGAGCTTAGAGAGATCAGTGTTATAGTTGTCATAAGTTTTGGTAATCCCACAATGATACAAGTGCAAGAAACAAATAACCAACTACCAGAGACCTACCAAAATAGTCTCAAACCTGTTTATATTTCTAGTGTAAGCTTCTTGGACAATATGTGAACACAGCAGGTAGAAAAATGAAGTTACTCAGGTTCAAAACGAGTTTATATTTAAGAAAATGTTTTTTCAAGAAATCAACACTACCTGCCACTTGAAAAAAAATGAAATTACTCAAGTTTATAAGTTTGGCAATGTAACTGGCACACAATTTTTATTTAATAAATGTTTCAAAATATTAAAAGAGTGAAAATTGACAAGAAGAAGTGCTCGCAGAAAGAAGGAACATGCCTACATGCTTTAAATACTCTTCATAGAAAGAAAGTAAATATGTCACGGCTCTAGAAATGTTTAGGTTCCTTAAAATGTATTTGATAAAGATCACTAACTGGAGCAATATTTTTACATCTGTTCAGTAAAAATAATACTGTCATCTGCAGGTTTAAATTTAATTATAATCAATAAATAAACACTTTTAAATGTTTTAAACTTTCCTATAGTAGCACTTACTTTGTTTGTTGAGGACAGCCGTTTCGGGAGATGTGTCCCATTGTCAACTCCCTTGTTGGCAATGGGACACATCTCCTGAAACGGCCGTCCTCAACAAACAAAGTAAGTGCTACTATAGGCAAGTTAAAAACATTTAAAAGTGTTTAGTGATTACTAGTAGCTCACTTGAATATGGAATCAACAAATGTTATTATAAATATTATAGCACAGACATATATAATAGAATATAAAATATGAAAATAAATTCTATTACATTTAATAGAATTTAAATTTAGCTTAAAGTTGAAACTGAAAATATTAATGAGTTATTAAGGAAATTTCAAGAGAAAATAATAATAGCAGAGTCTGTTAATAAGAAACAGACAAATTAATAAGCAAAGAAACGCCATTGACCTTTTCAATAAACACATTCACACTTGAAACAAGAAACATAAACAGCAAGTAGGAAAAAGTATGTAAAAATGGCCCCTCTGATTTAGTTGAATCTGAATATGTCAATTACATCTTTTAAAACTAAATCGCTACTGCCAAAAACATATGGTTTTATCCACAATTTTTCATGGGAATAACATTAAAATATTTGATCTATAATGAAATACTATAGACATTGCTATCTGTACACTACAGATAATACGAAATATAATATTTTATATTTTTAAAATAGAAAATATATATTATTTCATTTTATCTTAACTTGAACTACTAGTTTTTAACTAAAAACATTCATACATAATATGGTATGTTACATTTACCCATAGTAGTACTTACCTTTTTGTTAATTGAAGACAACCATATTAGGAGATGTGTCCCATTGTCAACTCAATGTCACTGTCTGAGTTGATAATAGAAGTCTGAAAAAGCTGTCCTCAATAATCGAAAAAGTAAGTGCAACTATAGGCAATTGTAACATATATATGTACAAATGTTTAGACAAAATTTATATTTTAAAAATATAAAATTCAAAAAACGTTATACAATTTTACAAAACATTTCAAAAAAATTTTGAAATCCATTTCATAATACCATCATATTTTTCACAGTTACTAATTTGATATTTTGATTATTTATTTATTATGATGAATTATTCTGACTTGAGTTGAATTGCTGTGAATTTCTTCACTATAGAAATCACAGAAAACTCATTACATAAGCGGGCAGTGGAGGAGGAATATAAAAAAGAAAAACATATATTCTTGAAACAGTTTTTATATAAAAAAATTATCAATATTGGGGATTGTAATTCTATATAAAATAGTCTAAATACGAGTATAACAAAAGTTTTAGTCTTATCGTATTTTTTTTTTTTTTTTGTACTAGTCCCAGCCTCTATGAAATTCAATCCTGTGGATTTTATATGACTATTCACTACAAGCCGGCAAAGTATTAAAAATACAGTAAATACATTTTTAATGAAAGCTGAACTAAAATTAAGCTTGTGGTAATTTTACAAGTTAAATTGTAAGTCACGTTTTTTTATGTTCATTATTGTATACTACTTTTGCACTTGCCAATCATCCGGGTAACCTATTGGTCACTACACAATACTCACGTGACTATTTATTTATTCTTTGGAAAGAATGAGTCATGAAACAATTTTTTTAAAGTAAGAAATTACAGAAAGTTTTAAGCCATTATAATTATTCCTAGGGATGTCATTTAAAAAGAACTCTTTAAAAAAAAATTGGTCTAAAAAAAATAGCAAAAGTTCAAGGGGTTTAAAAATACATTTTTATTGAACTTTCCTAAAAATACCTTGCTTCAAGTTAGAAAAACATCTTCTTGAGTTTTGCCAAGGTTTAAAATATTAAGATTTTCTGTGTTTGAAAAGTGGGTTTATATGGCATGAATTAATAATAATCTATTTTATTATTTTTTTTGTTAATTTTTTAAAAGCAATAATATATATATATATATATATATATATATATATATATATATATATATATATATATAATAAAGAACTAAGTCAAAATACAAATACAAGAATTATAATTGAATTTAATTCAAATATATATTAACATAATATATACTTACATATACATATATATATATATATATTCAATTATATATATTAAAAAAATGTTTTAACAATTAGAATTGATTTTAATTGTTTAATATTCCTGATGATGTTGGTACTGTTAGCCAACGAAAAGCTTTGAATTGTAAATTCAATTATAATTCTTGTATTTGTATTTTGACTTAGTTCTTTATTAATACACAAGAATACATATTGGGATATATATATATATATATATATATATATATACATATATATATATATAATTTTCAAAAACAACTCAGGTTATTCAAATATAAGAATTTATTAATTTATATTCAAAGCTTTTCGTTGGTAAAAAGTACCAACATCATCAGGAATGAATAGTACAATAATGCAAGATATAAAACATTTTTGAAATTAGAAATAAAATTTTTGCTAAATTTATACAAATTGCCTAGTTTATTTTGTTGCTGTAACATTATAGACATTGAATATAGTATCAAATTTAGAATGTATTTGTGTTTGCTCTTTTATTAATTTGTTATTACTTCTATTTCTAATTTAACATATGTTTTATATCTTGCATTATTGTATTATTCATTCCTGATGATGTTGGTACTGTTTATCAACGAAAAGCATTGAATATAAATTAATAAATATTCTTATATTTGAATAACCTAAGTTGTTTTTGATTACCATACAAGAAAACATTTTATATTTATATTTAATTTTCTGTTTAATTATTTCACATTTCTTTTAAAATCGTTATATTTAAATATTAAAACAATTTTCAAGGACAAGGGTTTTTATTTATTTAATTTAAATTTATTTCACTCCACCTAACCCAAAAAATGAAAGAAGTTTGTTGCAACAAATAATATTCAATATGACTGACATATTACACTATTAAGAACAACTTATATATAAGTATCCGACTGTAGCAAGATGCCATATGATACTGAGGAAGGAGAGAATCATAACTTATTATGACAAGTCCAGTTTATTGGACATAATTCTGCTGTATACCAACACTATGGGAACTGTCTTCTCACTAGGTTTATTATAACCAATGCCTTAAAATTAGTACTTTAAAATTTCTTTTACATATTTTGTGTGTTAGTTTTATCTAGTTTTGGGAAGAAACTAGTAAAAGAAGGAAAAACAACACCAAATTTGGATACAAAAGTAGGATAGATAAAAAATTAATTTTTAAAAGCAAGTTTTAAAAATGTGTTCTTTACAAGTATACAAATAGTTTATCATTTTAAATATAATGATTTTACCAATTATCAACTAATAGAATAAAACTTGCAGTTTTTGTATTGTACCTCTTGAGGTTTTTTTGTAGAAATTACACTTTTTTGTATTAACTTGCCAAAAATATCACTACTTACTAATTTATTCAGCAGACACTTTTTGCGCTAGGTTAGTGCACTATTCAATGATGTGAATTACTGACAAGACATTCTGTTGCCATGTGGTATGCGGGTATTGTTCTACTTTTGAATTCACTGCACTGTGGGAAAGTTTTAGTTTGTCTTGGGGTGAATTTTATCTATTAAGTTGAATAATTTATGGTTTTTAAATTTGTACTTGTATTTGTTCGTTTATTACGTTATTTTTGTGTTTATAAATTTTTAGTTTTTCCCAGATTGTCATTTTGAGGCCTTTTTTTATTAGATGTATGTTTTTTAATGTGGGGAATGAATTATTGTTTTTGATGGCGTGCGTGGCTAAGTTTGAATTGTAAATGTTTGGTTCAATGTATGCCTTAATGTAAACCAAACATTTATACTTAAAACTTAGCTACACACGCCATCAAAAACAACCATACATTCCCCACATTAAAAAACATACATCTAACTTAAAAAACTACAAAAAGTCCTCAAAATGACAATCTGGAAACAGCTGCAAATTTATAATAACTTTCCCACAGCGCAGTGAGTCCAAAATTATAACAATACAGGCATACCACGTGACAACGGAAATCCTACACATGTGGCAAACTAACTACAAGAAGCTCTTAGTCTCAGTTAATGGTCGAAAATGAGGACACGTACTTGGTCCTTTAAAGTTGACTCGCATATGTACAAAGTAATATTTGTGTTTAAGTACATTATAGTGTAAGCGATAAGTGAATACAGAAGAAACAGTGTTGCAAAGTAAAGACATATATATATATATATATATATATATATATATATATATATATATATATATATATATATACATATTACTAATTCAAATAATCCTTAGGCTGTCAACTTATAATTAAAAATACTGTATTTTAAATTATATATGATTGCAGTCTATTATTAGAAATTATATTTAATTCCCACAACAGTTTTATTTGAAGCAGTTTATTTTTGTTTTGTTCAATAAACATAAAATCAGTTCTGATTGAATAATTTAGAAATAAAAAAATGTTTGCAAAATGACATTTTTAATATTGAACCTAACATTGAAAAACAATGTCAAGACTATATTATTGAGTCAAGGCCAGGCACTGTTGATTTTATGTTTGTCCAGCCCATCAATTAATCTAAGTCAAAGATAAAAGACTTTAATGTAGCAAAAGCTAATGACAAAATTTACATAGATTTTTACTTTTTTTTGGGTATTTACAAAGTAGATAAGAACGTAATTAATATTGTATTTATATAATATACATTATTTAGAACCAAACCTATTATACTCATAGATTTTTATATCCATGACGATCAGTGAAGCTAACATATTCCAACTCGTTAAATTAACAACTATTCAAACTTATAATATACATAAATTTATAAAAAATCGTACTGAGATCTGAAGGCAGGCCTACAATAATCGAGATCTGGGCCAGTAATCTACCTGAGACCCTTTTGATTAGGATGACCACCCAATATAAAAACATAATTAACAGTTATTTAGGAAACAACTTTCAGTATTACAACGATATTTCTAAAAATTAGATTCTTGTTTTATAAAAATATTTAGAATATTTCTGCCAATACAATAAGAGTCAAATTATTTCTTAGAATGTTAGGATTGACACTAATGTAAAAGGAGTATTATAGAAAATCCGAGGTAAACCTTTAAACATAAATGTGGCATATTTATATGTAATAGTCCATCCAGAATATAAAGTCCCTTTTTCATATTCCTGCAGATAAAATATTTGAGAAATCTTTATTTTCTTTCTCAGCTCTTTAGGGGCTTTCTGTGATCATGCCCCTTTGGTATGTCTTTACTGAGACCATATTATAGGTCACTTTTAAAAAACCACTGCGACCTACCTCAACAACTCTTTCCAGCAGTAAATCTAGATGATGAAAATCGCTTAGTCCAATTGAAAACATCTCAGCAAATTTTCAAAAATTGATTTTAAATTCACCAAATTGAGAATTTTATTCAATTGAAATATAATATTTGTATTCAGAATCGTAACTCATAACTATTGATAAAGTAATATATTATAAATAATACAATTGACAAAAACTTGAAGCAAAATATTAAAAGAAACAAATATAAATAGCTAATAATATGTATGTGTAGCTAGTTACATATAATTAAGGAGTTTAATCAAATCCTCAACTCTATGTTTGTCCTCATTGTTTTTTTTTCGTTAAAAAAGACTGTTAATAAAATTTGTGTTAATAAAATTTTTTGGGTGCTTTTAAATAAAAAAATTTTTGAGACAACGCACAATTCAAAAATTTTGTAAATAATATTTCGCAAAACTATAACTTTTGTTATAGAATATAAATACTTATATTATTTTTTTATCAAAACGCTAGACTATATTTTATATTATAATAGTTACAAAAGTCAATAAAGCAGAAAGAAGTACAATGGTTAACACAAGTGTAAAAATAACTCTACAATTTTGGGCAAGTGTGTAAAACCTTAAATATCCTATCACTAGTTTAGAAATGTCTAAAATAACTAACAAATCGATGTAGACTCTCACGCGACCTCGTAGGTGCATCCTTCCGATTATTCCGGATCGAATGTCCGCACGTGTCTCACCCATCTCTATTCCGCTGTAAACATGACTCATAAACTAAGAATTTATGCAAGTGATAAGCCTTATCAATCCTCCATCAAAACATTGGTGACCTTGGACAGTGGCCACAGCCAGTTATATTGGGGAATGCAGTTAACGACTCGTAGGGTTAGTGTTTTCAGAGCTGCTATGAAATGGTTCTCGTGTTGTAAGCGGTCGGTGAGTATCATGTACAGAATTTACGTAACTTGCCCGCGTTCCTAGTCTTAGCAATTGTTGCGATTTATTGTCGGAAGCGTGAATGGTGGGAATGTGGTGCAAGTACTTAATCAACCACATCCGTGACTGTTTGGAAACTCTCATTCTTGTGATACGAAAGTTTCTCTTTAGGACACATTTAAAAAATACTTGATGAAATCTAAAGGATGTATTCTGCTATCTATAAGGATAATTCTTGCGAGAGAGGAATCCCTTCATAAAAGTCCGAAGAGGTGAATTCCTCTTGCTAATTTCTACCAGGTTACACAGCTGGTAAAGACGTGTACCCAGACACTCTCCATCTTTCCAACCAGTAGTGTCTTTTTGTTAGTTTTGTATTGCTAGAACTGAACCCTTGTCGTATGTTATTTCACTTCAGAAAGCTTCACTTTCAGTTTTCCCTCTAAGTCCGAGCTTCAAGGTTGTCTGGGAGTAGTGCTTCTAATTGCTGACAAATATATTTCGATTGATATTTTTTTTTTACAAAATAAACAATTAGTAAAATAACAACTTGAAGCAACTGTGGCGTAAATGTTTATATTAAATAAAACAACCTCTTACCACAAATTCAACAATTTTTATTTTAACCTTATGTACATTTCGATTACAAAGTTTCAGAGGTATTTTACAAATGACTCTAAGGTCACTTTAGGACGACTCTAAGGACGAAGATTACTTTGTAATCGAAATGTACATAAGGTTAAAATAAAAATTGTTGAATTTGTGGTAAGAGGTTGTTTCATTTAATATAATTAGTAAATTGTCTACGATCTTAGATTGAATATTTTTTGTTTTCGAAAATCATTAATTTGACAATTAGGTTAAAATATCGTTCCATTTAATTTGATATACTTTTTCATATTTTAAAATATTTTATTTTCTCAATAGATACAAGGCCTCTAATATGTTTTCAAAACTAATTTTACTATAAAATATTTTACAGGCGAGATTGGGAAATTTATCTCCAATTTTTTTACATCAATCTGAAAATAAATTCACATTATTTTACCTTTCATCTTACTCTTCCGGCTCTCATTTGTAAAACATGTTTACTTTTTGAAAGTTTCATTAGGATAATCCATAAAATATTTTAGCATATTTTTAAACTGTATTTACTCTCTCGCCTAATAGTCCACGTTTTGTTTGAGATTGGAATTGTGGACTCAATAACCAATAGAGTCTTACTATAAAGTTTTCATTTATCTAACTTAATAAAATATTATCTTTAAAACAAATTAATAACTTGCGAAATGTACAGTCTAAGTAAATTTATGAACAACGTTATGATGCAAAAAGGCTTATATAGGACGAAGCGATTTTCGTCAGTAGTTGAGTTTGCTTGGTGAATTAAACAACTTTGTGCCTCAGTTAGTTTTTCATAAATTTACTTAAATCATAAAATTTGTTCAAGAAAAACATTAAAGTTTTACTGTTCGTCGTAGAAAAAGACAGCTAACATTCTGTTTACATAATATATAAATTTCTAGTACTCTTTTTCTGTCTTATTAAGATACTGTACTGATAAAAACACTGTAGACCTGAATTCACCGTTGTTATCCCATGAATTTGGGCAAGTGCAATATTTGAGATTATCTTACGCTTTTTCGTTGCCCTTATTCTAGTAGCCTAAATCTATTTATTTTAAAACGTTAAAATAGTGTGACTTATCAAGGTGAAATTTTATCGTAAATTTATCACATATATTTACAGGAATACATATTCGATATTCTGGAAATAGTAAGTTGTTCAATTATGACCTAATATTCTCTCTATCAATTATCATTTTACTTAATAATTTTCGACAACTGAATAATATTGATTTTGGTTCACCCTGTTCCTCCAAAACAGACATCGAATGCATAACAAAATTTTAATGGTCACACAGGTGTTAGTGTGTGGGTCAAATGAGTTTAAACATGTTACAGGTTTTGCGAAATTGAAGTTTTACTAAATTTTATTTTAAATGAAATTAAAGCAATATTGTAACATTTCAAAGGAATCCAGTCAAGTAGAAATGTGCGCTCATGCAGGAGAAGCGCGAAAGCTAAATAGCCATTTAGGATCGTTATTATTTCAAAAGGTAAACAATTTTACAGTGTTGCGATCTCGGAGCCATGTGATGGCGGCTGCTATAGGCATGTCGGCTGATGTTGCCACGTCTCTGCAGACAGAACACCTGAGCTGTCGGCTGTGATTCAGTGACTCTGTGACCGTGCAGTGAAATAGTGTCGCATAATGTTCTTTCTGAAACACTGCAGCAAGAAGAAGAAACGGGGTAGGGAATCGCATACAAATAGCAAGTGGAAGTGTTTAACTGGGTTTTTCCGTGCTCATAAAAAACCTGTAAGTTTACTACATGTGTTTTATCTTCGTTAAATCTTTCTAATTGGAATATGATAAGTTGTATAAAAGCCTTTACAAAATTATAAAATTTCTCAAAAATAATTTTTTAACAACAATATATATTTTTCGATGTCAGTTAATTGTTGTTTCAGTTAATGTTTGTTAAACTCAAACTCTAACGTTTTACGTTTTATTGAAATTTAAGTTCTAGAAAACTGATGGTTAGTAATCCGGTGTATATATTTACATTTAAATAATAACAAATAAAAGAGGTACACACAAATCACAAATTAATTATTTGTTTACTTAACTTTTGAGAGTTTTGTGTACTTTTTTTTTTAATAATTAACATAACCTCACAAGCTAAGCTCAAAAAATAGTTGTTACATTTACATATGTTCTGACGAAACGAACAAACGACGTCGTAGAATTGTAAACGTTAACGCGAAACGTGCATAGTTTTCAGCCTAATAAAATTATATGTAACCCAACTTGTTCCAAATTTATATATATCAACTTGAAAAAATTATTGTAAATGTCACAATTCATAAAAAATATTAATTTACATTGATTATCGCCATTCAAATATAACCTCACTCTACAAACTTACATGTTCACCAAGTTATTTTTCAGTAATTACCTGAGCGATACACCACATTACTATACAGCTATATGAAAACAAAGCTGGAAAGTATCTTGTTAGATATTTTTGGATGTACACAAATTATAATTTTCATCGTAAGCTAACCGGTTGCAGAATTGAATACTAGCGATAAGAACCTATTATTTTGTGTATTGCAAAACATACAAAGGCGAATACGTTGTTTCTATATTGTAAAATTTATTACATCATGTTGTAATTTAATGTAATATAAATTAGTGGTATGTTTTATAAAAAAATCTTTAGTTTATCCACCTTCAGTTTAGCTCTGTGTGTTTGTAAACTAGGCTATTTATTTATATTGCCAAATTTTAGCCTCGTTTTTAGTTTACGATATTCAAAGTCACTCCTTCGCCTTAGAGTGTATTTTTAGTATTATGTAAATATGAAAAAAAAATCGGTTGAAGACTTTGTCAAGTTCGTGATTACCATTTTCCCAAACGTCGCCACTATTTCTAAATAGTAAGACAATAGGTCACGTTTTCAAACGTATGAAACTGTTTGCTATGTAATTCTTTTATCTCTACCCAAGATGTAGGCCTACAGTATTTACAATTAACTTTTCTCGATATAGTCTTCTTGTGTGTTTGTTTCACTTCTCAGAATTAATCCTAAACGACAAATGTATTTATACCTAATACTTGATGTCAGTCCACGTGTTAAATGGTTAATAGGCTACTATATGAGTTTTTGTAAATAACAAGTAATTTGTATAACACTGGCTCATTTTTTAATACGTTAACGAAGGAGGTTGATGATATACTATATCAAGAGTACAGTGGTACAATATATTACAATAAATAATATATTATTATGAAATAATATATTATAAAAATTTAAGAAACCCCAGTACCACAAAAATAATAAAAAATAACTAATATTACAAGTTACCTAAGGTTACACCCTTATGTACGTTTCGATGACTATGTCATCATCATCAGAGGGTCTTATTACAAAATTACTTGTTTTGTTGGTTAGTCTAGTTTGTAATTTGTTGCATTCTAGATTGTAATTTTGTAATAAGACTCTCTTATTATGACGACATGGTTATCGAAATGTACATTAGGATTTAATCTTAGGTAACTCCTAATAGTAGTTATTTTTGTGGTAATGGGGTTTTCCAATATTTGTATTGTATACAAATATAGTTTACGTATATTTGACTCTCAAACCAATGTATATTGTTTATTATATTATATATTATTCTATATAGTACACAAAATGCTAATATTTTATTCATCATTATTAAATAAATGTGTAGTTTGTTGTAAAGTTATTCAAATACAACATGTTTCGCTTATAATCTCAATGTACACTGTTTTAATTTTCGCCTTTAACTATTTTCTTTCATAAACTAGTTTTATTTGAAAGACGAATTATATTTAGTTTCATTAAAACTGCACGCAATGTATTGTTATTGTTTAAATTAAAATTCTAATGAATTTCTTAAACATTAACTTGTAAAATTTTATTACAGATTTTGTTTAATTTGAATTCAGCTCAAATCTCATCCCTATAATATTATTACTTTTCCGGATTTATTTTTTACCAACACGGTGTGTGTGTGTGTGTGTGTGTGTGTGTGGTGTGGGGGTGTGTGTGCGTTCGTAAGTGCGCGCGCTCTTGTGTGTGTGTGTCCGTGAGCGCGAGGGTGCAGTTTTTATAATGGTATGTGAATTTACATTACACCATTTCATTTTTCTTGATTCAACCTACGAACATTTGTGTTCCGAAAAATGTTCAAATATTGCTGTGTGCCCTAAAAAAGAACAATTGCTTAAATATTTAAACATTTTGCACGTGCTTATCTGAAGCATTAATGGAGACGATAACACATAAACAAGGGCCATCCAAACTGAACATTCATGAAAAAAGAAACAATTTGGTTTCATGAAGCAACGACGAAAATCTATGACAAGAAACCCTTGTCCGTATCCCCGCCTGTATACATTTTGCAATGACGAGCTGGCTTCGTCAGCAATAGGCAGCGGACTAATACTTCAACGTATGGTTTTAGAAAAATACTATAATTTAAAGAATATAATAATTTAAATTACACTTTTGGAATCACTTGGCAAAAAAACCTGTACTTACTGATATTTTTCAGCAGGCGCGTTTCACACTAGGTCAGTGCATTCGATGCTGTGAGTAAAAATTGGTGATTCACTGCATTCAACAATGCACTGACCTAGTGCGAAATGCGCCTGCTGAGAAATATCAGTAAGTACAGGTTTTTTTCCAAGTGATACCAAAAGTCTAATTTATAACAAAAATCTCAAGATGTACAACACAAAACTGCAAATAATATAGTACGTTTTAGTAAAGAGTAAATAGAACACAAGATATAATGTTTGTGTTGACCTTGAATCTATTCCTACCTTAATTACTTTACCGTGATTTGTTTGTAAACTCAAGACAGAGAACGTATTCTTGCGTAGTCTAGCAGTGCAACAATGATCAATCTAACTAAAGAAACTTTGCATTTGTCAATCGGAAAGCTATATTAACTTCAGATTTGTTTGTAAACTCAAGACAGAGAACGTATTCTTGCGTAGTCGAGCAGTGCAACAATGATCAATCTAACTAAAGAAACTTTGCATTTGTCAATCGGAAAGCTATCTTAACTTCAGATTTGTTTGTAAACTCAAGACAGAGAACGTATTCTTGCGTAGTCGAGCAGTGCAACAATGATCAATCTAACTAAAGAAACTTTGCATTTGTCAATCGGAAAGCTATCTTAACTTCAGATTTGTTTGTAAACTCAAGACAGAGAACGTATTCTTGCGTAGTCGAGCAGTGCAACAATGATCAATCTAACTAAAGAAACTTTGCATTTGTCAATCGGAAAGCTATCTTAACCTCAGATTTGTTTGTAAACTCAAGACAGAGAACGTATTCTTGCGTAGTCGAGCAGTGCAACAATGACCAATCTAACTAAAGAAACTTTGCATTTGTCAATCGGAAAGCTATCTTAACTTCAGATTTGTTTATAATGTACTTTGTAATAGGCTACCTGGGGCTGAACCAGTTCACTGTATCTATTTTTACGAGTAATTTTCAGAATATTATGAATTTACCTGAGCTTTGTATATCTTTGATATATTTTAAGTTCGAATAAAACAATAGGGATATGTTGCACAATAACGTATGTACTACGATAAAAACAAGAAAAGGATGCTGTTGGAGGCGATTGGGGTAGGATCGCCTTTAGAGTAACTGCAGTCCGCAACCCATGTTACCATTAACAGAGAAACATGTTATTTAATTTTTATTATTTTAATATTTTAAAAAATAATAATATTCCTTTCCACGAACTTATAATAAATCTGTCAGTTTTTTTGTTGTACGTCACACTTTTTGGTAATATTTGGCAAAACACCACTACTTACTGATATTTCTCAGCAGACGCGTTTCGGACTAGGTCAGTGCATTGTTCAGTGCTGTCAGTCACGGACAAGACTGTTGTATTGGTGTTCTGTGGTGTAGACATATACAGTAGTTGTGGTTCATAGAGTTGTTAATTATGTGTTCAAACGCAGTGTTTTGTCGTTTAGAACGTTGGATGGTTTTAGTGGTGTTTGTATATCTCGTAGTTTTCTATTGTGTTTAGTGTGCTACTTTTTGTAGAGGAGGATTTTTAGATTAGTGTCTATATTGTATTGATTAGTGTGTAGTGTGTTCTGTATGTGTGCGGCGAAGTTTGATTTGGATTGTGTTTTTTTATGTCTTTTATGTGTTCCTTGTATCGTGTGGTAAATTTTCTCCCTGTTTGACCTATGTAAAACCTTGGGCAGTCTTTGCATGTGATCTTGTATACTCAGCCCTGTCGTGTTTGTTGTGGTGTATTTATTTAGATGTTTTGTATGTTTTAAATGCTACTTTGTATTTAAGTTTGCGGAATGAGGCAGCTATTTTTTTTATATGTTGTCGTTATATGTTAATGTTAGGTATTTTTGTGTTATTGTTGTTTTTTATTGTGTTTGTGTGTATTAATAATAATAATAAAATAAAAATAGTGATTTTTAAACACTTACGGAGATAAAACCTTGTCTACAGGATTGCTACCCAATGATGAGTGCTTAGTGCAGACTTGGTAAATTAAAAAAAAATTTCTTTAGTTATAAATTCGTGTAAGTCGTATTATTACTTAGTTTAAAGTAAAGCATTTGTTTTAACTTGGTAGTTTCATGAAGCGACGACAAAATCCTGGCCTTTATACATTTTGCAATGACCAGATAGCTTCGTCAACAGTAGGCAGTGGTTGGATACTACAACGTATGATTTAAGAAAAATACTGTAATATAAAGAATAAAATAATTTAAATTACACATTTGGAATCACTTGGCAAAAAAAAAAAAACACTACTTACTGATATTTTTCAGCAGACGCGTTTCGCACTAGGTCGGTGCATTGTTTGATGCTGTGAGTCAAAATTGGTGACTCATAGCATTGAACAATGCACTGACCTAGTGCGAAACTAATCAGCTGAAATATATAAGTAGTGGTTTCTTTGCCAAGTGGTAACAAAAGTTTAATTTAAAAGAAAAATCTCAAGACGTATAAAACAAAACCTTTTCGGCAGGATTGTTACCCAATAACGAGTGCTTAGAGCAGACTTGGTAAATTAAAAAAAAATTACTTTAGTTATAAATTCATGTAAGTTGTGTTATTACTGAGTTTAACGTAAAACATTCGCAGAATATAATGTACAATAAATGTTCGACTTTCGTTGCTATGCATTATTATTAAAATTATAAAATAAGTTTACAAACGCAGCTAAGAAACATAGAGGTTGACGTATTTTTTTAGCTAAATCGTACAGACAACGTTTAACGAACTGTCCAATAGAAACCATGAATGTGATTATACAACAGAAAGTCCAGTAGCCTATAGTTGTGTAGCAGGTTCTCTTTGGAAAGATGAAGTCGGTTGTATGTGCTTGCTTTAACTTAACTCCGTGAGTTTCCCTACTGTGACTCATCTCGAGTTAGGTGAGTCACAAGTCTACCTGGCCGGAAGGATAAGGGATAAGTAGAAATAACGGGACTCATTAATAACGTCTCATTGAACGCCCGAATTGTAAAACTAAATATAATGCCTTGAAATACCTGTTTTGTTTAGTTCAAACCGTTATGTATAGTTCTTTTTTTAGGTAAATTATTAAACCAACATATTTATATAAAACAAGAATTTGAAAACAGAACATTGGGCGAGAAGCGAGTTAGACGTCTACAATTTGAGTTCATCCCCTAACCCACTTGCCCTGGGGCAACCTGATGTGTTACTCTGTGGCCATGTACTCTGTGTAGACCTACCTCTTGCCTTATTGTTTTATTTTGATCAAACGTTTGCCTTATTATTTTGTTTTTTTCAATTATAGTTTTACTTGGCTGATTTAAGATCTATAGAAGATATTTAATTCATTGGGCCTGTGTATGTGCACTCACGGGTGCGTGCCTGAACAAGATAGATAAAGGAATTCCCATTGTATTTAGTTTTCAATTTGAGCGTTCGACGAGACGTAATTAATGAGGCGCGTTATTTCTATTTATCCCTTATCCCTCCGGCCAGGTAGACTTGTGAGTCAGCTTACTCGAGATTAGTCACAATAGAAAAAGGAAAACTTATGCAGTTAATTGAAAGCCATCACATACAACTAACACCATCTTTCCAGAGAGGACCTGTACACAACTATACCTGACGTCTCTTGTTATTGTATAATCGCGTGAATAATTTAACTTGGCAACGATGTTTTCTTGTATTCACTTATCAATTACAGTTTAATGTACTTGAACAAAAATCTTACTTGCTTTATTTAAGAGTCGACATTCTTGAGCTTATTAATTATAATGCTCTCAATATCGAGCTATAGAAGACTGGATGGAGCTCTCGAAATTCGACTTGCAAATATACCAAATAAGATTCTTGTTTAGGTACTTTGAGGTGTATGTAACACACACACACACACACACACACACACACACACACACACACACACACACATACATATATATATATATATATATATATATATATATATATATATATATATATATATTATAACATAATTTCCCTTGGACTTTATCTATGTTATTTCAAATTTGTGAATTTAATAATTGCTGATTAATTAATTGTTTTAAAGTGTTGGGCGCCAGTTTACCTATTGTTCGACTGCAAATTCTAATTAAACATTTTTCTTATATTGTATAATTGTAAATTATACTTCTTATCACTATGACCTACCTTTATTTATTATTTTGATTCACTTCTTTATAAAATGGCAACCAAATTACTTAGAGTAGGCCTTACAAAAAAATACAAACATTTTTAGTTATAACAATTTCTTTACTAGTCCAGAACATTATTAATTACTGTTGCCAGTTAAATACAAACTAAAAACGTTAAATCTACATTTAGTTACACAATTATTTAAGACTATATTGTCGAACCAAAATCTTATAAGGTAAACAACCTATTATTTATTTTCATTCATTTTATTTATTATTATTTAAATTTGTCCAGCTAATAAAATTGTAAAACTTTCGGGGCGTGTTTAGGTTCATGCCTTATGAAATTACTTTTTTCTTTTGAAATTTAGAGTTACTTGTATATTAGAAATTTGTTTTATTGACCAGAAATTTATTTTTTTTAATTAGTTTTTAATTAAAGTTTTTACTTAAGTGCAATGACGTTCTTTCCTTTTTTTTGTGTTCCGTTAATCCTTGGCATTAGTTCGACGATTTTTTTTCAACACTTCACTCACAATTGGTATCTGGTACTCTGACTCAAGGATACCTTTATTATGCAGTGATTATAAATTTAATAATTTAACTATACACCAACTTCTTAACACCACATTTATCGATAATTAAATTACTTATATTTTTTTAAAACAATTTCACACACTTTCTTTAGGCAACATCCACACACGTCCATCTACTTTTTTGGTCGCAAGAAGACTGCCTCTCTTTTTCTGCACTTGAATTTGTTTACCGCGTATTTCCCTTTCTCGTTCATTTTCTACCCAATGAAAAACATCGATCTGGCTTCCACCAATCAAATTTGGAATTCGTACGTTATTTTTACGTGACACATCTGTCGTTCTCTCCCGTCCCTTTCAACTTTCTAAATCCTAACAAAAAACTCTACCCTAGTTCTCTAAGGGTTTTACAAATTGTTTATTTCCTAACTACTTTTTTTATTTCAAACTTTTTTGTTTTTGTTCAATTTATTTCTTTGTCGGCTTTTACTAAGTCAACTTTTGCAAGTATTGCTTACTGTTAATGTTTTAGTTTTTATTATTATTATTTTTTTTATTAATATTTTAAAATTTAACATTATAATATATATGTATATGTATGGGAGTGTCAGCAGGCCCCGATAAACTGAAGCATGGGAAGTAAGAAAATAAAATTTTAGACAGTATTAGCACTCTATCAGAAATTCGCATATATATATATATATATATATATATATATATATATATATATATCGCAATATGTATTCTTGTGTGTTAATAAAGAACTAAGTCAAAATACAAATACAAGAATTATAATTGAATTTACAATTGAAATTGTAAATTGTTAATTGTAAATTCAATTATAATTCTTGTATTTGTATTTTGACTTAGTTATATATATATATATATATATATATATATATATATATATATATATATATATATATTTGTAGCTTTGCAACACTGTTTTCTTGTATTCACTTATCACTTTCTCTATATGTACTTAAACAAGAATCTTGGTATTTATGCGAGTTAACTTTCAAAGATTGGTAGTATCTCCATCATCGGGCATCACTGACCGGGGGTTGTAGTATATTCTCTCTCTTTCTCTTTCTCTCTCTCTCTCTCTCTCTCTCTCTCTCTCTCTCTATATATATATATATATATATATATATATATATTCATATATATTAAGTATATATATCATCTACGTTGAGGATAGATTTACTTATTATTAAATTATTTATATTATAAAATAATAAATCTAATATTATATTACAAAAATTCTGTTTTATAATAATTATTTAATTACGTATTATTTAATACGTCGATATTTAGTAATAGCTTGTGTAGAAGATGTCGAAGTTATTACGATATTGACTTCATCTGCCGACTTAACTAGTGAATGTACTAAAACACGTCCTCGGTCTACTAACATTTCCTGTAACATACATATGTTATCTTTTTAATCTATATTCAGATGTTCATCTAATAGCTCATCAACCCTAACTAACCACGGACTCCATTTTTGTGTGTCATTCTGACGATAGTTTGTTGAATATGCGACAGATGCACCCAGTGACACTTTCGCCCAAGGTGAAATGTGTACAATTGCGCCCAAGCTACCCCTAATATACCTGCGTATGGAAAACCCACATTAGTTCCTGTATTAAGTATATAGCCTCTATGATTCCCATCACACTTTACCCAGGCTTTGGACTGGCTGAGTGATAGAAAACCAGTTTGTCCATCATTTTGGAAAACTGTTTTCCTATCATTTAGGCGTGTTTAAAATCAGCTAATTCGTCGTCATAGTTATATTTTTTACTTTTAAATCATAGTATATCATGTTAACTCCTCTTTTCGTAATTTAATATTGTTAATTTTAATTTTGTTTTTTGTGATGAACTTAGAACGGGTTTCCGTTTGAACCTAGTCTAATTCTTGTAAGTAGGACAGAGTACAAAGATACTTATCAAGAAACATATTTGTAATGTTTCGCTGTTTAATTTTGTTTGCCTTTTTCGTGCCTTGCGATCCCGTAGTCTTTTCAGTATAAGACCTACAAAACATTATGTTCATTATTATGTTTATCTGTAGATCTTAGATGTTGTTATTGTTGTGTTAGACGTTTTATGTATGTACTGTAAGTAGTACTAATTAATTATTATTATTTATTGGCTTTATTCTACTTCAAAATCGTTTCGCTTTAACCGAGTTAATGGAATCGGTCTTATCGAGGCTCTACTGAAAAAAAACTACTGTATTTCGGAATAAATTTTAATGAGGTTTAAATTTAGTAACTGTTTTTTTTTTATATTACTCGCAAAATATTATTTTTTGCCAGTTTTAGTGGACGTTTTTTATCAGAGACCCGCGAAATTCGCGTGATATCAAACCAACGGAAGTAACAGATCAGATGGAAACGGAAGTGGAAGTGCGCTCCACAATACAGTAGTCCCAACATTCCGACAAATCAATAGATCGAAACAACCTTGGAACGCGGTACAGCCGTATAGCACGTCAGTAGTGCTCAGTGTACAGTGTGCTAATTATTGTAACTTGCGATATTAGAACAATTACAGCTGTTTTTCATTATCAAGGTAAAATCTGAGACAAAGAGGCCTAAGTTAGGTTAGCTCTGTGTATCGTTTACTGAACCAGAGACGAAGTTCTAAATCTGCTCGTGGAAAAATGTGAACGGGTTAGAATAACCTTGTTTTCAGCAGTTGCGTTTTACAACAATCGCTTGTTCTATGAAATATTATGTTGTAAAGATAAAAAAAAGCCAGATTATATAGGGCCCTTGTTTATAAAGTGTTCAGAAAAAGTGCAAAGGGGGTATTTGTTATTGTTTAATATAGTCCTGGATAAAAAAATATAACACAGAAAACACCATTGAGCTGGATTGTTTGATTTTAGTTTTGTTACAATGAGTTTATGTAATAACAAAAAATCAGCTGCCCTTATCTTATTTATAGTAACAGATAAAGCAGTCAAATTAAATACTAAATTAAAGTTTAATATAAACTGACAATTCAAATCGTTAATAGTATAATAGCTACTATAATAGTAGCTATATTAATAATAATAATTTACTTATAAAGCAATAATCAGTCCAGTGGAGGTCTATGAGTAGAGACACTGTGAGATCACAAATAATAAATTAAAAACTATTGATAACGATGTTGGTTCCATTGCACCGTGTTTATTTTGCTTTATTTTAAACAAACTTTATTCATGAAACATACGTTTTACACATGTGCATTGTTTTAAACAAACTTTATTCATGAAACATACGTTTTACACATGTGCATTGTTTTAAACAAACTTTATTCATGAAACGTACGTTTTAAACATTTGCATTGGTTTAAACAACTTTATTCATGAAACATACGTTTTAAACATGTGCATTGTTTTAAACAAACTTTATTCATGAAACATACGTTTTAAACATTTGCATTGGTTTAAACAACTTTATTCATGAAACATACGTTTTAAACATGTGCATTGTTTTAAACAAACTTTATTCATGAAACATACGTTTTAAACATTTGCATTGGTTTAAACAACTTTATTCATGAAACATACGTTTTAAACATGTGCATTGTTTTAATCAAACTTTATTCATGAAACGTACGTTTTACACATGTGCATTGTTTTAAACAAACTTTATTCATGAAACATACGTTTTACACATGTGCATTGTTTTAAACAAACTTTATTCATGAAACGTACGTTTTAAACATTTGCATTGGTTTAAACAACTTTATTCATGAAACATACGTTTTAAACATGTGCATTGTTTTAAACAAACTTTATTCATGAAACATACGTTTTAAACATTTGCATTGGTTTAAACAAACTTTATTCATGAAACATACGTTTTAAACATTTGCATTGGTTTAAACAACTTTATTCATGAAACATACGTTTTAAACATTTGCATTGGTTTAAACAAACTTTATTCATGAAACGTACGTTTTAAACATGTGCATTGTTTTAAACAAACTTTATTCATGAAACATACGTTTTAAACATTTGCATTGGTTTAAACAACTTTATTCATGAAATATACGTTTTAAACATTTGCATTGGTTTAAACAAACTTTATTCATGAGACATAAGTTTTACACATGTGCATTGTTTTAAACAAACTTTATTCATGAAACATACGTTTTAAACATGTGCATTGTTTTAAACAAACTTTATTCATGAAACGTACGTTTTACACATGTGCATTGTTTTAAACAAACTTTATTCATGAAACGTACGTTTTACACATGTGCATTGTTTTAAACAAACTTTATTCATGAAACACGTTTTAAACATGTGCATTGTTTTAAACACACTTTATTCATGAAACACGTTTTACACATGTGCATTGTTTTAAACAAACTTTATTCATGAGACATAAGTTTTACACATGTCCATTGTTTTAAACAAACTTTATTCATGAAACACGTTTTGCACATGTGCATTGTTTTAAACAAACTTTATTCATGAAACATACGTTTTAAACATGTGCATTGTTTTAAACTAACTTTATTCATGAAACATACGTTTTAAACATGTCCATTGTTTTAAACAAACTTTATTCATGAAACACGTTTTACACATGTGCATTGTTTTAAACAAACTTTATTCATGAAACACGTTTTAAACATGTGCATCGTTTTAAACACACTTTATTCATGAAACACGTTTTAAACATGTGCATCGTTTTAAACACACTTTATTCATGAAACACGTTTTACACATGTGCATTGTTTTAAACAAACTTTATTCATGAGACATAAGTTTTACACATGTGCATTGTTTTAAACAAACTTTATTCATGAAACATACGTTTTAAACATGTCCATTGTTTTAAACAAACTTTATTCATGAAACACGTTTTGCACATGTGCATTGTTTTAAACAAACTTTATTCATGAAACATACGTTTTAAACATGTGCATTGTTTTAAACTAACTTTATTCATGAAACATACGTTTTAAACATGTGCGTTGGTTTAAACAAACTTTATTCATGAAACACGTTTTAAACATGTGCATCGTTTTAAACACACTTTATTCATGAAACACGTTTTACACATGTGCATTGTTTTAAACAAACTTTATTCATGAGACATAAGTTTTACACATGTGCATTGTTTTAAACAAACTTTATTCATGAAACATACGTTTTAAACATGTCCATTGTTTTAAACAAACTTTATTCATGAAACACGTTTTACACATGTGCATTGTTTTAAACAAACTTTATTCATGAAACATACGTTTTAATCATGTGCATTGTTTTAAACTAACTTTATTCATGAAACATACGTTTTGCACATGTGCATTGTTTTAAACAAACTTTATTCATGAAACATACGTTTTAAACATGTCCATTGTTTTAAACAAACTTTATTCATGAAACACGTTTTGCACATGTGCATTGTTTTAAACAAACTTTATTCATGAAACATACGTTTTAAACATGTGCATTGTTTTAAACTAACTTTATTCATGAAACATACGTTTTAAACATGTGCGTTGGTTTAAACAAACTTTATTCATGAAACACGTTTTAAACATGTGCATTGTTTTAAACACACTTTATTCATGAAACACGTTTTACACATGTGCATTGTTTTAAACAAACTTTATTCATGAGACATAAGTTTTACACATGTGCATTGTTTTAAACAAACTTTATTCATGAAACATACGTTTTAAACATGTCCATTGTTTTAAACAAACTTTATTCATGAAACACGTTTTGCACATGTGCATTGTTTTAAACAAACTTTATTCATGAAACATACGTTTTAAACATGTGCATTGTTTTAAACTAACTTTATTCATGAAACATACGTTTTGCACATGTGCATTGTTTTAAACAAACTTTGTTCATGAAACATACGTTTTAAACATGTCCATTGTTTTAAACAAACTTTATTCATGAAACACATTTTGCACATGTGCATTTTTTTAAACAAACTTTATTCATGAAACATACGTTTTAAACATGTGCATTGTTTTAAACAAACTTTATTCATGATACGTACGTTTTACACATGTGCATTGTTTTAAACAAACTTTATTCATGAAACGTACGTTTTACACATGTGCATTGTTTTAAACAAACTTTATTCATGAAACACGTTTTAAACATGTGCATTGTTTTAAACACACTTTATTCATGAAACACGTTTTACACATGTGCATTGTTTTAAACAAACTTTATTCATGAGACATAAGTTTTACACATGTCCATTGTTTTAAACAAACTTTATTCATGAAACACGTTTTGCACATGTGCATTGTTTTAAACAAACTTTATTCATGAAACATACGTTTTAAACATGTGCATTGTTTTAAACTAACTTTATTCATGAAACGTACGTTTTAAACATGTGCATTGTTTTAAACACACTTTATTCATGAAACACGTTTTACACATGTGCATTGTTTTAAACAAACTTTATTCATGAGACATAAGTTTTACACATGTGCATTGTTTTAAACAAACTTTATTCATGAAACATACGTTTTAAACATGTCCATTGTTTTAAACAAACTCTATTCATGAAACACGTTTTGCACATGTGCATTGTTTTAAACAAACTTTATTCATGAAACATACGTTTTAAACATGTGCATTGTTTTAAACTAACTTTATTCATGAAACATACGTTTTGCACATGTGCATTGTTTTAAACAAACTTTATTCATGAAACATACGTTTTAAACATGTCCATTGTTTTAAACAAACTTTATTCATGAAACACGTTTTGCACATGTGCATTTTTTTAAACAAACTTTATTCACGAAACATACGTTTTAAACATGTGCATTGTTTTAAACAAACTTTATTCATTAAACATACGTTCTAAACATGTGCATTGTTTTAAACAAACTTTATTCATGAAACATACGTTTTAAACATGTGCGTTGGTTTAAACAACTTTATTCATGAAACATACGTTTTAAACATGTGCATTGTTTTAAACAAACTTTATTCATGAAACATACGTTTTAAACATTTGCATTGGTTTAAACAACTTTATTCATGAAACGTACGTTTTAAACATGTGCATTGTTTTAAACAAACTTTATTCATGAAACATACGTTTTAAACATTTGCATTGGTTTAAACAACTTTATTCATGAAATATACGTTTTAAACATTTGCATTGGTTTAAACAAACTTTATTCATGAGACATAAGTTTTACACATGTGCATTGTTTTAAACAAACTTTATTCATGAAACATACGTTTTAAACATGTGCATTGTTTTAAACAAACTTTATTCATTAAACATACGTTCTAAACATGTGCATTGTTTTAAACAAACTTTATTCATGAAACGTACGTTTTAAACATTTGCATTGGTTTAAACAACTTTATTCATGAAACATACGTTTTAAACATGTGCATTGTTTTAAACAAACTTTATTCATGAAACATACGTTTTAAACATTTGCATTGGTTTAAACAACTTTATTCATGAAACATACGTTTTAAACATGTGCATTGTTTTAAACAAACTTTATTCATGAAACATACGTTTTAAACATTTGCATTGGTTTAAACAACTTTATTCATGAAACATACGTTTTAAACATGTGCATTGTTTTAATCAAACTTTATTCATGAAACGTACGTTTTACACATGTGCATTGTTTTAAACAAACTTTATTCATGAAACATACGTTTTACACATGTGCATTGTTTTAAACAAACTTTATTCATGAAACGTACGTTTTAAACATTTGCATTGGTTTAAACAACTTTATTCATGAAACATACGTTTTAAACATGTGCATTGTTTTAAACAAACTTTATTCATGAAACATACGTTTTAAACATTTGCATTGGTTTAAACAAACTTTATTCATGAAACATACGTTTTAAACATTTGCATTGGTTTAAACAACTTTATTCATGAAACATACGTTTTAAACATTTGCATTGGTTTAAACAAACTTTATTCATGAAACGTACGTTTTAAACATGTGCATTGTTTTAAACAAACTTTATTCATGAAACATACGTTTTAAACATTTGCATTGGTTTAAACAACTTTATTCATGAAATATACGTTTTAAACATTTGCATTGGTTTAAACAAACTTTATTCATGAGACATAAGTTTTACACATGTGCATTGTTTTAAACAAACTTTATTCATGAAACATACGTTTTAAACATGTGCATTGTTTTAAACAAACTTTATTCATGAAACGTACGTTTTACACATGTGCATTGTTTTAAACAAACTTTATTCATGAAACGTACGTTTTACACATGTGCATTGTTTTAAACAAACTTTATTCATGAAACACGTTTTAAACATGTGCATTGTTTTAAACACACTTTATTCATGAAACACGTTTTACACATGTGCATTGTTTTAAACAAACTTTATTCATGAGACATAAGTTTTACACATGTCCATTGTTTTAAACAAACTTTATTCATGAAACACGTTTTGCACATGTGCATTGTTTTAAACAAACTTTATTCATGAAACATACGTTTTAAACATGTGCATTGTTTTAAACTAACTTTATTCATGAAACATACGTTTTAAACATGTCCATTGTTTTAAACAAACTTTATTCATGAAACACGTTTTACACATGTGCATTGTTTTAAACAAACTTTATTCATGAAACACGTTTTAAACATGTGCATCGTTTTAAACACACTTTATTCATGAAACACGTTTTAAACATGTGCATCGTTTTAAACACACTTTATTCATGAAACACGTTTTACACATGTGCATTGTTTTAAACAAACTTTATTCATGAGACATAAGTTTTACACATGTGCATTGTTTTAAACAAACTTTATTCATGAAACATACGTTTTAAACATGTCCATTGTTTTAAACAAACTTTATTCATGAAACACGTTTTGCACATGTGCATTGTTTTAAACAAACTTTATTCATGAAACATACGTTTTAAACATGTGCATTGTTTTAAACTAACTTTATTCATGAAACATACGTTTTAAACATGTGCGTTGGTTTAAACAAACTTTATTCATGAAACACGTTTTAAACATGTGCATCGTTTTAAACACACTTTATTCATGAAACACGTTTTACACATGTGCATTGTTTTAAACAAACTTTATTCATGAGACATAAGTTTTACACATGTGCATTGTTTTAAACAAACTTTATTCATGAAACATACGTTTTAAACATGTCCATTGTTTTAAACAAACTTTATTCATGAAACACGTTTTACACATGTGCATTGTTTTAAACAAACTTTATTCATGAAACATACGTTTTAATCATGTGCATTGTTTTAAACTAACTTTATTCATGAAACATACGTTTTGCACATGTGCATTGTTTTAAACAAACTTTATTCATGAAACATACGTTTTAAACATGTCCATTGTTTTAAACAAACTTTATTCATGAAACACGTTTTGCACATGTGCATTGTTTTAAACAAACTTTATTCATGAAACATACGTTTTAAACATGTGCATTGTTTTAAACTAACTTTATTCATGAAACATACGTTTTAAACATGTGCGTTGGTTTAAACAAACTTTATTCATGAAACACGTTTTAAACATGTGCATTGTTTTAAACACACTTTATTCATGAAACACGTTTTACACATGTGCATTGTTTTAAACAAACTTTATTCATGAGACATAAGTTTTACACATGTGCATTGTTTTAAACAAACTTTATTCATGAAACATACGTTTTAAACATGTCCATTGTTTTAAACAAACTTTATTCATGAAACACGTTTTGCACATGTGCATTGTTTTAAACAAACTTTATTCATGAAACATACGTTTTAAACATGTGCATTGTTTTAAACTAACTTTATTCATGAAACATACGTTTTGCACATGTGCATTGTTTTAAACAAACTTTGTTCATGAAACATACGTTTTAAACATGTCCATTGTTTTAAACAAACTTTATTCATGAAACACATTTTGCACATGTGCATTTTTTTAAACAAACTTTATTCATGAAACATACGTTTTAAACATGTGCATTGTTTTAAACAAACTTTATTCATGATACGTACGTTTTACACATGTGCATTGTTTTAAACAAACTTTATTCATGAAACGTACGTTTTACACATGTGCATTGTTTTAAACAAACTTTATTCATGAAACACGTTTTAAACATGTGCATTGTTTTAAACACACTTTATTCATGAAACACGTTTTACACATGTGCATTGTTTTAAACAAACTTTATTCATGAGACATAAGTTTTACACATGTCCATTGTTTTAAACAAACTTTATTCATGAAACACGTTTTGCACATGTGCATTGTTTTAAACAAACTTTATTCATGAAACATACGTTTTAAACATGTGCATTGTTTTAAACTAACTTTATTCATGAAACGTACGTTTTAAACATGTGCATTGTTTTAAACACACTTTATTCATGAAACACGTTTTACACATGTGCATTGTTTTAAACAAACTTTATTCATGAGACATAAGTTTTACACATGTGCATTGTTTTAAACAAACTTTATTCATGAAACATACGTTTTAAACATGTCCATTGTTTTAAACAAACTCTATTCATGAAACACGTTTTGCACATGTGCATTGTTTTAAACAAACTTTATTCATGAAACATACGTTTTAAACATGTGCATTGTTTTAAACTAACTTTATTCATGAAACATACGTTTTGCACATGTGCATTGTTTTAAACAAACTTTATTCATGAAACATACGTTTTAAACATGTCCATTGTTTTAAACAAACTTTATTCATGAAACACGTTTTGCACATGTGCATTTTTTTAAACAAACTTTATTCACGAAACATACGTTTTAAACATGTGCATTGTTTTAAACAAACTTTATTCATTAAACATACGTTCTAAACATGTGCATTGTTTTAAACAAACTTTATTCATGAAACATACGTTTTAAACATGTGCGTTGGTTTAAACAAACGTTATTCATGAAACATACGTTTGACTTCTGCATTAATAAACCCTCACGTTCAGTTATTTATAGATTCATACAAACAGAACAAAAATATCCGACGCTGCATACGATGAAAGTATTTCCTTTTAAATTTAAGTGTATAAAAATTAATATTTGAGGAGGTTATCGCCTCATAAGGGTTACTTTTTTCATTAGAAAACAATAAACAGGAAATGGAAAATAATTTCTTCACAACCACGAAGCCAAAACGTTTTGTATATAGTTTTATCTATATATACATGTAATATTTGATGAAAGTATTTACTTTTAAATTTGAGTGTATAAAAATTAATATTTGAGGAGGTTATCGTCTCATAAGGGTTACTTTTTTCATTAGAAAACAATAAACAGGAAATAGAAAATAATTTCTTCACAACCACGAAGCCAAAACGTTTTGTATATAGTTTTATCTATATATACATGTAATATTTGATGAAAGTATTTACTTTTAAATTTAAGTGTATAAAAATTAATATTTGAGGAGGTTATCGCCTCATAAGGGTTACTTTTTTCATTAGAAAACAATAAACAGGAAATAGAAAATAATTTATTCACAACCACGAAGCCAAAACGTTTTGTATATAGTTTTATCTATATATACATGTAATATTTGATGAAAGTATTTACTTTTAAATTTAAGTGTATAAAAATTAATATTTGAGGAGGTTATCGCCTCATAAGGGTTACTTTTTTCATTAGAAAACAATAAACAGGAAATAGAAAATAATTTCTTCACAACCATGAAGCCAAAACGTTTTGTATATAGTTTTATCTATATATACATGTAATATTTGATGAAAGTATTTACTTTTAAATTTAAGTGTATAAAAATTAATATTTGAGGAGGTTATCGCCTCATAAGGGTTACTTTTTTCATTAGAAAACAATAAACAGGAAATAGAAAATAATTTCTTCACAACCACGAAGCCAAAACGTTTTGTATATAGTTTTATCTATATATACATGTAATATTTGATGAAAGTATTTACTTTTAAATTTAAGTGTATAAAAATTAATATTTGAGGAGGTTATCGCCTCATAAGGGTTACTTTTTTCATTAGAAAACAATAAACAGGAAATAGAAAATAATTTATTCACAACCACGAAGCCAAAACGTTTTGTATATAGTTTTATCTATATATACATGTAATATTTGATGAAAGTATTTACTTTTAAATTTAAGTGTATAAAAATTAATATTTGAGGAGGTTATCGCCTCATAAGGGTTACTTTTTTCATTAGAAAACAATAAACAGGAAATGGAAAATAATTTCTTCACAACCACGAAGCCAAAACGTTTTGTATATAGTTTTATCTATATATACATGTAATATTTGATGAAAGTATTTACTTTTAAATTTAAGTGTATAAAAATTAATATTTGAGGAGGTTATCGCCTCATAAGGGTTACTTTTTTCATTAGAAAACAATAAACAGGAAATGGAAAATAATTTCTTCACAACCACGAAGCCAAAACGTTTTGTATATAGTTTTATCTATATATACATGTAATATTTGATGAAAGTATTTACTTTTAAATTTAAGTGTATAAAAATTAATATTTGAGGAGGTTATCGCCTCAAAGGGTTACTTTTTTCATTAGAAAACAATAAACAGGAAATGGAAAATAATTTCTTCACAACCACGAAGCCAAAACATTTTGTATATAGTTTTATCTATATATACATGTAATATTTGATGAAAGTATTTACTTTTAAATTTAAGTGTATAAAAATTAATATTTGAGGAGGTTATCGCCTCATAAGGGTTACATTTTTCATTAGAAAACAATAAACAGGAAATGGAAAATAATTTCTTCACAACCACGAAGCCAAAACGTTTTGTATATAGTTTTATCTATATATACATGTAATATTTGATGAAAGTATTTACTTTTAAATTTAAGTGTATAAAAATTAATATTTGAGGAGGTTATCGCCTCATAAGGGTTACTTTTTTCATTAGAAAACAATAAACAGGAAATGGAAAATAATTTCTTCACAACCACGAAGCCAAAACGTTTTGTATATAGTTTTATCTATATATACATGTAATATTTGATGAAAGTATTTACTTTTAAATTTAAGTGTATAAAAATTAATATTTGAGGAGGTTATCGCCTCATAAGGGTTACTTTTTTCATTAGAAAACAATAAACAGGAAATGGAAAATAATTTCTTCACAACCACGAAGCCAAAACGTTTTGTATATAGTTTTATAATTCTCTTTGTAAGTTCTAGATTTTGGTGACGGTGGTGACCTAAATTAAGGTCAGAGTGTTTGACCCAACATTCTCTTTTTGTCTCTATAGGTAAATTGTCGCTTCTTAAAATTATAAATCTTATAAAAACAAAGCAATTAAGTCACGGTAACATGATTATAATTAATAAACCCTTGCTATAAAATAGTTACACAACCTTTATGTACATTTCGCTAACTTAACATCATCAGAAGGTTATAGGTGAACTCTTATAGTCCACTTGTAACTTGATGATGCTAACTGTATTAGTAAAACGTACAGAAATTTGTAAACCTATTTTGTAACAAGAGTTTATAATTGCTTATTAATTACAAACAGTGTTTAATTGCAATCTGTTTCCAGCATTATTAAGTAAAATGAATGAAATTGTTAAAAAGTAAAACCCCTAGCACACTAATGAAAACACTACAAAGCAATTACTATTATAATGGTTGGTAGGTACTTGCCGTTAATTTCCGAATATGACGTAAATCTCCAAAAAGCTGCTCCAAATTATTACTAAATTTAATTGTTAATTAACAGACTCCAGCACTTTCGCTATATAACTATCATTCCGATGGCGCTATCCGCAAAATAATATTTCGCGGTTCCTGGCTCTTCTATTCTCCTATGAAGTGCCTCCCGATGCACCCGCACCATAAACACCGCACTACTTAATAATAACGACCGACATGTTCTAAAGTTAATATTAAACTAACTAAAGAGTCTCTGAACTTATAGTTTAAGTAAGTTTGTGTACTTTAATTTTGTCTCAGTTCAGTTAGTTGTAAGTCCGGCGAGTATTAATTAGTTTAATAATGTGGATTATTATTACACCACTCTACTAAAAGAACACTCAAAACGAAAAGCGAAAGCCATAAACATCAAACGGATTGACAATTTACAGCTTTTCTCTGCATAATCCGCTTTTTCTCATGACCCTCCCCTACCTCATGCGAAAGTGGACTCACCCGGTTATGCGTGGAAAATGGAGCTGCCATCCGAGTCAGCTCCTTCTCACTCTTCCACGTTACTTGACGGTCATTATTTGTGACACTTATTAAAAATAATCCTTTTACAACATTAATAAAAAATTATTTCTATTTTAAAATTAATTTTAGGGATTCAATTTGTGCTGCAATAAAGAAGATAGCTACCTCAAGCGAAAGTGGACTCACCCGGTTATGCGTGGAAAATGGAGCTGCCATTCAAGTCAGCTCCTCATCACTCTTCCACATTACTAGACGCTCATTATATGTAACACTTACTGAAAATGATCATTTTACAACATTAACAAAAATTCTTTTCTATTTTAAAATTAATTTTAAGGATTTAATTTGTGCTGCAATAAAGAAGACAGAATAAACGAACTTAACACGATAGTCTATAACAAACAGATATACAACAATTTACACCTGGTTATTATTTCACATGACAATTTTTTTTTTCAAAACTTAAGCTCTCCTAATTTCTATCTTCTTTTCAATTTTTTAAAAACTTACATAATGTGTGTAAAGAGGAATGTTAAGGGGGAATTTCCCATAATACTAGAGAGTAAGGGGTATCCATAGCTCTTGTCTAAATTAGACCAACAACTGGCGGGAATCATAACATGTGAGCCAGCTGAGCTGAAATTAGACCAAACAAAACAACGGCGTTATAATACTGGATAGAAAAACACTTATAGGTTAAGTTATTAAGCAAGGGCCTATTTCGAGCTGTTAAAATTGCGTGTGGTTAAACGTATAACGGTTCTAAACCTGTAGACAACTATATTGCATAAATGCAAATTTTAATCATTACATTTGCATAAAAGAAAGTCTTAAGTATTTAAACACTAGAAAAAAGATTAGAAGTTGTAGAACAGGTTTGACTATAATCAAGCACATTTAAAAAAACCTTTAATGAAATGCCTTAATTTAAATAGACTGTAACTGTAATATGTTTTTGCTTGAGTAGGCTACACCTTAATTCTAAATACCTTACACAAATTTTGCAAGTTAATTTTTCTTCCCTTGCGCCAAAAAGTATGGATTTTCTAAAACAATTTAATTTTTGAGCTGAACTCAATGTTTAGTTGATGTCTAAATCAGAACAATAATACGAGCTGCCTTTTGTACCAGGAACATGTTTAGTTGCCAGGTAGAAATGTCATGATTGCACAAAGTAAATACAAATGCCACGCTTGCACAAAGTAAATACAAAAGCCTTGCTTGCACAAAGTAAATATAAATGCCACGCTTGCACAAAGTAAATACAAAAGCCTTGCTTGCACAAAGTAAATATAAATGCCACGCTTGCACAAAGTAAATATAAATGTCTTGCTAGCACAAAGTAAATATAAATGTCTTGCTAGCACAAAGTAAATATAAATGCCACGCTTGCACAAAGTAAATATAAATGCCACGCTTGCACAAAGTAAATATAAATGCCACGCTTGCACAAAGTAAATACAAAAGCCTTGCTTGCACAAAGTAAATATAAATGCCACGCTTGCACAAAGTAAATACAAAAGCCTTGCTTGCACAAAGTAAATATAAATGCCACGCTTGCACAAAGTAAATACAAAAGCCTTGCATGCACACAGTAAATACAAACGCCTTGCTTGCACACAGTAAATATAAATGCCACGCTTGCACAAAGTAAATATAAATGTCTTGCTAGCAAAAAGTAAATATAAATGCCACGCTTGCACAAAGTAAATACAAAAGCCTTGCTTGCACAAAGTAAATATAAATGCCACGCTTGCACAAAGTAAATACAAAAGCCTTGCTTGCACAAAGTAAATATAAATGCCACGCTTGCACAAAGTAAATACAAAAGCCTTGCTTGCACAAAGTAAATATAAATGTTACGCTTGCACAAAGTAAATACAAAAGCCTTGCTTGCACAAAGTAAATATAAATGTCATGCTTGCACAAAGTAAATATAAATGTCTTGCTAGCAAAAAGTAAATATAAATGCCACGCTTGCACAAAGTAAATACAAAAGCCTTGCTTGCACAAAGTAAATATAAATGTCATGCTTGCACAAAGTAAATACAAAAGCCTTGATTGCACAAAGTAAATAGAAATGCCACGCTTGCACAAAGTAAATACAAAAGCCTTGCTTGCACAAAGTAAATATAAATGTTACGCTTGCACAAAGTAAATACAAAAGCCTTGCTTGCACACAGTAAATATAAATGTCATGCTTGCACAAAGTAAATACAAAAGCCTTGATTGCACAAAGTAAATAGAAATGCCACGCTTGCACAAAGTAAATACAAAAGCCTTGCTTGCACAAAGTAAATATAAATGCCACGCTTGCACAAAGTAAATACAAAAGCCTTGATTGCACAAAGTAAATATAAATGTCATGCTTGCACAAAGTAAATACAAAAGCCTTGCTTGCACAAAGTAAATATAAATGTCATGCTTGCACAAAGTAAATACAAAAGCCTTGATTGCACAAAGTAAATAGAAATGCCACGCTTGCACAAAGTAAATACAAAAGCCTTGCTTGCACAAAGTAAATATAAATGCCACGCTTGCACAAAGTAAATACAAAAGCCTTGCTTGCACAAAGTAAATATAAATGTTACGCTTGCACAAAGTAAATACAAAAGCCTTGCTTGCACACAGTAAATATAAATGCCACGCTTGCACAAAGTAAATACAAAAGCCTTGCTTGCACATAGTAAATATAAATGTCACGCTTGCACAAAGTAAATACAAAAGCCTTGATTGCACAAAGTAAATACAAATGCCACGCTTGCACAAAGTAAATACAAAAGCCTTGCTTGCACAAAGTAAATATAAATGTCATGCTTGCACAAAGTAAATACAAAAGCCTTGCTTGCAGAAAGTAAATATAAATGTCTTGCTAGCATAAATTAAATATAAATGGCTTGCTTGCGCAAATTAAATATAAATGGCTTGCTTGCGCAAATTAAATATAAATGGCTTGCTTGCGCAAATTAAATATAAATGCCACGCTTGCGCAAAGTAAATACAAAAGCCTTGCTAGCATAAATTAAGTATAAATGTCTTGCTAGCATAAATTAAATATAAATGGCTTGCTTGCGCAAATTAAATATAAATGGCTTGCTTGCGCAAATTAAATATAAATGGCTTGCTTGCGCAAATTAAATATAAATGCCACGCTTGCGCAAAGTAAATACAAAAACCTTGCTAGCATAAATTAAATATAAATGTCTTGCTAGCATAAATTAAATATAAATGGCTTGCTTGCGCAAATTAAATATAAATGGCTTGCTTGCGCAAATTAAATATAAATGGCTTGCTTGCGCAAATTAAATATAAATGGCTTGCTTGCGCAAATTAAATATAAATGGCTTGCTTGCGCAAATTAAATATAAATGGCTTGCTTACGCAAATTAAATATAAATGGCTTGCTTGCGCAAATTAAATATAAATGGCTTGCTTGCGAAAATTAAATATAAATGGCTTGCTTGCACAAATTAAATATAAATGGCTTGCTTGCGCAAATTAAATATAAATGGCTTGCTTGCGCAAATTAAATATAAATGGCTTGCTTGCGCAAATTAAATATAAATGGCTTGCTTGCGCAAATTAAATATAAATGGCTTGCTTTTAAATATAAGTAGAGTAATATTATATTAATGTAAGAAAGATAATTTCCAATACGTTTAAATTAACTGACTGCGAACGCCTAGTCGTTGAAGGATGAGTATGAGCCGATTTTATTTAATCCTCAACCCCCCCCCCCACTCTCGCGACAGTCATCCTTTAGTGAGTACTTCTGTCTCACACGCGCATACGGTTAGTATCCTTATCACGCATAGAGGAATCGGGATGTATTGCCCATGCACCAAGCTAATAAGCTTTCCATGGAAACATGAGCTAACTCGACTGGCGGCCTTGCGTTATATCAGTACCTCCTAGAAAACCAGGAGGTACTGGTTATATCCATGACCGGGTGATTCCACTGTATTTTATTAGGGGGAGAAACGTGTATACGATCATAATAAATCCACTTATAGTCTGGGCTAGGAGTCTCCAATCTATTTTACTCAAGGGCCACATCGAAATCTTTTGGAGGAAAGACGGGCAATATTTCAGGGCAGAAAGTCTAGCCACCCCGACCATACACTCACGACGTTTTTTCTAATCACGAGCTCAATGCTGGTTTTTGATAGTTTCTTGCATAGCTTTTTACTTGTTTACAGCTAGTTTTACACTTATAGAGAAAACAAGTGGCAAGTGAGAGACGAGTACTGTACACATACTTAATGGTAAGAATGTTTAAGAGGAAATACATTACCAAATATTTTTTTTCAGTATGCTAGCTTTCCGTGGGACAGAAAAATCTGTTCGCGGGCTGGATGTGGCCCGAGGGCCGTAGGTTGGAGACCCCTGGGGTCTGGGCCATTTAACCGTGCACTTGGCCTTGTGAGATCGCGGTAAGCGAGACGGGAGGTGGAGGGGTTTGTTTATAAATACTTTCCTGCAAACATGATAAGTAGTGTCAAAACACTGACTTGCATGATAGGGTCGATATTAGATAAATTCGATGGTAAAGTAACTTCGGTATGAAATAACAAACTACTTGAAATATGTGTGACATATCGGATGCAGAAGCTGTTGATGTATAGACCATTCTGAAACTGTAATATGTTTTCAGAAGTGTTAGTACACGAGAAAGCGGGAGTGTAGGCTATATATACTAATTGCATGGTTAGCTGGATCGTACAATACATGTTGTTGAATACAGAATACCGAAGGAAGAACTGCCTTCGAACAGCCCTGTAAATCATTTTGGTGTTTACCGTATTCTATGACAAAAAGTCAATTATGTAGAATGCGTGCTAAAATTGTTTTCGCTTTTGTTTCGACAGTGTTTTATAGTGACGGACTGTATTGCTCTGTATTGTGCGTGCTAGTGGACTTTTACTTCTAACGATTTTTATTTATTTTATTTAATAACGTAAAAGAACTTGTAATTTCTAGTTTATAGTTTGTACTTTAAAAGAAGTGACGTTTGCCAGTTTTCTCGTGAAACAGTTTAAACGTTTAGACAAAAAAAAGAAATAGAAGAAAGTGGCAAGGCCAACATCCCTACTTAATTTAAGCCAAATGTCTTATCAAAATCTATTTCGTACAGAATTAAAAGAGAATTTAATGAAGGATATAAAGAAATACTTTACTTGGTTTTGTCATTGTAAACAAACAAATTATGTTTGTTTTTCTTGTTTATTGTTTTCTCGTGATCCTGTTTGGGTTAAAAACTGTCCAATTGTTAATTTATATAAATGTATATTTAAGATAAGACATACTTTTATCTTATGCAGGTTCGGTTAGTTTGGCTTTGTCTGTATTAAACGTAACTGTGAGTGAAGGCTTACGACTGCAGGTGTCAATCTTATAATTTAATACGTTCCTCTTATGAATACGTTTTGTTTTAAGAAAGAAATAATTTATAATTAAATAATACCTAACTAAGTGAATACGTAAGGGATTACTTCCTGACGCGTTTCGAAACAATCGTTCCTTTTACGAAGCAAAGCCTCTACTGGCGGCGTCTCGCAAGGTACAAAGGTTGTCGGTATGAGATTTATGAGTGTAGAGTGGGTGGATTAAGTTGGTTGTATGCTATGTAATGAAATCTCATACCGACAACTTTTGTAGCTTGTGGTACTCCGCAAGTCGAGGCTTTGGTTCGTAAAAGGAACGATTGTTTCGAACCGCGTCAACAAGTACTCTTACGTATTCACTTAGTTAAGTATTTTGTAATTATAGTTTAATCAGTGAATTCAATATGATTACAAAAAGGAACTTTAATGGAATAATGTTAATGTAGTAGCCTATATTGAAATTAATTTTGCTATCAACAGTTCTTAGTATATTTAGTTGTGAACCCCCATTATTTTTATTCACGAACCGTCACTTGGTAACAATTTATAAAAGAACTATTGTCAATTCAAAAATTAGAATAACAGAAACATAATTTAACTGAATTATAATAATTGTAAATGCTAAATGAATCGGGGGCTCGAACCTTTATCGACTTCGCGCCGTCTTGTTTAAGCAGTTGATAGTATCTTTACAAACTTCACTAAGAAAACGTCTCGGGTTCGAGTTTAGGACATCACTATCATCCTGCATTGAAGTATTGGTTTACAGTATATATTGATATCTACCAATAAAGCTGCCAAGCACTCCGTGTAGGGCTTGTTGTATTGACCTTCGAGGGGAATTGTAAGGTAATTCATATCCCTTAATTAAAATTTTGAAAATTATGTTCTTTTTTACACCATTTGGACGTTTGACATTTAACAAAAGTTGAATAAAATTCTCAATATACACATCGTTATTTCTGTTAGGAATATTGGTGCATATTTGAGTGTATTCTTTTGCCTTTCCTAACATCAAAACATTGTTTTTCGTGGGCGCGTTTCGGATTAACTACATTCTCAAAACTCTAAGAGTAGTAGGCCTATACTGTAAATAAAAGAATAATGGAAAACAAACTACTAACACAATGGTTGTTTTAAGAAAGCTTTAATTTATATTACAGAATTTCTGTAAACGGAAAATTTTAATAGAATTTATATTATCTAGTTACGCAAAAATTCAATTTACAATATTTTTCATGAAAGCTTACGTAATTAACTTATGAATAGTAGAATACTATGCAATAATTAAATGTTTGCTGTTCCAGCAAACACAAATATAATCTTATCTTAAATTACCTATTGGGAGGCACCTTTCCTGTAGGATTTCTAATTTTGAATTCATTTTAGGATGGAACCTGTTCTACGTTCTTACACAGGACATCTAAAGAAATACTTCCCTTCAAATATAAAGATAAGGCACGAAACAGATTAAGGTACGGCGAGTCCCGCATTGTTGCTGTGTTCCGTGCATGCGTTTCTGTACTTTCGCGTGGCCGCGTCGTTTTAAAAACACAAAGTTTCATTAAAACCCTCTTATAAATTTCAAAATTGGAATCCGCTACCTGTAAAACCACGAACGAATTATATGATACAAAAAAGGGGGTGAAATATTCATTCTCAAAACAATGAATTATAATATTTATATTGTAAATAATTGATTATCATAATAATTATATTGTTTTTCCGAATTTAAGATGCATAAATTTCATAATACATTTAGTTTTAGACACGTAAATATCTAAAGTTGAAGATTTTATTTTGCTCACTTTGCCCCACGTGTTTTTATATTTTTCCGTTATAACGAAAAGTTCTGACGTCATGTATGTAGTAGATCTAATGCACGATTCAGGCCTCTTATAAACTGCACACACTATAACCACAAGTATTTATTATATTTATATTAATTTCGGGCATTCGCAGGAACTTATAAATTTATGTCACCGAAAATATAAATTAAAACTTCGGAAATATAAAATTAAATAATAAAACATAAGAAATGTAGTCTAAAAGTACATTTTTTAACCTATGAAGGCAATGAATTGCTAAAACATTTTCCCGTTCACTTAGACTTCTGTTATTTTGCAATGAAGTATTAGATATTTTTTTGTAACTATACTTGGTCATTGTAAACGCAAAATTCCTTCTACGCAGAGACGTAGCGAGGTCGCATCCAGGACGGTTATAAACTTTTATTACTCTAATAATATTACTTTATATTATTGTTGAATAAAATTACAACCTCATTCTCTTACTATAGACAACACTGTTAAACAATAAAATATCCCAAAACCAAAATGATATTTATAATATTTGTACTATACAATGTTAATTTATTTACATTTAGTTAACAATGTTAACATCTTCAGAGATATAATCATACTGAAACGACCGAAGCCCCATCTATAATTTTTAGCCCACGGCCCTGAAAGAATGTAGCAAAAGATTTTACAGTTTATGATTTTACCTCTGAAGATGTTAAAAATGTTTACAAAACGTACAGAAAGTGATAATGTATATAATTAATATTTTAAATTTAATTAATAAAAGCATTAATAGTAAGTCGTTCCTATTGGTTTACTATTGCATTACTATTTCACCTTACTAATTGCAATAAACTCTTCGATTTTACTGATTGAAACAACACTTTTCTAATAGTAAAATAATTAAAGTAGTTCGTTTGGTAACTTTCCCTCACATCAACTGCCCTTAGGACATGATATATACCCTGAGGGCACTCGAGGGGATTTAAGTCTCCTTTAATGGGCCTTATGAATCATAACTATACATTGCTACGGATAAGATAATCGATTTTATATGCAGTATTACATATATATTGTGTGTGTGTATGTGTTTGTGTGTGTGTGAGAGAGAGAGAGAGAGATTGTGTGTGTGTCAGTGTGTGTGTGTGTGTGTGTGTGTGTGTGTGTGTGTGTGTGTGTGTGTGTGTGTGTGCGTGCGCATTCGCTCGTGTGTGTGTGTGTGTTAAAATAATTTGCTTTTCACAATACGAGCGTATTTAATTCGCCCATTTTAATACGTTTTCCTTCATGGATGGAAATATATAATGAATAGTTAATGTCCGGAGTACATCCGTTTATTTTGTAACGTATAAAACGCAGTTCTCACGTGTTTCGTTAGAATCTCATCCATTATTACGAGGTAACTCAACAAGAGTTGCGAGAAATGCTAGAGCATATATATTAATTTCAGATACTTAGACAAAGTTGGGGAAATAAAGAAGTTTTAAAAAAATAACAGAAATGTTATTATTTTATTAATGTTATATTCCTTATCGAGTAATTACAAGTATAATTATTTCTGCTTTAGTTTTCTTCCATTCTTCTAACTTATATTTACATCACGTCTTTTGGCTACATTCGGCTTGTTTCCATTTTATGTATTTACTAAAAACATCTTTTTGTACCTGTTTATTTCCTCATCCACACTAAGATATTCATTTTATGAAGTACGTTCTATTCCTATGACCAAAGTTAGGTCTTTTATCCGGAAATTAGACCACAATTTGGCCCGTTAAAGGTCTCGACTCTTGTAATGAAGCCACTGAAAGCAAACCTTATTTGGAATGATTTTTGTGCAACACTTCGCACACTTTTTTTATCTCGCGAAGCGCCAAATCAAAGCAACCGTTTCAAGAACATTGCTATACCCACTCCTAGCAGGGGCGTAGCTAGAATGGGGCACAGGGGGCACGTGCCCCCTCCAAAATAATTAATCTTAGGAGAAAAATATTATCGTATAAAAAATCGCTAGGTTTTTAGCGAAACAGGTTCCTGACGACTCAACAGTTGTGTAATTTTAAGTGCCAAAATACCATAAAATAATATGATTTCTAAAGATAAAAATTTTCCGTTGGCGGATTTCACCCCCCAAACATCGTCTTGGCTACGCCACTGACTCATAGTCTAATGTTGCATCCAATACTTGTTGGAAGATTACATTTCATTACTGTATACATTAAATAGGTGTAAGATATGTCTGGAGAAGGAATGTTATTGCAGGTTATAAAATATTTATAAAGATTAGTGAAGTCTTAAAAAATACTTACAATTATAAAGGTATGGGTTGTTCGTCGATACGTGTCTGCACGTAATGGATGCATGATAGTTTTGGCAATTCCGATAGATTTGATATTTAGCTGTGATTCGTATCGATAGTTGCGTTACGTATACATATACACGAATGCATAATGTAATCGTCATATTTACATGAAAGTCTAAAATGTTTAAGTTGTAAAGCAGGTTTCACAAGTCAGGCGCCATATCTTTTTATCTTTAATCAAATGTCGAAGTTTAAATAGGCTGTAACTAATGTACGTTTTTGTTTGAAGTGGTAACAACTTGATACCAAACACGTGAGATAAATTTTTCAAGTTAATTTTTCTTTTCTTAAAAATATATGACCCTTCTAAAACATAATTTAATTTTTTACATTTGGGCATGAAACCTATGTTAGTTTTATACGTAAAACCGTATAATAATATCTACTTTTATACCATGGATATAGTTTAGGAGAAAAAGAGGAACTGCCGTACTTTGTAGATACGATATTCAGAAAGCAGTGTAATTAGCTGAACTGTATAACCGTCATTACTATCATAGATAATAATTTCCACTGGTCAAGTCGATATGGCAAATATGCACAGATACAACCAATGCCATATAGGCCCATGAGGAAATGTGCAACAGTTACGCCCAGGTTACAAATATACCTGCGTTTGGGAGACCCACATTTTAAATACGATTATTAAATACTTTTATTAAATACGATTATAGCATCTATGATTCCCATCACACTTTACCCAGGCTTTGGACTGGCTAAGTGATGAAAAACCTGTTTTTCCATCATTTTGGTAAACCAGTTTTCCTATCATTTAGGCGTGTTTAAAATCAGTTAACTAGTCGTCATATTTATATTTTTTATTTTTAAATCATAGTGCATCATGTTAACTTTTTTAGTAATTTAATATTGTTAATTTTTATTTTTATTTTTGTGATGAACTTAGAACGGGTTTCAGTTTTAACCTAGTCTAATTATTGTAAGTAGGACAGAGTACAAAGGCACGTCCTTGTGTCGTCAGTTTCTTCATACGTCTTCGCTTTTATACGAGTCATCATTTTTATATTTTGTTACTTTTTTTTAAATCATAGGAATTTGTATCACGTTAATTTACTTTTTTGTAATTTATTGTTATTAATTTTTTTTTTTGTTTGTTTTTTGTGATGAACTTTGTACTATTTACAAATATTGTCATAATTTTTAGCGGTCTTCAGTTTGACCCTACTCTAATTTTTGTAAGTAGGCGGAGCTGAAAGACACGTCCTTATGTCACCAGTTTCTTCGTACTTCTTGATCGTTTTAATAATTCTCACGGCCAGTTTCATATATTTGCATTTTCTCCTCTTCCCTCCAAGGTTAAATTGTATCTTCACGCATGCGCATTCTGAATTTCCCCTTCAGTTTCCCCTAACACGACACCGATTTGGCGGCTTACCAATCCCTTAAAACCCATTGTCACATCCCCATCTAGCCTTACTTTTCAGCCAATGCATATAATAACATGATATTTCAGTTCTTACCATAGGTGTAAGTTTTTTTTAAAAGAAAAGTTCTTAGAAATCATAAAGATTAGTTTTATATTGAAAAATAGAAGTGGAACAATTAAAGGCCAAATTGATCACCAATATTGAGTTTGAATTTCATCATAGGGCTAAAGCAATTCTAATAGTTCTTAAAACTGATCCGTAAATTGATTCAGCTTTAGTTACTTAAAGAGTCGTTTAACGTCGTATTAATGGATTCTTTAAAAGATTGTTTATTGCGTTAAAATTTAAAAAGGTGAATTTTCAGAGATGATCTTCAAACCCTACTACAAATAATGTCTTCTGCTGAGTGGAGAAATTTAAGAGTAAACAAGTTTTTAGTGGAAACTAATTCACAAATGTAAACAGAGTTGTGGAGGGTTAAAAGGACAGTCGAATTGTTTAGGGATAATTGCAAACCTGTTAATGTATGTGGAATATAATAGGCAACTTATGGAGCTAGACTGGTGGGACGCCAGAGGTGTGGCAGGCGGAGAGCTTGGCGCCAGTAGCGGCCACAGCGAGGACCACTCCATAACGGTAGATAGAACAGAGCAAAAGGAGAAAGGTCACAAAGTGTTTTAAAATAGCGCACTGAAATAGCTATTATGCGTTAAGTATTAGTTGGCAGAAAAGGAGTTGTTAGCAATATTCTTAGACACGTCCAGCATTTATTCTTGGTGAAAGCCTTCACTACAATAGATAGATGTATCAAATCTTGATGAAAACCTGAACCATGAGGTTTTCTTAGTTTTTGCCCTTTTACGCTTCTAGCTTTACATTCATAATGTTTCTCTTCGTTATGAAAAACAAAATGCAGAGAGTTTGTATCCTTCTCGATTATGGAGGCCATTAACTGTTGTGGATTGTTTTTTTGAGTCGTTCCCATCTCATTCGTGGTAGAAGTGTATAAGCGATTACCTGTGGTGGACAAGTATATTAAACTTACCGAAATGTTGAATTGGTTTTTGTTTAGTTTCGATTTTCATTGCAAATTTCCTTCTCCAGAAAAATCTGAAAATTAGTTTGAATATAAAAATTAAAATATTAAAGATTAACTAAAATTGTAATAATATTTGGGTTTAATATAAACTTATAACTGTTTTTATAAAAACTTTGTAAATAAATAACCATTTAAAATTTCACAGTTCTGTTTCTAGAACGATTTATCATATTGTAGAACAATATTATCAATTTCTAGAATTACGTTATCAGTTTGTAGAACAATATTATCAGATTGTAGAACAATATTATCAGTTTGTAGAACAATATTATCAATTTATAGAACAATGTTATCAGTTTGTAGAACAATATTATCAGATTGTAGAACAATATTATCAGTTTGTAGAACAATATTATCAATTTATAGAACAATGTTATCAGTTTGTAGAACAATATTATCAGATTGTAGAACAATATTATCAGATTGTAGAACAATATTATCAGTTTGTAGAACAATATTATCTACATAACGGAAGCGGTTAGTCACCTCTCTTCAAACAGGTTGAGAGCAAATCTATTCCAGTAAGCGACTCTGTTCCCGCGAAGTCATATTTGCCCCATTTCCCTACTAGGGGACTTTATATCTCCTATAGAAAGTTGTTTAAACAGATTGCTTCAGCTCAGTTCGTACAAGTCTTGCTATACAAAATCTCTTCTTCAAAAATACGTCTTAAGGAAAAGGACAACAGAATTATTTTTTCACTCGCCAGTTAGTTCCGGCTTGAAGTTTCTTGGAGAAGAGAGTGTTGAAGGGGTTTAAAGAGTTACAGGATTAAATTATAAGTACCAGTCAAAGTGCCCAAATGTTGCGATTGTATTAGTTCTTGTTTTTTTTTAAATGAGTAAATAGGTAATTATTTAAAACCGTCGATTAAATATTTTAACAATACAAAAACCATGCAAAAAAATAATCAGTAATTAGATAATTTGAAATATAAATTTGGCAACAATGTAAACCAATTAACTGCTTGCATTTATCTTGCAACTTTTTGTAATTATTTTTTTGATTTTAACATTTTAATTTATTGATTGACTTATACAACAATGTAACGGATATTTTTTGTTATGAATATTTGTTGAAAAAAAATTATGTAATGTTTATGTAATTTGATAAGAAAATATTAATCTAGTTAGTGTGGCAATGGAGTATGAAAAAAATTGTAAGAGACAATCTAACTTACAAACAATTCTAATTTAGGAAAAAACTATCGTAAAGTCAAAACAAAATTCATAGGCCAGGTTCATGCTTAAGGTTATATTGTATTCAAGATTGGGATTTGGAGGGGGAAGCGGCAAGCTGCTTTTTAGTAAAAAAATTAAAACAGCACTTTAAATGTTACTCTATAAAATTGTATATAACTTTTATTGAAGGAGGAAATTCTACCAGGCTTCAAAACCTTTTAGGCTCCTGATTGTTGTCTTCTACAACATTTAAGCTTTGGAGCTATGGCACAGCAAGTAGTTTTATCGTATGACATATAAATTAAAAATATACGAAACACTCTGACACTTGATTCTACATCGTGATTTCAACAAGTTTTCAACATTCTACACAGGCGATGATAGTCATATTTTGTCTATTTATTTTGCTACACCACACACACACACACACACACACACACACACACACACACACACACACACACACACACACACACACACACACACACACACACACATACACACACAAACACACACACGCCTATCTAGTATTTTTAAATTAGTAAACATAAATCCATTTACTTTTTAAAATACAAGTAAAAATGGTAAATCCAAAATTTTAAGTAAATATAATAAACGAGTAAATATTGTAATCATGAGTTACAAAATAACCGCCAACACTCTCTAGTGACATGACATAAAGTGAAACAAATTATAAAATCTATTACCTGTTATAAAAAAAAATAGTTTATCCCAGATTCTTACTTAACGAATTAAGCTTATAACTTGGCTTTGAAACGTTTTTCAACTGTAGTGGTTTCTTTCGCACTTGGTCCCACTTTTTATCATTTGACTGAATTTTCAAACAGTGAGGTTTGAATGGGATATTTGCTTCAATAAAATTATTGATTTCAATACAATATAAAAGTATGTCTGTATAAGGAAAGGGCAATATGAGAAGAAATTAGACGAAGTCTGTTCCTTAGATAGACTCTCTTCTACTTACATCTCTCTCTCACACATACACACAGCCACCATCATCACCACCACCACCAGCGTCATAACCACCATCTTATATAACTTTCATTTGAAATTCCTATAACTTTATAAGTTCATATGAAATTCTAATAATTATATGCATATTTCATTCGAAATTTCTATAACTTTATATGTTCATATGAAATTCTTATAATAATATGTTTGTGTGTAGTTCATTTGTAATTACTATAAAATTATATGTAGTTTTTGGAATTCTAATAACTATATCTGTAGATCATTTGAAATTCCTATAACTTTATAAGCTCATATGAAATTCTTATAACTATATGCGTATTTCATTCGAAATTCCTACAACTTTACGTGCATTTAATTTAAAATGGTTATAACTTTATCGCACAATTATTTTAAAATGAAAACTGATCTACTTAACAGCTGATAGATATCTCCAGCCTTTATGACGTCACTCGATAGTAATTTTGTTTTGTTTTAAAACACGTGTCTACATAATTGCTTGTCATTCCTTGAAACGCAAATATTTAGACTTGCGCAGTGGATCGTCATTTATTGTGGTAGCAACAATGAAAGGCGATAGTTAGTCATACGAGCATTATTAGTCTAGTTATGTAAAGCGCAAGCATATTGTTACTGTCAATGCTTTCTTTCAGTCAGTCTCAGATAACTTAAACATTGAGTCTGAGCATAACGGAAAAAATAATTTTAAATTTGATTTTCTATTGCAAATGGAAGAGTAATTTGTTTGAATAGCTGAAGTATGTGCATATATAAGTTATTTTAAAAGTAAATATTACTCAATCCAAAATTTTCATTACTAAAATAGATAATTTTTTTAAAATCAATTTAGCATATAATGTAACGTGTTTATGTCTGCCGTAATGAGTTTTAAAATTAAATATTACAAATTAATACTAAAGAAAATTTTAAACGCCGTGGAAAATTTTCTCTGAATTATTGTACGGTAGTCAATAGATGTCAACGTCCATCTAGATAAACAGATGGTCATTGAGTTTTAAAATTAAATATTACAAATTAATACTAAACAAAATTTTAAACGCCGTGGAAAAATTTTCTCTGAATTATTGTACGGTAGCCAATAGATGTCAACGTCCATCTAGATAAACAGATGTTCATTGAATTAGCCACAGTACATTGTGAGCCAATAATCGTTGTTAAAGACAGAAATAAAACAATTATTAAAGATAAAACGGGAATCCTGTTTCCCGACGAAGCAGTTTGGAGAATACACGTGATAGGTTCTCTAGTTCGATATATTTTGCTTTTCACAGTGTGATGTGATACAGGGAGAGACGTTTATGGTTCCAGGGAGAAAAATAAATAAATAATAGAAATGTTGATCAGAAAAGGTTAAAGTAGTTGAAATGATGTCTAATACAATAAACAATAGAGCGAAATAAGGCAAAGTATATTAAACGGAAAATAAACACATAAATGCGAGCTTGGTCCCCATAAAAGAATGTACGTATGACCATTCTTGTTCTAAATAAAAATCAGCGCTACTTGAGCTAGGTTTGTGTATATTTTGAAATGTTTAGTAGTGGCTCAAGATTAAGGTAGAAACAAACAACGAAACTGGTGAGTCTGCGAAGTTCAAATTTATGATGTTACCGTTTATCATCAGTGATGTCATCATTATCAACATAATAATAGTAATAATAATCATAATCTGCGTCTTTGTCGTCTTCATTACCATGTTTATCTATTGCACGTTTATCTATATTATGTTTATCTATTACCATGTTTATCTATTGCGTGTTTATCTATATTATGTTTATCTATTACCAGTTTATCTATTGCATGTTCATCTATATTATGTCTATTTATTACCACGTTTATCTATTGCATGTTTATCTATATTATGTTTACCTATTACCATGTGTTATCTATAGCGTGTTTATCTATATTATGTTTATCTATTACCATATTTATCTATTACCATGTTTATCTATTGCGTGTTTATGTATATTATGTTTATCTATTACCAGTTTATCTATTGCATGTTCATCTATATTATGTCTTTTTTACCACGTTTATCTATTGCATGTTTATCTATATTATATTTATCTATTACCATGTTTATCTATTGCATGTTTATCTATATTATGTTTATCTATTTATCTATATTATGTTTATCTATTACCATGTTTATTTATATTATGTTTATCTATTTATCTATATTATGTTTATCTATTGCACGTTTATCTATATTATATTTATCTATTACCATGTTTAGCTATTGCATGTTTATCTATTACCATCTTTATCTGTTGCATGTTTATCTATTGCATGTATATCTGTAACTTGTTTATCTATTACCATGTGTATCAATCATTCAGACTCTGTGCTCCCCTTTGTAACACTGACATGTGCTCTCGCTTCTTCTCATTTAAATTACAATTATATGTATTTTAACTTTGCAACACTGTTTTCTTGTATTCACTAATCACTTTTACTATATGATAAGTAAGATTCTTGTTTAAGTACATATATTGAAAGTGATATATAAATATATTTAATGCTATAATAAATATATATATATATGTAATACTAAAATCGTACAGCGATAGACTTGATTCTGATTCTGCACAACATACATTTTAAAATAATAATGTAGGTATAACTATAATTTTATATACACAGTGTATATCATAGCGTTCAGATTAGAATGTAGAATAGTACTATACTCGTATAATAAATCAAGACTCTTGCCCATGCTCCAAAGAGGTTATACTTGAGCGAAGAGAACATAATCCAGTGACAAGGGTCCATCAAGACTAAACATTCTATAAAAAACAACGACGTACAAAAAACATAACAGTCCACCCGCTGGTACGCCTGACAAAAACGCAAACCTCTCGTCTGTACGGACTTTCATCCACCTCCCCCTAAAAACCTTCTACAACCCCCAGTGTATCCCCTTCATTTTGACAATCCTTGATCTACATCATCATTAAAAATCTTCAGCTACTTGTGGTATATACTGTACATCCGCTCATCTCTAGAATTCACTGAGGTTATTCATTTGTCTACTTCAGCATCTCTGTCTAATATAATCTTTCCAGATTTCAGACGCTACACACTCGCTTTTGGTGATCATTCATTTTTCCGTGCAAACACTATTTCATTACAATAAAGTATTTTGTTATCGTAATGCTCACTTTCATTATATAGAGCCTTTCGTCGATCCTTTTCGCTTGTCCAATTTTTTAATCTGATTTCTACATTGTCCTTTCTTTTCCCCTATCATAATAATTATGTATAAAAGATATGAAAAGACTGGGAATTTAGGTAGGATAAAATTAAGATGCTTTATATTGAGTTTGTAGTTAAGCTCTGTGGTACAATTATATTAATTGCGATTTTGCTATTTAGCGCTTAACTGCGTGTTATTTATCTTCTGAATTCGCAATGTTGATTGTTAAATGCTGCACGGAATTGTGTTTACTGTACTGGTTGCGATAACAGTTTCATAATAATGTTTGATAAATCAATGAAACTGTAAAGTGGTGCTTCGAAGTTATTTTTGTTTAATGTAGTTTTTTATAGAGATTTATAAAAGGAGATTTAAAAATTAATCATGAGTAAAAATTACTTTGTTTCTTGGCCTAAATGTACACATTAATTAATTATAATTGATACTCCCTTTTTACAATGAATAAGGCATACCAGAGCAATCCCGAATAAAGATCTGCAACACTCGTAGATTCTAATAACAGGTAATCTCCTTAAACGGTAGAAACATCATAAAGTTATCGAAGGAAATTAAGGTATTTCAAGTTGTGTATTAAGTTAGTGTCTTACAATTTAATTATAACAACTCAAGTCTTTGATCTAAACCATTTTATTTGTAATTCACATACAAAACCATTAACACTTTCTCTTACTTTTGAAGTGACTACTTCTTATCGCTCGGCATGACTGTATCCTTTCGCACGGGATTGATTCTATCGCACCCGTCACGAGACGCTTGATATATATAGATATACATTTACTTGTATTACTAACGACAGTCTCGACTGATACGTTGCGGCAGAAGTTTACTTTTAATTTATCATATGCATACAGGGTCTGTGTATATATATATATATATATATATATATATATATATATATATATATATATATATATATAGATGTTTTGGACTAGGAGACTAACATACTTACCTTGGTAAGAGTCCACTCTGTAGTCTTGAAATAGAAACACATAAAGGCACTTAACCAATGATATATTTCAACCACACAGTGGTCTTTGTCAATCAAAGAGAAAACACAAAAAGAAATATGAGAGAATGAAATAAAATAAATATAAGTTGTAATCACAGATGTGTAGAAATCAGATGTCACAGATGCACAGATTAAAGATATATGTATTGTTTCCATGAACATATGAGTGATTATAGTTTATATAAGTCTGTCAGGGGAAAAGAGATTGGAGACGTCTGATGAGGATATTAGGAAAAAAGTGAATGGATTTATCTGATATATACATACATACATACATACATATATACATACACACACACACACACACACACACACACACACACACACACACACACACACACACACACACACATATATATATATATATATATATATATATATATAGCTCATTGTAATAATGAAAATTGACAAACAATGTTAATTGTAGCCAATTATATTTCACCAAGAAATAGTGTACGAGAAATAATTACATTTTTACATAGAAACTTGTTGATATATACAGAGGAAGGTTCTAAAATACTTGGTGAAAATTACCACGGAATGCCAATGATTTTGAGTGTTGATTTTAACAATAACTTTGCTGAAGATACGTCAAATCCATTGGTAAACCTTTTAAAAGATAAATTAGATTTAACAATGTCAAATGATAAAAACATATGTACAACAAGATATGGAACAACAATAGATGTCGTATTTACAAGATATTTAGCAAATTTTTATTCAAAAGTTTTCATTTCATATTTTAGTTATCATAAACCAATAGTTTCATTTTTACAAAACAATAATAATCAAAATGACGTAATTATATCAGAAATACAAGATAATAATGAGAATGTAAATAATCAATAAATAAATACGTTATATAAATGTATATTACTACTCGTGTTATATTTTGAACAAATTTTGAAAATTTTAAACATTGTAAATACAAATTGTAGCAGGAAAAATAAAAACATGAATATTTTCTTTTAAAGAACTTAAATGATTTTGTGTGATTTTATTATGAAATAAAATATTAATAATAATTAAATATTAAGCGGACATACAATTTTATTAACGCACATATAGTCATAACGCTCGATAAGTTAGTCACCTCTATCGGCACTCACCAAGTGTCACGCGCCTTTTTTTCTGTTTGAGTGTTTAATGATTTATAATCAAAATAATTATCATAATGATGAAAATCAATTCGTTTATTATGTGATCTTACGGGTAAAAAGGTTATTCCAATTGTTAAATTAACTTTTTGCATTTACTTTTATTTTTGTAATTATAAAAATGAATTAAAGTGTATTATCTCTAAAGATATACTAAATTAAAAACGTTGTTGCTTTTTTAAGGTTTAACAATTTACTTAAAAAGCCATTTCCAAAAATTTCATTTATGTAAAATATACAGTTAGTTTCTTGAGTAGAAATACTAAAAGTGTAGATTTTATGTCAACCGAAATTGAAATCCGGTTCCTTCAGAGTTTTCAACGATATTAAAAACCTATTTAAATTTTTTTTAAACTAGCCATTTAGACAACCAATTTTTGAGTGAATATGTGATAAGATAAGCCTCATTGATCTATCATCCCTTGTATATTTTTATGAAAAAATCCAAAAGTCTATAGTATACTCTACATTACCGTACCTCACACTAAGTATAGACTGTACCTGAAACAAAGAACGGCCTCCCTTATAATGACGGTGTATATGTTATATGTTTTACACACATATGAATAATAATAATTATGAATAATAATGTCATGAATAATAATGATAATAATAATCCTAAAGTCATTGAAAACATGATATTATAAACATTTATTACACTTTTGCTATTACTTGCGACCAGACTTTTTGTTAACTAACGGTTGTTAAATTGTTAACTTACACTTGGAGGAAACGTTTTCGTCTTACGACTTCCTCAGCCTCCCGTAAGTCGTAAGACGAAAACGTTTCCTCCAAGTGTAAGTTAATAATTTAACAACCTTTAGTTAACAAAAAGTCTGGTCGCAAGTACTGGGAAAAGTGTAATAAGTAATTAACAACCAGCTCGTCATGAACAGCAACAAAATTTCGATATTATAAACATAATAATAACTCGGTTTTTGTGCAACCAACCGAGTGTTATACTGTAATTGCTTTGTTAAACAGCAAGAATGGGCAACTACTTAACTCTAAATGGCCACTTTAATATTTTCATTGAAGACGAGGGCTGCACAACTAATTCCACGTGTACTTCAATAATCCAAATGTAGGCAATCCATATATCGTATAGTATGCGTCGTATATTGAATAATATGAATCAATAAACGTTACGTAAAACTCTTCATACACATTTAATATCAAGCTCAATCTATAAAGGATCAAAACACGTATAATATACAATTTTTAGTTGTTATTTAATCATGTTGTTTACACTCATCAGAAGGCAGTAGTGAAAAAGCTCTAATTAACTTAAATTTAAAATTTTCCATAAGTATGTAGGCCTACCTACTTCAATTTATGATAACATGTGGGCGGGCACAATCGTTCAACAGTAGTTCAACAAAATCAATTGAATTGAAGTGGCTGCAACATTTAGCAGATCTCGAAGATAATGTGAGTCTGTTGCGAAGAGTTAACTTTATAAATTTCATTGTTGAAAAGGTGCACTGACAGAGGCATGTCCTTCCAAACATTGAAACTATTTCCCTACCGGAGTCACGTAGTTTGGAATATTTCTCCTCAGACAATATACTCCAAATGCAGTACCACTTGCCGACCTTGTCTGAATAAATGGGTCACTTTACAAGTCACAGAGCTTTTACTGGGGGTAGGAGACGTGTTCAACCTATATTCTACAACTTATTCCGACCTATATTTTTATGTTTTACATTTTCTATTAATCAATAATCTAATGTTTTTAACAGTCGTCTGAGGTCGTATAAAACCATGTCGCGCCCGGGCCGCTAGTTTTCCGTACCTATCAAGAACAGCTACAGGTTCTTGATACGTGCGTCAAGATTATTGTTTATAAGAAGTTTGTTTTGATAAACATTGTAATAAGAAAAATTGTATCTATAATTTATCTATATGTATGCATGTGTTGTGTGTTTGTGGTGTGTGTGTGTGTGTGTGTGATCGTGCGTATATGCTTGCGTGCCTGTATGTCATCGCGTGTGAGTGTGCGTGCGCAAGTGCTTTCTAATTGTGACAATTATAAAGACTGTGTGTACTTTCTCTTCTGTTATTTCATTTTAAATACAAAATCGAAGCATCAACAATTATATTTACTTCTTACTAGATCCTCATTTTATCTCAAAGTATGAATTCACTTACCTAACTGCATTATCGGTGTTGCGTAACCACGACCTTGTGTTTCGATGAAGTGTTTGCATTATTGCTTGCCTGTATATTGCAGTATTTAAAGGTAAGTAGAGTGTAGTAAAAGGATAGAAATTAACTTTTGCGCTACAGTTTAGGTTTGGAACAAGTTTTTAAGGTTTAAACATATCTGGCTTTGACGGAGGAGGGTAAGAATTTGTGCATACTTTCTGGTGAAAAACCAATAAGGTAATCATAGTATGCCTAAAATTGTTATTTAAAACATAAACTTAAAACTAATATTTAACTACTAAAAACTTTAAGAATTAAACCAAAGAATCTAAAATTAAAAACATTAAAGTTGCTTGTTGTAGTCATCTTGAATTCATTGATTAAACTATAAGGAATTATTGCTTAGCTAAGTGAATGCTTATGAACCTACGTACTGACGCGTTTCGAAACAATCGTTTCATTTACGAAGCTGACTCTCTACTGCCGGGCGTCACACAATGCATAGCTTTGTCGTTGGGTTCATAGTTCTAGTCAATTTTACCATTTCATCTACTTTTATGATTTCGCAGTGACCGGCAACCAGCAAAATAATAACTTCGACACTCCGTAATTGAAGCCTGAATATTGAACAAAGAACGGCTTTACAAAATAGCCATCTACAAAATGGCTTCGTAGAATTTAGAATTTTTAAAGCTCTGACCTTTCCTATGCTAAAGAAGAAGAGTAAAAAAGGTACTATGAGTAGATGTACTCCAAGTGCTGTGTTGTTAATTGACTTGTTTGAATGCGTTTATTGTTGAAGTAAATGTTATCAGTGGTGTTGGGTTATACCGGGAGGGGCGCCAAACCCCTCTTAGTAGATGCGGCTAGTCCTTGTAAACTTTGTGTAACAAATTCCTTTCGTTACATGCAAATGAAACAGGGGTTTTTTATGACCTTAACACCGATGAGATGCATTAACTACGATAAGACGCTATTACGTAGGACAAATCATTTGCAGAGGCCAATGAAGGCCAGTCACACGCGCATGCGCCATTGTCCCAGGCTTAGGTTGAGCATTGCATACTGTCACCTAGTTCGTATTCCAATAAAGAAGCGAAAAATATTAATTTGAACTCAAACAGTAATTAAATAATATTTTGTTTTTCAAGGAAACTTAGTACTAACGCTAGATATTTATATTCCTGCACATTCCTTGTATATTATATATACGAACACGTGATATTGTAGGCGAATATGTTTGCATAGTTCTGTTGCTAATTTTGGGCTCCCATATTAACGCATAGTCTACGGTTCTGTCAATATTCATGCTGCTATGTCAATATTAATTTTATCAACTCTTTAGTCACATAAATAACGTAAGAAGTGGTAAGTTTAGTACACATTAAGGTGAAAAGTTTTGGGCTCCCATATTAACGCATAGTCTACGGTTCTGTCAATATTCATGCTGCTATGTCAATATTAATTTTATCAACTCTTTAGTCACATAAATAACGTAAGAAGTGGTAAGTTTAGTACACATTAAGGTGAAAAGTTTTGGGCTCCCATATTAACGCATAGTCTACGGTTCTGTCAATATTCATGCTGCTATGTCAATATTAATTTTATCAACTCTTTAGTCACATAAATAACGTAAGAAGTGGTAAGTTTAGTACACATTAAGGTGAAAAGTTTTGGGCTCCCATATTAACGCATAGTCTACGGTTCTGTCAATATTCATGCTGCTATGTCAATATTAATTTTATCAACTCTTTAGTCACATAAATAACGTAAGAAGTGGTAAGTTTAGTACACATTAAGGTGAAAAGTTTTGGGCTCCCATATTAACGCATAGTCTACGGTTCTGTCAATATTCATGCTGCTATGTCAATATTAATTTTATCAACTCTTTAGTCACATAAATAACGTAAGAAGTGGTAAGTTTAGTACACATTAAGGTGAAAAGTTTTGGGCTCCCATATTAACGCATAGTCTACGGTTCTGTCAATATTCATGCTGCTATGTCAATATTAATTTTATCAACTCTTTAGTCACATAAATAACGTAAGAAGTGGTAAGTTTAGTACACATTAAGGTGAAAAGTTTTGTTACAAAGTCTTTTAACTTCCTTGAGGCTGTAAAAGTTTGTAAATATGTTTTAGGCGACTATCTATGTGGAATAAACTGTGGTTAAATAATACTCGAAAACTTCTAAACACAAATAATTTTATGTTAAGCTGAGGTGCATTTCGGTTACAAAGTAGCCAACCTCAGAAGCATTACAACCAAGACAAAGTCTGAAGATGGTTACTTAGCAGCCGAAAGGTGCTGTTCACATGAAAATATTTGTGGTAAGAGGTTTCTGAGTATTTTTTAATATTTCATGTGTTTAATTGGCATTTATATGATAATATTGCCAGGTTTAACTAACATACAATGTGCAATCTAGTTGATCGAATAGAGAACACTAGAAAATGATAGGTTATTGAGAAAACCAACAATTTTCAGAGCCCAATGACCGAAATTTCAACTATAAACATGTTAAATTTGGTCGTCTTTCTTGAAAACTCACGGAGCTAATAAAAATGAATTTTAATGAGATTTCGATTCAAATTTAAAATTTTGTTTTTATCTTGGGGATACTCACTAAGAGATTTATCAATCCTGATAGTAGACGGGCGCGGATGGAGGTCAATGCGCGTACGAGTGTGCGGGGACAACGAACTGTAGAAGTGTTAATGCAAATATTTGTTCCGTGGTAATTTATAGGTTATTATATCTACTCTAGAAAACATTCTTCTTCAACTGCTCCAATGATATCCATGGGCTCTTCCATGCCTTTACATGGCACTGTATTTAGAAATTTTCCGAGATTTTTCTCCAATACATTCGCTACGCTACAATACATTATATCCCGTAATGATCAATACGAAAATGTGTTGGATATTTCCTGAAAAACTAATTGGGAAGACTATTTCATATTTCAATATTTCATTCATCGAATATTTGAACGGGAAATGGCACACAAGAGAGAACTGACTATATTGAAATGCAGTCCAGGTCTTACTGTCCCTCCACCCCCTGGCGATAGTCACGAGGGCGGTAGTCATTAGTTTGAGGTTGGATTCGTGGGGGGCGTGATTTTACATGCTGTACTGTAGTGGGAACCACGTAACCGTGAACTTGGCCTTGAGAGATCGCAGTAGGCGAGACGAGAGGTAGAGTGTCAGTATAAATACTTTCCTACAAACATGATGAGAGTTGGCAAAAAACTAACTTGCATGAGACGATCGGAAACAGATAAATTCGATGATTAATTAGATCCGTTATGAAATAACAAACAATCTTAAAGACAGAACATTCTGAATATGTAGCATGTTTTCAGAAGTGGTAGTACACGACAAATTTCGTGCGATCTCTCACGGCTAAGATCACGGTTACGTCGTCCACACTATAGATCCTTGAACATTTGCATCTATCTTTGTGTTCCTGTCTCGAAGAAGAGCCGGATACCTAGGTGCCATCGCCTCTATTCATTATGTTTCCCCATCTTCCATTCTTCAAAACATTTTTACAACACACTGGCAAAATGTGTTCACTCCTCAAAGCAATTTCCAGCCATTCACCTGTTTCCATTCAAAGCCAATACTTAATATTTCCTTCACAGATAAGGAATAGATTAACTTCCCAGAATGGCAAGTTAACTATTCAAGGCCATCGAAGGCTTTTTGTTTTTAAAAGATAAATGGACAGTGATTCATCGCTTTCTAGCACCAGTTATCAGCTGACACGCACAGTGCGAGAGTGAGTGTCGGCAACCATTCATGTACAAGTATTGAAGGCCTAATACAGTAAGTTTTTTTTAAAATCTTCTACTCTACGATCATTAAACCATATTTAATGCATATACATTATAATTAATTTATTTAATTTGAGCAGAAGAGTTTCAAACTTGGAATTTCGTAGTAATTTTAAAAAAGTGACATTTTCTTTAAAAATTTAAATAAGTATGAAAACGTGCGTGCATGCGCGTGCGCGCTCGTGTGTGTGTGTGTGTGTGAACATTTTACTGCTTCTTGTACAGTAATTTGGTTTAAATCATATATATATATATATTATTGTATTGTAAGTTTCATTCCTCATGTTGGTACTGTTTACCAACGAAAAGCTTTGAATATAAATAAATAATATTCTTGTATTTGAATAACGTATGTTGTTTTAAATTATTAAACAAGAAAACATATTATATATATATATATATATATATATATATATATATATATACTGTATATATTTTTTAAAACGAGCCTCTAATTGTTAAAAAATGGATATTTATTTTTGTTATTTTTTTTGTTTACTAAGCCTGGTTTTATAAATACAGTAATATTAAATTTTAAGATGCATTAAGTATGCACTTTATTTCATACCTACAGTTAGAATAGGTTTTAGTTAAGCTAATGTTTAGTATATATAGCCCATTATTGAAACTGGATACAGTACCAGTTCAGTGGCCTATTCGGCGATGTTCCCTCGTTAACTCGTACTTCGTTAATCCAACTAACTAGAATATGTTGTCCTTATCTTGAAGTTCGAGTTAACGGGGTTGCTCCGTAATTAGTTCTAGGGAGAAAATTTAGTTACAATAATTTTTAACCAATATATTTTTATGCAAGGATTTAAACCATAGCTACAAAATAAAAACTGTTATGATATATTTATGTACATTTCGCAAACACAGAAGATTATAACTGAACTGATGTCATAAACGTTATCCGTTGAGTTATAGCCTTCGGATGATGGTAACTGCGTTAGCAAAACGTAGGATTTGTAACTTTTTATTTTGTAGATAGGGTTTTTAATTGTTAAATTATAGTTGCTTGATGTAATCATTACTGATTAAACTGTAATTAAGAATTCTTAACTAAGTGAATACATAGGGCTTACTTGCTGACGCGTTTCGGAACAATCGTTCTTTTTACGAAGCAAAGCCTCTACTGGCGGCATACGCGTTAGGTACAAAGGTTGTCGGGATGGATTTATGACTGTGAAAGGGGTGGGTTATTTTGGTTGTGCGCTACATAGGGTAATGGAAAAGGGAGTTGGCCTCAAAATGTGTGCGATCATTTAATGTATTTCGTATTTTTCTAAAGTTGTTAGAATTTTACTTGGTTTTAATGTGTGGAATATGTTTAAATTAGTATGTGTATCCGTATGTGTGTGTTGCGTGGCTGGATTTTGGGTTTGTTTGTTTCTTTGTTGTTTTGTAAGATATTTGGTAGAGAAGTTTATTGAATGTGGAGGCTATTTTGTGTATGTTTTTGTTGTAGTATGTATTTGTTTTAATGTATGGAGTATGTTTAAATTATTATGTATGTATGTCACTCTCTCTCTCTCTCTCTCTGTGTGTGTGTGTGTGTGTGTGTGTTACGTGTTTTTTAGGTGTGATGCGTGGCTGGATTTTGGGTTTGTTTGGTTTCTTTGGGCAATGTGTTCTTCGAAGCGTCTATAAAATGACCTACCGGTTTGGCCGATATAATAGTTGGGACAATCATTGCATGTTAATTTATAAATACCGGAAAGTTTATATTTATCTGTTTGTCTTTGAAAGGGTTGTATTTACTGTCTTAAAGTGTTTGTTGTTTTGTAAAATATTTGTTAGTGAAGGTTTTTCCCTATGTAAAAAACTATGGAGGTTTTTTTGTGTGAGTTTTTGTTGTGGTAGGTGAGGGATATGTATTTGTTGTTTCTTGTGTGGTTTGTCTGCTTGGCCGTTTGTGTTTAATTTTCATGAGTATGTTGTCTATGATAAACAACAAATACATATCCACACCTACCACAACAAAAACACATACAAAATAGCCTCAACATTCAAAAAAACGTCACTTCCAAATATCTTACATAACAACAAACACTTTAAGACATCACATACAACCCTTTCAAAAACAGACACATACAAACTATCCAGTATTTACAAATTAACATGTAATGATTGTCCCAGCTACTATATCGGCCAAACCGGCAGGTCATTCTATACACGCTTCGAAGAACACATTCCCTTAAGAAACCAAACAAACCCAAAATCCAGCCTCTCAACACACCTAAAAAAACGCAACACACACACACACACACACACGGACATACATAGGCCTACTAATTTAAAGATACTCCACACATTAAAACAAAGTAAAAAACTAACAACTTTAGAAAAATACGAGATATACAAACACTACGCAACAGATAAAGAAAACATATTAAACGATCACACACATTTTGAGGCCTACTCCCTTTTCCATTATATAGCGCACAACCAAAACAACCCACCCCTTCCACAGTCATAAATCCATCCCGACAACCTTTGTACCTAACGCATATGCAGCCAGTAGAGGCTTTGCTTCGTAAAACGAACAATTGTTTCGAAACGCGTCAGCAAGTAAGTCCTATGTATTCACTTAGGTAAATATTTTTAATTATAGTTTTAAATTATAATTTGCACTAACGTGCACTAAAATTGTTATTGCATGGATAAAACTTTGTACTATATGTAAAAATGAAAGTAAATTCACCCTAATATTTTTTTTTTTAAATTAAATGTTTTTGAACACGAAAAATTTGCAACAAATGGTTTCTAGCTTTATTAACTGAACGTAATACAAACCAATACGGGACTGACATTTGATTTGCAACAACAGAATTCTATCAGCCGTTCTATAGAATTAAACCTGAGTTCTCCACTAGGTTGTAAATAGTACCATATCCTAACATTATATAATGTTAATTTAATCCCTGGTGTAAAAAATGAAATTGTCTTTCCAAAATTTGTTGACAAAAAGCCAAATTACATAAACTTTGTAAACGATAATATACTTCTTGTTATTCATTCGTGTGCGATGTTCCTTTCAGTATGTTCCCAGACACGTTGCAAGATAATTGGTTCTTTTCTTTTTTTTTAATGATTATTACAAATGGCAGGCCTGAATGTATAAAATTTGCGGCTTCTCATGGCCGACTTGCCGCTTCACGCTCATAGGACTCTTCATATTTTAGCTTAAATTAAATAACATATGACTTCATATAACTCCTGATTTTGTTACAGGTTATGTTGTAGAACAGCTGTTTAAACATATAGGTTATGTTACACTATTTATTGTAGATGATTAAGATAAAATGTTACTATTAAATATTTTTATTACAATTTTTTAAATGAAAACTTTAAAAGAACTTCTCGACACTCTTTAAGACCGATTGCAATTTAATTTTTTAAATTCATTTTTTATTCAGTAAATTTTCTAATATCTAATAAATATATTTTATTACAACCTATGACTAATTTTTAAAACGAGGCTTTACTGGATGTTTAGCTCGGAGAAAAATCTTCGGCTTGCACAATAATTGAAAAATGAATTAAAAAATATTTAGTCTAAAGAATTTGGATGTCATATTATTTTTATTAAAAAAATGTACGATATTTTCTCCCTCCCTTTGAAATAAACTTTATTTATTAAGAAAATATAACGGTAAAGGAAATATATTTTTCCTCTCTATACTTAGAAACGTCATAAGAAATAGTAATTTCTGTCAGTCAGTGCCACGACTTCCTGCAAAGTTTTTTTTATTTAAAAACTATTACTGCATTAAACCAGAAAAGGGTTAGTGAAAATACTAGCCAAAAATAAATGAACAACACTAAATTGAAAAATGTATAACTGAAAAATAATTTATTTAAAGAAAAACCAAAATGTAGCGATTTTTTATTTAACTAGCACGTGTGTATATACGTTCCTATACAGGAATAGGATTTAATAAAAGTTATTTTGGGGGCAAACATCTGAATGGGTTTTCATCCTCCATTAAAAAAAATGTTTGACATAAAATGGAATAGTAATATATAATGTGTTATATTAGAAAATATTACCTTATACAGTGCTTCAAAAAAAATAAATAATACAGCAAATTTTGTTAAATGAAAATTTTGTTTCTAATCATCATTGGAAAGCAGCAATTTTGATTCAAAAGGTTGAAAGTATGTAATGTTAACATAAAAAATTAGGAATTGATTTAGACACTGCATTAACAAAAATGTTTACATTGCTTTTTTTTAAACCTTACATTGCTTTTTGTAAGTGTTTAATCAAAGAATGGTCCAATTTCAACTAACAAGCTCACTACCAAAAACGGTTCAAGCCCAAAACAACAATTATTGATTTACACATTTTATTAAAATTAAAAAAAAATCATTTGCCTTTGTTCAAAGTTTAAATAAAAGTTACACTTGCAATGTTAGAAGGTTAAAGCTTAGCTAAGAAGAAAATCTTTCTGTAATGTTTTCTTTTGTATTTCATAACTGATAAACCACAATATATGGTCAATAAATAGGCCATTTTAAAATAAGCCTAACAATCCTTCTAATGAAACTGCTGACTGATGGGTTGATGTTATCAAGTAAACATTGGATTTGCATTACTGTTTCCTGTTATTGTGTGAGTTTTTTATTGACAACATATCTGCAATGTGTCTCTCTCTCTCTTGGAATTATTGGATATGACATACCTAAGTAATATTTAAAAAAAAATATGCTTTTACTTCAAAAAGTAAAATTTAACTACAATTTCTTTTTGTACATTCGAAGTGATCAAACATTTTATAAAGATAATATAAACCTAACTAAAATTCTGATTTATATTTGTTGATTCCATCTTCATGTGAGTTACTAGTTTCACTAAACACTTGTGAATATTTACAAACTTGCCGATAGTAGCACTTACTTATATTTGTTGAGGAAGGCTGTTTCGGTCTGAGTTGACAATGGGACACATCTCCCGAAACGGGTCCTCAACAAATATAAGTAAGTGCTAAAGGCAAGTTTGTAAATGTTTACAAGTGTTTAGTAAAATTCTGAATTAACTGACAGAATAAATGCTGTATTGCTCTCAAACTGTTAAATGTTTTACAATGAAAATATTGGAAAGAACCCCAATACCACAAAAATAATCAAAAATAACAAATAAAACAAATTACTTAAGATTAAACTCTTATGCACACTTCGATGACCAAGTCATCATCATCAGAGGGTCTTATTACAAAATTACAATCTAGCAAACAAGAAGTTACAAACTAGCGTGATCATCCCTCTAGTGTAATTTTGTAATAAGACCCTCTGATGATGATGACATGGTCATCAAAATGTACATAAGGGTTTAATCTTAAGTAACTTGTTTTATTTGTTATTTTTGTGGTATTGGGGGGTCTTTCCAACATTTTCATTTTAATATATTGTACCACTGTGCTGTTGATATTGTGTGTTAAATGTTTATTGGTTTTAACTACGGAGAATTTTTCATCACCATAAAATTTACCAATTTCAAGTCATATAAAGTGAATTTTAGATACAACAGAAATTTGTTAATATAATATATGTATATAAATTTATATTTATATTCAATGCCTTTCAATATTCATACTTTGTTCATTCTTTTACAGCATTCCTTCCACAGCAATAACCTTTATAGAGCGAATATTGCAATTCATTTTCCCTGAAATTTTTATTATCTTTGGCATTATTTTCAGTGATTGCTATTTCTGGATTTCTCCACATTTCCTACATATAAATGATATCCTCCTGGTATTTTTAACCAGTAGTTTTTAGAGAATAGAAAAACTAAGATTGTTCAGTGATTCAGTTGATTAATTTTTCTTATCTCGTCTGTGATATGTTCAAGAGAGAGTGAAGTAATTACGTTTATCAGTTTTTCAAAATAATCTTTTTCTATTATATTCATCATTTTTTTCTATCAGGCATTGGATTTTCATAGCTGGAGGTTAAGAAACTTAATTTATTTAACTCAATTATTAATAAACTGTTAAATGTCATTCAGAATATAATTACAAAGCATAATCCGTTTCTATGACAGATAGGTTCCAAAGCCCTTCACCCTTTACCCTTGTTTTTGACTCACTCAGGAACAAATTCTTTATAACTCTAGTGTGACCTATATTAACCCACAAAATATTGTCATGTGTGGTATAGTTCCATTATAACTGATTTCTTCTCATAGTTTCTATTCCAAATTGTAAAATTAATTAAGCATAATTAATAATAATTTTATATACTAGATTAATTAGAATGCATTTAATCTGTTTTACAGTCAACAATGGGTGGGGAAGAAAATAAGACAAACTCTGTGTTCTACACATATTTGGATTTACCAGAAAATATTTATGAAGAAATTGGCTATAAAGGCAAACAAGATAGTACAACAATCAAACATACACTGGGACTACGGACGCTTTGGTGTGAGACTGATGAGGTTATTGCAAGTGGAATTCTTAGTGAGTGTTTTAGTGATTGATGTTGAAGTTACGCATGTACATTTATGTGTGTACACACATTCAGCCTTGTACCTCAATAAGTTAGACTTATATAAGTTACAGACAAATTAAAAAAAAATAACAGAACAGACTTCAAATAAAGAATCTGAATATAAAATTTTTAGTTACTAAAAAGTCAAAAAATAATTTTCCAATAACGAAAACATTATTTATTATAAGCTTACTATCCACAATTTTGAAGTTGGCGCCAAATACTTACACTCATATTTAACAAACTGAATGTGACAAATTAAATCACCATGAGCACCTTTGCACATAGAAAAACAAATTATTATATAAACACAGGCTATTCAATAATTTTTTCCATTGGCTTATTTTTACAGATTTAAAAAAATTATTAAATTTTTGATACAAAAGGTTTAAGGAGATATTATCTCTTATATTTATAAGCACCTAAAATAATCACATTCTGTCTGTCATTGAAAAAAGGTTGAATTGTCCACAGTCTGCATATCTGAAGAAAAAATATCCAATCATTTATTTTTGATCAAACAATATCTAATATTGTGCAGGTTTTGCCGGGAACAAAAATCAATCATCATCCCGGATACTCTGAAATATTGAACACATCAAATTTTTGTTTCGTGAGAATACTCTATGGTTTGCTATAATTAATCATGCAAAATGAAGTAATCAAAAAGTCTATTGTTTTGGAAATATTTGGAATAGTTTTGATGGATTTACAAATACAAGACATGATAGCAGAGCTGACTTCAAAATATTTTGGCTAGTAAGCTTATGATAAGTTATATTTTTGTTATTGGAAAATTATTTTTTACTTTTTAGTAAGTAAAAGTTATATATTTGGATTATTGAAGTCAGTTCTGCTTAAAAAAAAATATTTCTTAATTTTTAGAGGTATGATCTCTAAATCCTATTTAAATTTTAATGGAATTTTGTTTCATCCCCTTAATTATGTTAGCAAAATTGCCAATATTTATCCATGCAAATTTCCAATGTATATATCCCTTATTACACTTTTCATATTACTTGCGACCAGACTTTTTGTTAACTAAAGGTTGTTAAATTGTTAACTTACACTTGGAGGAAACGTTTTTGTTTTACGACTTCTTCAGCCATGTATTTTTGCTACTAAGGATTGCTGCAGTTGTGCTTCTTTGGTACCATTTTTTGAAAGTTAAAAGTGATGCGATTGAAGAGTATGTGTGATCTGTGCCGTGTTTGTTAATTTAGGATACCTTTTTTATGTGTGTTGCTATGTCTGTATGTTTCATATTGTTCTAGTGTGTTTAATTTATGACCTTTTTTGCTTGAGTGGAGGATGCTCATGTTATTTTCCATACTATTGCATGAGTGTTTAGTGTCCATGAGGGGATTGAATCCACCTTCGCATATCACCTCAAGGACGATAAACACTCATGCAATAGTATGGAAAATAACATGAGCATCCTTCACACGTGCAATAAAGGACATAAATTAAACACACTAGAACAATATGAAATATACAGATGTAACAACACACATAAAAATGACATCCTAAATGAACAAACACGCACAGACCACACATACTCTTCGATCACATCACTTCTAACTTTTAAAAAATACTATCAAAGAAGCACAACTGCTGCAATCCTAGCAGCAAAAATACAAGGCTGAAGAAGTTGTAAGACGAAAACGTTTCCTCCAAGTGTAAGTTAACAGTTTAAAAACCTTTAGTTAACAAAAAGTCTGGTCGCAAGTAATATCAAAAGTGTAATAAGTAATTAACAACCAGCTCGTCATGAACAGCAAGATTTCGGTATATACCCCTCTAATCATATAGCTTAATCATTCAAATAATTGACATGCAAGGGCAATTGCAAAGTGCTATTACCAAAAATCAAATAGCTTTTTAACTTAAATTTCCCCATAAAATAACTTAACAGTTCTAAATAACTAGTCATAATTTTTATAAACATAAAAACAATGCTATTAATCAAAATATCTTTTAAAATAACTTAAAATATGTAATTTACCAATTTATGTTACAGTACCCAAAATAAAAATAGACTATATATTCAAAATAACCAAATCTTCAAGAGTATTGCTCTTTATATGCATCAAAAACGAAAATGATCTTAGTAACATTTTAAAAATTTTTGTCATGATATGAGTTAAACTTGAATAAATAAATTAATTCATGCCTGAAAATTTAACATTAACTCCATTTTTCCTTTTTTGCTCAAATAAATACATTTAAAATGTTTTCTTCTTTATTATATTCACCTTTTATATTTGCTATTTCAGACAAATTGTCATCTTCCCAAAAAGCTCTTCAGGAATACAAATTTGAAATTCTCACTTCTGAAGTTTCTTACTTGAAATCAATTAATGTTCTCATAACATTATTTGTTGAGTCAGTAGAATTGGCAGCTGTGCTAAACTCGGAAGAAAGACAAGCACTGTATGGTAATGTCCTTGAGGGTGAGTTCAATGTTTTAGTTCCTATCATGTAAATTTATGAGCTTAATTTAATTACAAAATCTGGAAGATGGAATATTTTGTTACAAAAAGTTTGTTTATTGCTATAGTTTGTTTATTGCATACTTTCCAACTGAGCTTGATGTATGTTTTTATAAGGAACATTAATATTTATAGTTAAAGCAAATATACTTATTTTTGTATCTACCAACATTTTAAAATGATATTAATAAATATTATTGTATTTATTTTTATTAAATTTTTATGTATTATTGTCTAAATCAACAGGTTATTTTCAAAATTTAAGCTTATTTGATTGAACTTTGGTTGTTTACTCTTAGCTTGGAAGATTTAATATTTATATTTTAAAATTATCTCGAGAAATTTGATTTAAAAACTTGTTTACAATCTACAATTTCATTTTCTGTGTTTTGAAAGTATTATAAAATATTCATTAAAAATATAAACTCATTATTTCAAATTTATGCTAAGATGTGATTCATTTTCATCTTCTGCACAGAATTATACTATAGGGCCTAATATATCCGTAATTATATTTCTTTAACCCAATAAGCTAATTTATGACAGTGTTCACAGTAAATTTCACCAGATAGTAACAAGTCAAATCTACTTTACTTTTATCTTAATTTAATTTTAATTTGTAAATTCAATTTTTAAATAAATAAAACCTCTAAACCACAAATAACATTTATTTAAACCTTAGGTTGAGTTACGGTTATATGAGTTACAGTCTGAGTTGACAAAGGGACACATCTCCCGAAACGGCCGTCCTCAACAAGCAAAGTAAGTGCTACTATAGGCAAGTTAAAACATTTTTTAAAAGTGTGATTACTAGTAGCTCACGCGAAGATGGAATCAACAAATGTAAATGTTATTTGTGGTTTAGAGGTTTTATTTATTTAAAAATAAACATTACGCCACAGTTGCTTCATACAGTTATTGTAAATTCAAGTTTAGATGTTTTAAAACTAAATTATTTAACATATGTTATAAATTAAATCCCACTTTTGACCCAACATGAAAAAAATAAGCTATATTTTCACTCATAAATAATTAATGGTTTGAGGATCGATTTAGATAATAAGTAGTAATATTTTTTAGTATTTCTACACTGGAAATAAGAGTAAGACTACACAGGAAAAGAGTAAGGGAAATAAGAGTAAAGGTTACATAAGTTATAAGTTAATGTTGTTCATACAATAATACATTTTATTACAATTTTTCCTATTTTGGCTCTTAGTGCCCAACAATTTTAAAATCTTCAAAACATTTAGTCATTTAATATATATATTTGGGATGATCCAATTCCGATTCTCAATTCCAGAAATTGTCGATTCTAATGGTATTGAGTAATTGTTGATACTCGATTCCCCAAAGATTAAAGTGCCGATTCCGATTTTTGGAATTTATATTGTAATTGTCAACTGAAATTCACATTTGTAAATGAATCATTATTTTTATCCGATATCTTTCTCACAATTTCAGAAATTTCTATTCATAAATTAAGGTTGTGTAGCCTATTACAATTAAACGGAATTGTTCAAAGGTTCAAAGTTTATCTTGGGACCAAGATGTTAACTAAATTCATTATTAGAGAAATCATGTAGGCCTATATAGCTAAAAAGAATTGACTTGAGAATTGAAAATTATAAGAAAAATTTTAGAATCGATCAGAATTGGAATCGAAAATTTTAGGTATTGGCCCATCCCTAATGTGTATATATATATATATATATATATATATATATATATATATATATATAGATTTTTTGGACTAGGAGACTGACAGACTTACCTTGGTAAGAGTCTACTCTGTAGTCTTGAAATAGAAACACATAAAAGCACTTAAACAATGATATATTTCAACCACACAGTGGTCTTTGTCAATCGAATAGAAAACACAAAAAGAAATGTGAGAGAATGAAAAAAAAAAAAAAAAAATATATATATATATATATATATATATATATATATATATATATATATATATATATATATATATATATATATATAGATTTTTTGGACTAGGAGACTGACAGACTTACCTTGGTAAGAGTCCACACTGTAGTCTTGAAATAGAAACACATAAAAGCACTTTTATGTGCTTTCAAGTGCTTTTATGTATTTCTATTTCAAGACTACAGTGTGGACTCTTACCAAGGTAAGTCTGTCAGTCTCCTAGTCCAAAAAATCTAAATAATCTTTACCAACCAAAACTAACCTAAATATATATATATATATATATATATATATATATATATATATATATATATATATATATATATATATATAACTGATATTATTGTGTTTAAACTTAATAAATAATAAATTTGCAGAGCTTATAATGTAAGTCATTTTTTCGGTTATTTCTGAGATAATACGTTCTTAATTGCACTAAGTGATCTCCATCATCACTGTTGGGAATCACTTTTGAACTTACTATGGAAGATCCAAATCAGTAGCATCATAAATCAATTGTTATTGCTACAGCACATGGAAAACACACAGATCCTCTCAAACAACACACAGTTACACAGAATGATTTAATTGCACATAATTGCAGTATATACAGTTTAATTTTTGAATTTTGTAGTCCATTATGTTCGGTGAATCTTATTAATCACTTAAACAATAGCTTATGACGATCCAAACTTTAAATTTAGTAAATTTGTTAAAACTTACTGAGACAGAACGTTTTCGATCACTATGTGTTGATCTTCATCAGTGTCTTCTGCTTGGAAATGTTGGGTCAAGCGGTGACGGTTTTAAAGGTAGGTTTTCAATAGTATCAAAGAGTATGTGAGATTTGTATTGTGTTTGTTGTATTTGTTTGCAAACATATTAAATGAACAAACACAATACAAGTCACACATACTCTTTGATACTATCGAAAACCTACCTTTAAAACCGTCACCGCTTGACCCAACATCTCCAAGCAGAAGACACTGATGAATATAGCGATCGAAAACATTCTGTCTCAGTAAGTTTTAACAAATTTACTAAATTTAAAGTTCGGATAGTCATAAACTATCGTTTAAGTGATTAATGTACAGTTTAGTTTGTATACACCTGGTCTTGAAGTTCAATTTTTTTTAAAGTATTATTGTATGTGTTTATTGTTAGTTTTTAAATCTTAAAACTAACCTTTACCCTTTTTCTTTTCGGTTTTGAGCAATCTTAAATGATGTTTTGCTTATATGTTTGAGTGTCATTGATGTCTTTCTTTCCTAGACTTAATTCTTTTGTATTGAATTTCACTTTCAACTTCAAATTTTATTCCCAATCAGATAATTTACCCATGGGAAATCCTATAAACACTATTTTCAGTGAAATATGCTTACAGAACATTGAAAACCCCAGATCATCTCAAATAACAAACACTCACACAAAATTGTATATTTTCTCTGTTACAGTATGTTGACATGTTCGTACCAAACAGGGGCAACAACCATCAATGCAAAAACTAATATCATAGTTAAAGAAAATATGCCCAAACGTTAACTTCACCTCAGAATTTGAAATGGACTGTCATTAAAATTCATTGACTAACTAGAATATATAGCTCTATACAAAAGCTTTAAATTAAATAAAAATCCTACAGAGAAGACACAAAATTATAAGATCAGCAAGTCATTAATGGGTTAAGAATAAATGTAAAGTTTGGTCAGCACCTGGGCAATAAAATTTACAATGTTGTAAAGGTTTTAAAGGTTAAACTCTTGAATTTTGTAGTCCATTACGTTTGGGGTAACGTAATTAATCACTTTTACATTAGTTTATGACTATCCAAAGTTTAATTTTGTAAAAGCTTACTGAAAGAGATATGTTTTTGATACTTCTGTGGCGATCTTCACAGTGTCAAAATTTTCTGCTTGGAGTTGTTAGGTTAAGAGGTGATGGTTTTAAAGGCAGGTTTTCGATAGTATCAAAGAGTATGTGTGATTTGTATTGGGTTGGTTTGTTTAATATGTTTGTATTTTGTGTTTTTGTGTGTTTGTAAATTTCATATTATTCTAGTGTGTTGAGATGTGGTCATACTTTGTTAATATATAAGATTTCTAGGTTATGGTAAATGTTTGTGAATTTGTATCCTGTTCCTTTTAGGTGATTGTAGAGTGCTGAGTTAGTGTTTGGTTTGTATTGTGGTTGCTAGACAAAAGTTTTATATCTCACACTGTCTTAAAACAAACTTCTGACTCTACAGTCCAATAGTTTTTTTTATTACTATTTATAAATAAAATATAATTTTCATCATAAGACAGTAAGGAGAAAATAGCAGAGTTAGAATGTAGCTTAATAAATTTAAATTATATTTGAAATAATTACTTTATCTGTTGTAAGTATATTATTTAAACAAAGCTATATTATTTTGTTAAGACATTTAGAAAGATAAAGCAAAATAATGAACTAATTAAAAAGCAAAATAATTAAACCTAAAACTTAAGAATGTTTAAACACGACTAATTTAGAACTGATTTCAAAAATTCTAAACAGATAGTGACCAAAATAGATTTGTACTGGTAAAGAAATAGAACAGAAATTAGTCACAGGCAGATAACATACATTTGTTAATGATTTCTATAATCTTTTAACAATCAGTCTGAATTTTTGTATACAATTTTTAAAATATTCAAATAAAGGTTATTTAGTAAGGTAATTATTAAAGTTATTACTATGTTTTGTTTTAATTGCAGTCCGTAGGGCATCAGAAATCTTCCTGTTTGATTTGGCAGGCCATTGGGAAGAAGACTATATGTTGAGCAATATTTACTCAGTTGTGCATCGACATTCAATGACTTCATTCAGAGTGTATATTGAGTTCTGCTCTAACCAAGTACGATTTCACAGAACTTTGCAACATTTATTGTAAGTTAGTTCATTAAATAATTGGTGCTGCATTTATTCTTTCAGATATTATAGTGTTTAGAATTATTACAATTGCTTTTGTAATATTCTTTTTACGGTAATATTTTAGTAAATTTGTAATTTAATAGAGTGTAAAATTATTTATAATAGTATTACAGTATAATTTTGATTTTATTCAGTTGATTTCATATTTAGCAGATACACTCAACAATTTATTGTAGTTTAACAAATGGCAATACATTTCATTTATTACACAGTGCTCAAATTAATTGGAATACTGAGAGAAATTTGTTTTTTGTGGGCAATATCAGTTGACATCAGTACCTAATTTGTTTTGATTATTTTTCTGAAAACAAAACTTCAACTTTACTTACTCCTGATATTTGTATTATAGATTATATTTGTATATGTAAATCAACAAAACATTACACATTATTATTATATTAAAAAAAAGTGGCATGTTAATTTACCATATTCATTGGAAGTGTTAAACATTTTAAGGAAAATAATGTTACAGATTCTACTCTTAGGAAAACCTAGTAAAATTATTACATTATCTCAGCATAACAATATGTCAAAGGAAAATTACTTTAAAAGAAAAAGTAAGAGCTTGCTTATAGTGTCAGCTGTAGATTTAGGCAAAATATTAATAAAATTAGAGTTGATGCTCATGTTAGTTCCATCAATGGAAGGCTATTAGGAAGTGGTGGAAATTCTTACCGGCCAAACAGCTTCTCACTGATCCAATACAAAAAAAACATTTATAACATCCTTCAAATTTTAAGAAATATTCTGTTAAATAATTGAAAAAGTAACTGTTGTGATCCATTTTCGGCAAAGGGATGTAGTGTTAGCTATGAAAACACCTAAATAAGCCTGAGACATCAGATCATATTCTTTAAAAGCTAAAGACATCTGTCAAAAAAATGTTTTGTTATTGTATGACCAATTATGGATGAGTGTGATTAGTTCCAATAGAAGTCATAATGAACTCTGAGAAATTCATTAGTTTACTACAAAGTAGGCTCAAAACACTACTTTCTAAGCTGTTTCTAGAATGGACTGGTGTTTGAAAAGATTCAGCCTCATTCCTTACATGAATAACACAGAAGACATTTTTTTGTTAATAATTAAATAAGTGTCCTTAATGTTCTAAAATTCTTAAGTTTTAAATGGTTTTTGTTTGGAATTAACCTCCATAAGCGCCTGCTCCCATTTAAAACTCTATCCACCCCCTCGAAGGTTAATAAAGCAGAGCCCTATTTTACACTAAAAATATATAGATAGTTTACAACATACGTACAAAGTGTCCACTTAGAAATTTTGGTTTTAAACCAAAATAAATTTGTTAAAGTAAACGTAGAACTCACAAATGAATGAAATTGCCAAACATGTCACTACGTCATAAATATATGCTCAGTCCTGTCACAAGGCAGATTATGTCAGCAAAGATACTTTGTTGTTCTTTAATCATAATGAAGTTCTCTTTTGGTTTGAAAATCCAAGTTTATAAATTTTATTGTATTACACATTGACTTATGGGTTATTACAGCATGTCGTTATGGCAAGTCTCTTCTGCTTGGCTTGTGATAACACTTATTAAGAACAAACTTCATTGCGTGAAAGCTGAGATCAAACTGGACAAAATACTGGGAATATCTGCAGCAGTTGCAATATCAGGGAAAACAATTTTGTGTCTGACGAAAAAACTGGTTTAAACTGTTTTAGGACCACCTCACCCTAGGTCGAACATGACTCATCGCTGACATACTCAACATGTTAATATATTATCTGTTAAATAGTATAAGTGTAGCCTAGTAGATGAATATGAACTTTCAAACAAATAACAAAAAATTCTGTTACATATATATATATCTACTTTACAGACTGTTCAATAAAGAGTTTGTGGATATTGTTGTGAGGATAGAAACGTCGACTGAATGCCATGGATACTCTCTGCAATCCTTCTTATCATTACCAATGCAGAGGGTAACTAGGCTACCTTTAATTTTACAAGCTATACAAAGGAGGTTAATCGTCGGGACACCAGAGTATACTTCTTGTAAGACTACTTTGTCTGCTCTAAATCAGGTGAGCCTGAAAAATGATATTTTACTAGCTGGAGTTTAAAGTTAAAAAAAATGTAATTACATTTGAATTTAAACAATAATTACTTGTCAAACTCATTTGAGTAAACTTCTGAAAAACTTACACGAACAAATGTTTCTGATTCCATACTAAGCAATCTTCATCATTGAAGATTGGTTACCTCAAAGTGTTTTTGTCCTCGATGACACAGAAATTTGAAAGGGTGATTTTCTATAATTTGCAAAAAGTGTACATGATTTATATTGGGTTTCTTCATGTTATGTTTGTAAATTTCATATTGCTGCGGTGCATTGAGATGTTTTAGTTAATGTATGTATGTGTAACCTGTTTCTATTATGTAATTGAGAAAAGATGGATAAATCTTTGTTAAAAACTGCAATATGACTGCCTAATTTAGCATTTGTTATGGCATATACACTTTAGTTTTTAAATCCCTTTTATTTCATTTTATTAATTTTTTATTGTTTAATGTTGTATTTTATCAGTTTTCAAATGGTATTCTGTACCACAATTTTTTTGAATTTTTCATTGATCTCATCTCACCTTAATGTGTGAAATGTGATAAGATTCTTTTTTCTCCTGTTGTGGGGTTATTTTTGTTTTTTTTTCTATTTTGTAAAATCATTAAGATTAGATTAGATTGGATTAGATTATCAATCATTAAGTTAGAGTCCATTTAGGTATTTAAGTGTCATTGTTTTGTTGGGGTTTTCTGTGGGCATTGGTACTTCTCCTACTGAGCATGGGTTTAATGGCAGCTTGTTTATGTTGAAGAGGAGGGTTTGAACTGTTGTTGATGGGTGTGAAAATGTTCATTTGAAATGATCCAACTTGTTGTAAGAGTAAGCCTGATTTTACCACTGTGCCTTTTACAATGCCCTTTCTGTTCATGTTTTTTTGGCAAAATATCTCAGGGTTGCTTCCTCACACACCATACTCAACAGAAGTCACTCCTTGTGACTTCTTTTTGTCCCACAAATGACGCTAAAAGGAAAATGTTTTGAAGATATTGCAGATGTGAAAAAATATCGATGGTATTGAAGGACATTGAAAAATAAGAGTAGTAATTGTGTCTTAATCAGATTCTAAAGTTTGTGATTGGCTGAACAATCAGCTGATACTGACTGACAAAGAGTTGCTGAACACACAACTAGCAAAACAAGCCTGAACCATTAGAACATTGTGAGTAGCTGATTTCTGAGTATTTTTTGGGTTCCTCTTCATAAGTAGTAGTTTTGTTGAGTTTTATTCAATTAAAAATACTGTGATATAAAAACCTGAAGATAAACACAAGTTTAATCTATTCTATTTAAAATTTAATTTTCTCAAACTTTTTAGTTAATGATTTTAATCAGGTGTCTTTGTCTGTCTGTAGCTACATGATATGATTTTGTACGTAGTTGTATGTCCCTTTCTTCACTGCAAAAGTGATTTATAACTTATTTTGGAAGAAAAATGTCCTTGCTACAATTTACAGTGTCTTTGTCTGTCTGTGGCTACATGATATGATTTTGTATGTAGTTGTATGTCTGTAAATTTCATATAGTTCTAGTGTGTTGAGATGTGGCCCTTTGTTGTTGATGTGTAGGATTTCTAAATTATGATATTTGGAAATCAATATGAAATTTACAGACAAACAAAAACACAAAATACAAACATATTAAATGAACAAACACAATACAAATCACACATACTCTTTGATACTATCAAAAACCTACCTTTAAAACCGTCACCGCTTGACCCAACATCTCCAAGCAGAAGACACTGATGAAGGTCGGCACATAGTGATCGAAAACATTCTGTCTTAGTAAGTTTCAACAAATTTACTAAATATAAAGTTCGGATAATCATAAACTATTGTTTAAGTGATTAATAAGATTCACCGAACGTAATGGACTACAAAATTCAAGAATTATATTGTTTAATTCTTCTTGCCTTTGATGGCAATTATGATGTTCTTTTTTGCATTTCCAAAGTCTGCCATTATGATGTGAAGTATTTAAAATATTACAAGTGACTTTACTGATATAAAGTAATGGTCATGAATAGGGATGGGCCGATTCCTAAAATTCTCGATTCCGATTCCGATTCCGATTCTAAAATTTTCCGTTCGATTCTCGATTCTTTAGTCGATTCTCGATTCTCGATTCTTTCAAGTTATATTAGCTTACATAATAGTTCTCTAATAATTAATTTAGTTAACATCTTGGCCATATGGCAAAACCTTTTAAAAGTTCTGTTTTAATGTAATAGGCTACACAAAACCTTCAACCTTGATTTATCAATAGGAATTTTTTTAAACGTAAAAACATATCAGATTAAAGTAATGACTTATTTTAAAGTTAAAAATGTGAACTTTACTTATTTTATGATGTTTGAAAAAAAATTCCTAAGCCTATTTACATTGTCTCCCAAACAAAACAAAAATTAAAAACAAACGAACAATATAAAAAGTACAAAATTAATACAAATAGGATAGTTTTTAATATTTAAAAGTCTGGCAGGTAATGTACATTTCTGTTCAAAAACACAAGCATTTGAACACGTTGTAGGTCAAGCTAGTTTCATCGCTAGTCACATATAGCTCCTGAAGTTGAGAAAGGTTTTTCAGAAAACACTGTCGCGAGTGGACAGACAGGTATTTTATTGCCATTGCATTTAAGTGAGGGTATTTGGCACTTTGTACTGCCAAATACTTCCCAACATCACAATCTGGACTGGCTAATGGTTCCCTCAGATAATTGTTTACTTCTTCTTCTACTGTCAATTCCCCTGGGGTACTTTCTTCCTCAACATTCTGGATTAGTGGGGCATACCTTCTCCACATCTGGTGGGACCTTTTTTCTGCAGGTGTATGGAACAAGTGCAACTGATTCAGGCCTATTTTGTATTTATTACTCATTCCCAGTTGATTTTTAACCGACTATCACTTGTAGCTCCTGTGTCTGAGGATAAAGTTTCTTCAAGTATAGATCTTTTTTGTTGATAAATTTGGGCAAAATGAATGTTTTTTAAGTGCTTTTTCATATTTGATATATTATGTGGTTTTCCACCGTCAGTTTCTGATAACCGTCATCGAATTGACGCGACGGCCAGTACCCTGAACCGAATACCGTCTGGCCTCTTAACGCTTTATGTTTATTAGTACTACTCAGCTGGTGTTGCTACTTTTGGAAAAATTAAGGCACAGTATTTAACAACAAGCTTCACACTACTTACAGATGTATTTACGATGGTTTTTGTTTGATAGATAAACGCCGACGGCATTAAAAACATGATGTTATTCTAAGAGCTTTTTGTCCGTATTTACGGGCCGCACACATATTTGTTATAACGTATTGTAATGATTTTCACTACTGTTTTCAAAATTTCACAAAACCTTAAAAGTAAGTCGGAAATATTGACTAAATATTTAGTTGTAAAATAATAACGGACTTTGTGAAAGTTAAGTACAAACATTGATACACTTAGATAAACTCATCCTTACTAGGAAGTAAATTAAAACGTAAATTCCTTAACAAGTAAATCATTTGGTGTTAAAACTTTTACTTAATACGAATCTTGGATAGTATTTACTGGACCTGTAGCATTACTTATCAGAGAGAGAATATATTACACTTTAGTTCTATATTCAAAATATTTATAAACTCACAAATCAATCACATGTGACACGTTTACGTGTCTTAGTGATAGGCGCAAAAACACTTTTATCACCAGTCAGTTTATTATTTGGGTAGCCGGGACATGAAATTATGGTTTTGTTGTTTCTTGCTAACACAAAACACAAAAAATATCAAAACAGTGTTGCACAGATAATAAAATTTAATTTAATCAAAAACAATGTCAACTAAATTGGTACGATGGAGTTTATTTACGTTTCATTTACGGTAGGAAAAACTATGTTGGGCCAGTTGGTCCGACACGTATTTTTATAATTATTAGTGTGAGAAACGTATATTCATACTTAGATATGATAGGGGAACAAAGTATAAGAACACATGATTTAAAAATGAGCTTAAAATATTTTGGCAATTCTCTATGAAAACGCCGATATTGTGGCCGGCAGCTAAAGTATTAAGGTGCAGTGAGGCATTCGCTTTGTTTGTTAAACTACGCGAACTATTTCACCTGTAAGTTTATATTACAGTACATTATTTTGCTACATTTTTAGCTACTGTGCGGATCTGTTTATCATGTAATAAATAGTTTCATTTGCTATTACAATCGTGTTTATTTTCTTTTCGCTCCGAAATATATTACATTACTGTGAGAGTGATATCTGTCTATAATATAATTTATTGAGGTTAAGTTTCGGAGGAATAATACGGTGTTTCTGTTATCCGTCTATTCGCTCAACCATCATGGCAACGGTTAATCGAGTTTTTACTGTACTTTTTGTGTGTTTTGTTCTGACATCTATAAATCAGTGGCAGTAAGACACATGGGGGAGAGAGAGAGAGTATCGAACCCGCTCTAGTGAGAGAGAGAGAGAGAGGAGCGATGTCAAACGACCGGAAATGGTTAATATTTTCGTTTACTTTAATCATTTAATTCATTCAAATCAAACAATACATAAATAAGACATAGTTGGTAATTAAATATTTTTCCAATAAATTACTCCACACACATATTTTAATACTAGTTAACAAAATAGGAATCGGAATCGACACTTTTATGATGAAGAATCGAGTATCGACGATTCCTCGATACCACCTAGAATCGACGATTCCTGGAATCGAGAATCGGAATCGGCCCATCACTAGTCATGAATCTATGAACATGAAAAATTTGTATCTTAAATGCCACTGAACTTCAAAACTATATATTCTAAAACTCACATAACGTGAGTTTTAACAACATATGTATTAAATAAAATAAATTTATAAAGTGTGTTATAAATTAATGGTATGGTCAAGTTAGTATACACTATTTTGACCATACCATAGATAATTTATAATAAATTTTATATACTCGTATTTCATAAAGTAATGTTTTGTTTTGGAAAGTTGGGGTCTTTAATTAACTTTTGTACATTCTTGAATAAATGGTTATGACTGCACAGCAGTTGTAACAATATATTATATTAATCACTTTTAACATTAGTTGATGACTATCCAAACTTTAAATTTTGTAAAAACTTACCGAGACAGAACGCTTTCGATCACTATGTGGCGATCATCAGTGTCTTCTGCTTGGAGTTGTTGGGTTAGGCGGTGATGGTTTTAAAAGTAGGTTTTCGATAGTATCAAAAATGTTACAAAATGTTATAAATAACTGTAGACTATAGTCACAAACTTAAGGTAACTGTTACCTACATAATATATTAGTGGCAAACTATTATTTCATTTTTAAAATTTTTCTTGAGAAAACAAATTTTCATTTTTTTAACTCCAAACAACCAAAGTAAAAATTGAGTCGTATATTTGAACTTTTAAAAAAATAAATAAAAATTTATATAATGGTCATTAGCTAAGAAAATAATGTGTTTTTATAGTTGGTGCAAGAGTGCAATGAAGCTGTGCGAAAAACTGAACAATGTGAACAAATCCAGACTCTCAATGATATCCTCAATCAAGTGGAACCAACTGAAGATAAGGTGAATAACATTGCTTTATATAAGTAATTAATTTGTTATGAGAGAAGTTAAAGAATTAAGTTCACATAGCAGTTTATATTTATTTATTTTTGGATGACAGTGATTGCTCCTGTTCCGATTCAGTTATTGTTAAATATATGTTACTATATTTACTACTCAAGTAGTAGTACTACTCAAGATGTTTCTACTGCTTTGATTGTTGTTTTTTCTCTTTGGGTATAGTAATGGACTCATGATTCATCTATAATCATAAACTGGTGCAAAATGTTTCTAAACTGACAATGTTAAAAATGGGTTAAACTTTGGACATTTCCAATCTGATGAATTCATCATAATCTACCATCAAGTCAATGTTTCCATCTAGACAATAATTTTCTTATCTTCAATTCCACTGTTGAAATGTTATTTGTTCATTCATATGACATTCCTTCCACTTCATCAATTTCACTCATCTTCCATAACAATAAATCGTCCATCCATAAGAATTAATGCACTTCTCTAGGGCAGTGACACATCTTATCTTACCGCTATGAAGATCATCTAAGTTAACCTGACCAAATTTAAACTGAATTAAATATAAAGGAGAAGAATCCACCAGAATGTTCTGAAATGTGGCATGAATTTTCTTTCTTTCTGAAGATTCAAATCACTGTTTGAATTATGGTTTTTTCCATCTTCACAAATCATTATATGGGAACAACAAATATATGTCTGTCCCACAGTTCTCTATTCAGAACACTGACAAGCCAAACGTTTACTTATAAATAAACTGGGGAAGCTTATTGTGTGAGTTCTGACAATTCCAAGGAATTTTCAAACCCCCACCCCCGGTATAAAAATATCTTACTTTAAGATTTTATCAATTTTTGTGCTTTAAAATTAATGCAACAATTATAACTAAAAAATATCAAATCAATAACTTTTAGCATAAGTTATAATTAGTATACAATATCAAGAGCACAGTGGTACAATATATTACAAAAATATAGGCGAAAAAACCCCAAAACCACAAAAATTAATCGAAATACATATACAGTAAACTCCCGATTATCCGTGGAATAGGGTTGTCCGGCAACACCGGATAACGAATTCCCCGGATAATCCGCCATGAACAAATAATACGCAAAACGATCGATAATCGATTATTATACCATAAGTTACACAAATAATGACCCCGGTTAATGCAATTCACAAATAATCTTCAGAGGACAAAATAAATACAGAAAATAATTTAAAATGTATATGTATTTGACGGATTATAATATGTCTAACTATTTACAATACGTACATAAGTATATGTCAAAAGTAAGTATGTATGTAAATATGTAATTTCCTTTACACATAATACTTTCACTTTTTAACAAAAAAATCTGTCACTTTCGTCTGTTTTTTTGTGAGCATTGATTTACTTTAATGTGCGATCTAAGTTTCTTGAGAACCATTTTGTCGCACAGTGTCTACTTGTGTCACAAAGCCATAAAGATCGATAATATATATGACAGACATGGATAATGCATATGTCACGTCCTAGACTATTTATATCCGAGATTAGCTGATATTTGCTTACAATCGTATGATACACATTAGGTTTTTGGGCGTCCAAGCATTTTGTCTCTTATATACAGTAGTCTGCTCGCCCCTTTTATTTCGCTGGCCCGCTTCGGGATGCTTCCCTTTCAATGTAAAAATTAGTACGTACATATTTACATATCTATTCCCTTCATCTTAACTTCTATTAAGCCTTATATGTATTTACGTCGTAATTCACCGTTTGGAAATTTAAACACATGAATCTGATTGCAATACAAATTGGATATTTGTAAAACAATGGCAGACCCCGGATAATCCGCAAACCGGTTAATCCGCCCACGGATAATCGGGAGTTTACTGTAATTGTATGATGTTTTGATTTTTTACTAAGCATAGTTACATTATTTTTCATAGTTTAGTTTGACGTGGCTTATGTAGCTAAGATGGCCGGCCGTTGTGGGAAGTGGAGTGGGCGGTGCTTAGCTCACGCCTATATAAGCTTCAGCAGACAGCGGTCGGTGTCAGTCTAGTTTGTTAATTTTTTCTATTCTAGATTGTACTTTTGTAATAGGAACCTCTGAAGATGATGACTTTGTCATTGAAAGGTAGATAAGGATTTAATCTTAGATAACTTATTTTAGTTATTTTTTGATTAATTTTTGTGGTTTTGGGGTTTTTTCACCTATAATTTTATAATTAGTTAGGTTAAAGAATTTTACTAATCACTACCGCCCCTAATTGAAAGGTGAAATCTATCACAATACAACTATAGTACATGTTTAATATGATTTTAGACTGAATCATCAACAGAAGAGAACAATGAGAAGACAAAGAAGAAAAATTCTCTAACAAAGCCATGGAAGTTTTTCTCAACACAAGAAAGTTAAATCATATAACCCTCACTTTTTATATTCAACAATTCTTGTTTTGTGATAATGCCTTATTCTTATTTAATTTTAGTCCTAGAGTAAGTTGAATTAATTTCTTAAAAATACTTGATTTTTAATATTTAACTGAATTTGCTGTTTAAGAGTGCAACTAAGATTTAAGAAAATTTTTTTTTGACACATTATTTAAAGGGCTGCCTTTCTCATATTTAGTTTTTTTTCATTTGTTAGTAATGTATTTCTAAATTTACATTTTTCTAATTTCTTTTATTATTATTGAGAATATTAAACCATCTCATAACAAAACAAACAAAAAAAACTATTGCGAGTTTAAAAAAAACTTTGTCCTATTAAACTAACTAATTTCAGAATCAGTTTGAACTTCGATTTTTTATTTATGAATCTCGATAATGTTAAAATTTACAGGGTATTAGTGTATTCTTTTATTATTCTATTTATTTTACTTGAATAATAATATTTATTATTTGTAATTAAATGATATATTTGTTTCACAATTATAATAAATTACAAATAGAAATTGTAAACATGATATTTTAAATTTTTGTTATGTATTGTTTTCTTATTAATTTTTTGTAATCATTGTAATTTAAAAAAAGAACAAGATTTTTAGACAATATACTTTTATTTTAGTCTATGTACATTAAGTGGAATTAGATAATTTGTCAGATGATGCACCAGAGCAGTGATGAATTATATTTATTTTATAAATAAATTAATCAACAAAATAGACAAGTCATTTTATGTCAATTCTTCTTTGGAGTTAGCTTAATCATTTTAGCTAACAAAACAACAATGAGATTATTACAAAATACTTTTTCTTTCTGCTCTAATGTTTATTCTTTAATTTTTGTTATAATTTTATTGCCTCATGAAGCTTTTTATTTCCTTGATTTATACAAACATTTTTAGTTTTTTATAGCTCCATCTGTTAATAATTGATGTAAACATGTAACATTGATGTTAACATTTTCATGTAAAACATTCACTAAATAAATTTTTAGGGTTTAGAAACTACAATAACAGTATAAAATATCACTGTACGACAGTTACGTCAATATGAATACTTATACAGTTTAATAAAAATTAATACAAAAAAATTGCCTATAACAATTTTGTGTGTGTCTAAATGAGGAAATCGATTTCAGGAGATAAGTCTTGCTTAGACTGTACAATGGAATCAAATACTATAAACCTGTATTCGTCTACACGTGTTTACACGTAAACAATTCTCTCAAAACAATTTTAAAAATTGATGATTTATAAAATATTCTGCACGCACATTATTATTCGAAAGTTGAATTTTTATAGATGATTAACACAAAAGATGACTGATTATTAAATGACAAAATATCAAGAAACTCCTGCATTTCCACATTGAAATAAAAATCCTAAAATGGGTATTTTGAAATATGTTAAATTTTCTTTTACATCTGTTAACATTGCATGAAATGTGAAAAACATGTAATAAATATGAACAATGTAATAACAGACAGAAACAGGTCAAATTTAAGGCTACACAATTACCAATTATAGTATTTTGTTATGTGACTGTAGTTTTTGTTAGCTTTAAGAATACATTTTGTAGTATGTACAAATTTTGAATCATGTTAATAGATTCTGTTGTAAAATATGGCTGTGAGTGAGATTGTGCAGCAAGAATGTTTTTATAGTTGTTTGATAATAAATGTAAATATTTTTTAAATTAAATGTTTTTATTTAAATTTTCCTAAATAGTGTGAACCTAAAAGTACATACACTCTATTTTTTACAAAAAATAATTTTTAAAATTTGTGTAAATAATATGGATTAAGTTGTCTGATAAAATAAATATCAAAATAAAAAAGTACACATATTTTTTAAATGTATTTTTATTGCATTCTACGGATGAGGATATTCTTGAATGTCATCATTGTTAGTTTGCTTCAAGAGAATATTTTGTTTCATGTGTCAAGTAGCCTACAAGACAAAATGTTGATTTTTATTGGAAGAATTTAGTAATAGTAAAGATAATGACTTTTTAAATAACGACAATATTCTTACAACACTTAAATATTATTCCCAACCCCTTGTATATCTGAATCTTTGCTCACAGTTCCTCCTAAATCAGGCTCAATAAATAGTAAAAAGGAGGGAAAGAACATCAAATTTTGTTTAGGAGAAAAAAACTCAATGTAGTAGAAAATGGAATCAATTACTAGACTTCTAGGTGTAGAACAATATTGAACAGTTAGGAGATGATTTTAGAGAATTAGATAATTTTACTTACAACTTTTTTTAAAAAAATGTTTTAACTTGCCTATAGTAGCACTTACTTTTTTTGTTGTTGAGGACGGCCGTTTCGGGAGATGTGTCTCTTTGTCAACTCAGACCGTAACTCTGTAATGAGTTACGGTCTGAGTTGACAAAGGGACACATCTCCCGAAACGGCCGTCCTCAATAACAAAAAAAGTAAGTGCTACTATAGGCAAGTTAAAACATTTTTTTAAAAAAAGTTGTAAGTGATTACTAGTAGCTCACGCGAAGATGGAATCAACAAATGAGATAATTTTAGTTTATTTTGCAGTGGCAAATTTTTTGTCTTGCAAGAAAAAAATGATTATCCTCAAGAACAAAAAAATAACCGTCAAATAAAAAACCTGAAAAGTGATAATAGTAGAATACTTCTTACAATAAGTGATCTTGAAAAATATTTGTTGCATACATAATAATGTTCCATTAAAAAAACCTAATATTCATACGTATTTGTCTCAAAGAAAAATATTATACACCTATTTGTTAAGAAACCAAGCCTATTGCCAGGTTTATGGCTATATCAGGTTTTATGATGAATCTAAAGAAGATCCTACTGACAAATTTTAAATAATCAGGTCTGTAATAAGGTATTTGGAAACAAAATTTTATTGAAGGCCTTATGAAGATGAAGTCAAGATTGCCCTTCATAAAGAAGATTTATAAAGTGTGTGCAGTGAGTTCTAGTTATTGTTCAGTATTCAAAATTTATATGGAAGATAAAGTAAGTAGTGAATTTTTAGCTAGCGAATCGGTTTTAGATCTTCACTATATTTTTAGATAATTGGTATGTTTTACCTAGGTTATTTTTTTTAAATAGCTAGAGTAACACTCATTCTATCGGAACGGCTTTGAAAACTAGATTCGACACTAAAGGATTTCAAAGAATGTAAAGCAAACAAAAAAATTAAGCTATATGTAGGCCATCAGAAGATATTTTAGCAGTTAAATAATAAATAAGGGACTTATTGTTCTTTCCTCACTTCATTCAGACTTGAATTTTGGTGATCTAGAATAAGACAGAGGAAAAGAGATGTCAAGGGGTATAAAGAAACCAAACCTAATATTTCATTGCCTTACAATAAAGGCATATTTGAAGTTGATTGAATAGATGAATGACTCCCTAGATTCCATATGAGAAGAACAATCAATGCCTATAAAAATTTCTTTTATCTATTAGATCTTTTTATTTACTATTATAGTGAAATTAAACCCCTAGCAACGGAAGATACAAGACATTATATAAACTATAGAATAAACTCCGTCCAACAAATGAACTCATCAAAACCGTCAAACCATATACAATACCTAAATTTCAATAGCAACCACCCTATCAATATAAAAAGGTCCATACCATAGAGTCAGGCAATCAGGGGCAAGAGAATTTGTTCCAATGATATAGTATTGGAGGACTTTAATAGAAAGACCTTACTAGCTTTTCAAAAAAGAGGATATCCTACACAACTTGTTGAGGATCAAATCTGCTTAGCTCAATCATCTGATGAGCCCAGACCACCTATGAAAGACAACAAACTGTCTTTAGTTACAGATTACCATCCAGGCCTAACGAAGCTGAACAAAATATTAAAGGATGGCTTCAAGATTCTTCAAGCTTCCACCCACACCAAAAATCTTTTCTCAAATCCACTACATATTTGGTTCAGACAACCTTTTAATTTGAAAAATATTTTAGTACATCCAAAACTACCAGATTCAAGTACTGAAAAACTGCCTAAACTTCCTCATGGCTCCTTTCCGTGCAAGACATGTTCAATACACATCCCAACAAATAGTTTCCATAGCCTAGCAACCAAAGCGGACTTAAAGATTCAGGGTCATCATACTTGTACATCCAAAAATGTAATATACCGGTTGCAATGTAAATTTTGCCCAGCACAATACACAGGCCTTACCACGGATGGTCTGAGCATCAGAATGAATGGCCACAGATATGACGTTGGAACCATGAACATAGACAGGCCAACTGCTTAACATGCTGCTAGTCACAACATCATATCTTTTAATGATTGTTATACCACCAAAATAATTAAGGTCCTCCTCCTTGATTGCAACCCTTCAGAATTGAGAAGATGGGAGTTATCATACCAGTGGTACACCAAATCTAGAGAACCTCCTAACCTCAACATCAGATAAAACTCCTTTTACCTTCCCCCTAACTTCTACTATTTTTATCAACTCCATTTACCTTCCTTCTGACAGACTATTAATAACTAGTTTCAAATAATCAATAATTATACAAATCACATTTAGTACTATATCATGAACTATAAATCTGTGAATCTGTGACATTTGGATATTTATACACATTTGTGGTTCACTTCAGTCTTTTCTTTTTCTCTTATCTGATTGACAAAGATCATTTTGTGATCAAAATATTTCAATAGTGTGATAAGTGTTTATATGTGTCTATTTATTTATTTCCAAGAGATTGCAGTTTTGAACTATTGCCTCTAGGTAAGTCTGTCAGTCTCCTATCTAATCCGAAAATTCCTATAGAATAAACTGTTATAGATGATTTTGGTTACTGTAAAAATCTGATCTCCCAGAAAGTTTTCCATGGGCGTAAAAAGGTTACAACCCATTATGTTTAAGCTAAAAATTGGTCTCACTTTCCAATTCAACTTGAAGCAGATAAAACAGTAAAATTCAATACAAAAAAATATAAAGTTTCCAATGACAAGGGAGTCAGATTCGAGATAAGCTCGTATTAACAGTGTAATGTTGTGTTACATATAGATAAAAGAGTAATTCACATAAAATAAAATTCTAAACTTAAAAACTAGTTAGTGTAAATATTTTTTTATAGATTGGGTATTTTTGTGTATATCTGAAATGAATAATAATAATGAGAGCTTAGAATGTAATCCAAACGTCACACTTTTAATTTGTGTTTACTATTCAAGTTTACAAATAATAATCATACAACTAAGATTGAATAAAAAATTACACCTGCATAAAATATATATAATAATTATAAATAAAATATATAATTTTAATTCTTTATAATTGATAATATTTTTGTAGCGAGATACAACTCAACACTAGCAATTGGTTTGACCTGTAGACTATTCCGGCAAGCATCTAATTAGAGATCTGTAATGCGTTAACCTTAAAATTAGGAAACTCATGTTAAAACACAAACTGAAGTTTTAAATATGAAAAATCAGAGTAGAAAATATAAGTTTTTTTATTTTTACGATAATGAGGTGGCTTTTCCAAATCTAACATTATTAGAACAAATATTTTTTAATATAATTTTTTAGAATCAATAAAATTGGGCTTTTGTAAAATAAAATTAATTCAAAAAAATATTGTATATTTTGTCTTTACAAATATTAAGGCTTATCTTTTTAAAATAAAAACTAATATAAAATTTATATTTATTATTAAGTAAACTCTTGTCGTAGTAACATTTGTCTGAATAAGGAATGCGGTTTTGGGAAATGTGTTCCATTATCAACTCAGACCATAACTGACTGAGAGTTAATAATAATAATGGATACTCATGGATAATAATCTAATGTAAATGGATATTAAGAATATTTAATGGATACTTACATTCAGATAACAAAATGAGGATCTACGTATCGTATTCACCAAAAATGACTTTGCCTCTCTAATAAACCATTTCTAGCAATCTCTTGACTACTAAAGTCTCTCGATGAATGTCCATTTCATGTCAGGAGCTACAAATTTTATAGGAGCTTCAAGACCTGATTTGTACCCAGCCGTAGATTTTGCTCCATCTGTAGACCAACCCAAATCCTTCCTCTAGTTTTAACCGAGTGTATCCCATTGAATATTGCAGCACTAGAGTAACATTCAGCTCATATATGGTCAAGTACAGTTGCAGAGAACACATTAAATAAAAGTATTTAAATTTCAATAACATCTCACAGACTCCTAAGACATTGCCTGTAGACCCCTTAAGGAACCTCTGGTTTAACCCTTTTGATCCCAACGTTCACAAGGTATTTTTTTTTTAGTATAATATAATCGGTAAAATAATTATTGAATATAGTAAAGCACTCGTAATGAACTCCTTTACCCAGTTGTAGTACTTAAAGGCACTTCTAGTTTGATTTAGCAACTCAGTTTTAGTTCAAACTTGATGACTGTAGGTGCTTGGTGCCAAGTGCTGCGTCAGCTATCACTGTTGTGAGTAGTGAGTGAATGATCTATTTGTTACTCATAATTTTGTTGTGAAGTTGATCTTTCTGTTCATAAGTTTAGTGTTTACATTGTTTACAATAAGTTTAATATTGTTTGTAACGACTTTTGTTAGTGTATATAATATAAAAACCTTTTTTTTCTGAGAATAAGACGACATAAAATAATTTTGTTAAATATAAAATAGAATTATTTGTGTTTATATTGTAATTTAACAATTGACTTAATTAATTACTTATATTTTTATACGTATTTTTCGCAATGTTGTGCTATAGGACAAATGTTCACGTTTTAGTTTTAAACCTATATCTATGCTGTTTGTGGATATAACTAACTTAAAATTTGTAATAAAACTAATTTTTATGTGTACAAAGTCAAGGTGTTTTTATAAAAAAAGGAAATGATTTTTAATTTTATATACTCAATATAAAATAGAAACAGAAAGGTTTGGAAAAATGTTTTTTAATAAGTAACATTTTTCTCGTATTTGTTTTACATGTTTATTATAATTCTAGGTAAGTGTATGTTATAGTAGAGTCTTAGAGAATTAAATTTAAAAAAGAATCATGAAAATCCATTGATAAATAAAAATTTGGTGTAACTTTTGTCAAAGCACTACACTGTCAATAAATCATGGTCAGGACTTGAGCAGATAGCTATGCAAAAAGTCTTGGGATCAAAAGGGTTAAGTTAATATAACACTGGATTCAACAGGTTAGAATATTAAATGATTATCAGATAACCAACTTTGAATAACTAAGTGAATACTTCTAGAATTGTTTTTTTGTTTTGGATGAATGCATATTTAAATCCAAATATAAACTTTCATGTAAAAAACATTTATTTATACAAAAAATTTAACATAATCAATAGTAAAAAAAACGATTAAGTAAGATTAATAAATAAACTATGATATTACAATTTTAATTATTAACTGTTCTTTTCTAAATAATCATTAGTAAATACCTACAATATAAGTGTGAAATTTATAAAATACACAACACAGAGTTATCACAATTTTAATAAATCTAAATGGCCACTTCGCGGGTCATCACAGTTTACAAGCGTGTTCCCTTGATTCTGACTAGTATTGGGGTCAAATGATGTATCACGGGACAATCATCTAGGCTTTAGGAGCAATTCATAACCTGTCTTCAATGTTGGTGTTGTGAAGCCTTTTTTAAACACAGCTCTTATGTGGCCTGAAAATAATCATGAGTTTAGTAATCAAGTAGATCAAGTAATAGCTTTTCTGCACATTGATTTTGCTTAGTGTATTTAATTTTATCATGACATAAAGTTTGTGATGCAGCAAAATAAAAAAATGGACACAGATGTAAGGGATAAGTATAACCTTAAATGTAACATAAATTTTATGGAATTTACAAACAACATAAACTAAACAATTGAAATGGCATATTTCATACCTATAATTATACTGCTAGTGATATAAGTATCACTATCACTATTATTTATTATTTATACAAATATTTACAATTTTTATTATTTATTTTAAACAATTGCTACTAAACCTAACCTGAATAGAACAGATGTAGTAGCACAGCCAATTTTTGGTAAAATAAGCACAATTACAAAGTATAAAATTAAATGGAGTAATTAACCAATTGATGATTAAATTATTTGCGATCCGAGCAATCTAGTGTCATGAATTAATTCATGTCAATTGGTCATGGCAACTGAATTGTGTTGTTCTATCACAGTCTTTAATGCATAACTGAACCAATAAAGTAATGAGAGGGTGATCTAAATTGGTAGTTGACAATTAAAAGACTAGCGAAACTGAAGGGATAAAGTGATAAAAGACTCCAAGGATAAAGCGATAACCCATAAGAGGTTGATCTAAATGACCAGCTGACAAGTTAGTTATAGACGTTAAGAAGGAAATAAAAATCCTATTCTGTGTGTCCTGTCATTCCCAGAAGCATTGGTTGGGAAATAAATACCTTTATTAAGGTGACAGTTTCAAGAGGCAAAAACAATTGCTTAGACATGTGAAACACATATTTATCGAAGCATGGACACGATAACAAGGGTTTAGCAGACTAAACACTTGACAAAAAAATGATGTAAATTCTTGAAACAATGACAAAGACTATGTCCAGAAACTGTAATCCTGCTAAACACACTTTGTAGGGACAAGACAGTTTCATCATAAGAAGGCTTTGGGTAATATGTTGAAAAACCGTAATCCTGCTAAATATATTTTATTGGGGCAAGATAGTTTGAACAGAGGAAAGCTTTGGATAATATGTCAGGAAACTGTGATCCTGCTAAATACATTTTGTAAAGGCGAGACAGTTTCATCATAGGAAGGCTTTTGGTAAAATGCTGACAAACCGTAAACCTGCTAAATATATTTTATAGGGGAGAGATAGTTTCAACATAGGAAAGCCTTGAGTAATATGACGAGAAACTGTAATCCTGTTAAACCCATTTTGTATGGACAAGATAGTTTCAACATATGAAGGCTCTCGGTAATATGTCGAGAAACCGTAATCCTCCTACACATTTTGTAATGACGAGATAGTTTCATCATAAGAAGGCTTTGGGTTAGTGTCGGAATACTGGGAATCCTTGTAGAGATTACATATTGAAATTAAACGTTGCTAAGTTTCTGGAGGGCTAGGATTGCACTGGTGTAGAAAAGCAAAAGTAGTGAACAGAAGAAAGGCAAGAATATCTTCTGAAGAAAGTAAATTATGAATGACAAAGGTTTGTATTTCTTTATAAATATTAGTTTCCACAAAAATAGAAAAAATTTTATACTTGATACTTTATGAAGATCACTAGATCCTATTGCTTTACAATGTTCTTCTTTGCTAAAAGTAGGAAGTTTGGCAAAAAAATCAAACATTGAAAAAAAAATAATGTTCAGTGCAATAAATTCTAACAATTGTGACAAAAAATACAATCCTATTTGAAACTAAAGTTTGAAGCTACAGTCACACATCAAACTGTGTTTCTGTTGTAGCAAACACACCATTGCTGTAGTTTCTACACATTGAAGGACTGAAAATGTGGATAAGATCTAGGATTATCTAGATTGATTGACAGTCCTTGATATCTTTGATGTTCATTGTGATATTATAGTAAATAATTATATCATCAATCAATTTCCAAATCAAGACTAAGAAAGTTTTATTTTGTTCCTGAATTCAAGTCATTTTGAGCATAACCTAAATTTTTACAAAATGTATTTTTAGAATCACAAAAAGTTATTGCAATGTAAATGTTTCTTAAATAATAACTACCTAGTGCACTGCACTAGAACTTATTTCCATTCTTATGAGTATAGGAGAATTTTTTCCACAATCTATACTTCTCATATCTGGTAATTTTTCATCAAAAAAGGCAAAACATATTCATGGAAAAATAATTATTTTTAGTGACACAGACACTTTTCCTATTTTAAAAATTACTACACATAGAGTATGTTTAATGAAGACAGTCTGATCAACACTGTTAATGATTTCTTCCTCTATAAAATTTTCTCATAACTACAGTTACCTCCTGAATAATTTGTAAATATAAACTAGAATCTGTAAAGTACACATTTATAATCAGTCACAAAATAAAAAAATATGCATTCAAGTTTAGTTTTTAAAACCGTATTTAGCTACAGTTATTTATTTTATTGTTATATTTCTAGTTAACTACATCATTTATTATAGTTTACTCTACTTCAATTTCAAACTATAATTCATATTACTAAAATTAAACAAAATAAATAAATGAAAATAAATGTGCAAACTGTTAATTGCACAAAATGTACTAAGTGATATGTGTTAATTTCTTGAGACACAAAAACTAAATCATTACTCTGAGAAGTGAATAAAATCCAAGAATGAACTTGGACAAAAAAAAAATTAAAATAAATCTACAAATAACAGTGATAAAAGGCATTACCTGTCCAGACTGACTGTGGCACCATTACTATCGCCTGGCACTGGAAGTCCTGATTGCACAGCTCTACAGCTTGTGACAGACTACTAACAGTGCGTACACAACCTGATTTTGTCTCTGATTGGCTGCAAGAATAGTCTAAATTTTCTGGTAAGTCACTGTCAGAATATCTCCTATAATCGCCTGAAAACAAACGCAATTTTTTAAAATTAGTAAAAATAATCAATAGGTTTATAACAAAAATATTAATTTTTTAAATTATACCTACAATATTAACCTGCCTACAGGTTTTATTAATAAGGTATAATACTAATAATGAATTACAACCACTGACAAAAGGAACAATTATAGGTGCTAATGAAATAATACATTGAAATATATATACTTGCTAAGACCATCATCCTATGTAACACATGCATAGCTTCAGCCACTTTACAGGTCTCCCACAGGTGAGGTGGTTGGTTGTTTCCTTCTCGACCATGAATATTGCCTACACAATGTAAATTACTCTGGAAATAGTAGTTCTAAAGATGATAACTAGAATATCCCTTCATTGGTAGGCAATGCTTATCAGATTTAATAAACAGCTCTTATTTTTGCTAACAATGGATATTTCACGTCTATTCTTAAATTTATTTTTATTAGACAAATTATGACTTTATGGGTACTACGTATTTACCAAAGGCCTGGTTATAAAATGGTATGACATAAAAGGTAAGGCAGTTGAAATAGAAAAGCAAGGGACTCTCAAAAAAGCAATGGTACTTTGAATTTCCTCTATATATAGGAATGGAATTGTCTGCATTCTTTATTCGCACTTCGGCACTTCAACTGTTGTTGAGTTCACCTCGTTAATGCTAGATGAGATCCTGGCAAAACATTAGAACTGGGATTTTACATTCTACAAAATGAACTGATGTTCTTTGGATATTGATTATTTATCACATACATATATAAATATAGTTAATGAATAAAAATATTTCAAATACAAAAATAGTTTTAACTTATTACACTTTTGCTATTACTTGCGACCAGACTTTTTGTTAACTAAAAATGTTAAAAACGTTTTTGTCTTACTACTTCTTCAGCCTCGTATTTTTGCCACTAGGAATCCTGGAGTTGTGCTTCCTCGGTACCATTTTTTTGAAAGTTAGAAGTGATGTGATCGAAGCGTATGTGTGATCTGTGCCATGTTTGTTCATTTAAGATGTCATTTTTATGTGTGTTGCTATGTCTATATAAATGAACAAACACGGCACAGATCACACATACTCTTCGATCACATCACTTCTAACTTTCAAAAAAATGGTATGAGGAAGCACAACTGCAGCATTCCTAGCGGCAAAAATACGAGGCTGAAGAAGTCGTAAGACAAAAACGTTTCCTCCAAGTGTAAGTCAACTATTTAACATTTTTTAGTTAAAAAAAAGTCTGGTCGCAAGTAATAGCAAAAGTGTAATAAGTAATTAACAACCAGCTCGTCATGAACAGTAACAAGATTTCAATAGTTTTAAGTTATATATTTTCGGTATTTGAAATATTTTTATTCAATATATATATATTATAACTTAACTTTTGTTATAATTAAATTTATATTTTAATGTTATTTATTTACCTTACCTATTTAATGTCCCAACTTCAAGTTTATAAAGAATTAACAATCTTATACATTTTTAAACATCACTTGCATTTATTCTCTTCAATTGACTCTACACATTATTCCAAATTTATAATAATATTTTGCAGTGACAGGATTGATATCTTAAATAATATTACAATGATAAATGGTGGACTTCTGAGGCTTTAGATTTCTAATAAAATAACATAACAAAAAAAACAGTATTAAAATTTTATTCTTGCTCTTGGGTCGCTATTACGGGAACTTTGCTTTTTAAATTAGAAATGGTGAAACTAGATTAAATTTTTTATAAATGGTAATGAAATTAAATTTGTTCTGAACTAAATATAGATGTCTGTTGGCTACACTTATATTCAAATAATACTTATTGTTCTGAACAGTTCCTGGAATCTTGACCTGTAGTTATTACCTTCTGCACTTACACTTGACACAAAAAAAACTTACTTTCTTAATATTAAAAAAAAAAAACTTTTACGTCGCACTTTTTAAAATATACTTATCAAAAAAAACTCTTTACGTAATTTAACACAATTCTCCCTTTACAACACTTCCATCCTTGTACCCACCAACTGGTCTTCCTCTCTTTCCGAGTTCCCTTCCAAAAACTTCCTCTGTCTCCCGATCATTTAGTTTTTATTGAAATCCCTAATTTCTCCCACTACCAATGTTCTTTGTAAGTTCCCACAGTTCGTCTAATCTAACGGTACACGGTTAATTTTCCCATGGCTATATTGGCCACTGGATTTCCCGTCTTAACAAGCTTTGGACCCTCTATAGTCAATTTGCCGGCACACAGCTTATAGCTTTCCTGGAAAAGGATAATGGATGGTACTTGCTTTGTCCTCACTAGAAAAACTATGTGTCTTTCCTTGCTTAATGTTTGTGTGTGTGTGTGGGGGGGGGGGTATTTAACTTTGTCCATTATTGTTCCATTGCACTAACTTTCTAGTGTTATTATATGTTATTGTAAACAATTATTTCACCAAGTGCAATTAATTTTTACCCTATGATGAGATATCTTTCGGTCCCTTGACCACTGTCGAATCACATGATAATAATTGTTTACAATAATATAAAATAATTCTCTCTCTCTTTACATGTGTATATATATATATATATATATATATATATATATATATATATATATATATATTGAATTTTAATTGTTTAATATTCCTGATGATGTTGGTACTGTTAGCCTACGAAAAGCTTTGAATTGTAAATTCAATTATAATTCTTATATTTGTATTTTGACTTAGTTCTATATTAATACACAAGAATACATATTACGATATATATATATATATATATATGATATTTCTTAAAACTTATACGGTTTTATACATTATTCTACTCAGAAAAATTACATAAATGTTTGAAAATGGGACAAAAATAAACAAAAGGATAAAATTTTGTCACTTTACGGGAGCTACTTCTATTGTTTAAACTCATAAGGCATTTTGGAATGTATTTATTTCACTATAAAAACTGTATTAAACTAGCAACATAATAATAAAATCATCATATTTTAATAAGTTTTGTAAAATAACAGGTTTGACAGAAACAATAGACAACTGACCAACTTTATTTCAAGTTAAAAGTGTATGATTTTATGAATTTTCGTCAGAAATTAACAAAAAGTTTAGAAATCATTAAGAAACTACTATAGCCTGTTAACTGAAAACAAACCCTGTATGGAATTATATATTGGTTCCTAGTAATTAATACTAGGGAATTATTAGAATTGGGTTGAATTTTAAACCTGACGTATATGTGGGTGTAGTATACACAGTCTTGTGCTAAAACTTTAATGTATATGTTTGAAACTACTGCAACACATTATGCAATATTGTGGCCTAAGATACCACTACAATCAGATTAGCAAAGGAATAATCTAGCATGCTATACCACCTACCTATGCCGTTGTCCAAACTGTCTCGTGTCGTATATGTACTGAGTAAAGCTTTTGTGGCCATCAGTATATCCTGTGTATCCCACAAATTGGAACCACTGTAAGCATTTAACAGAAGTTGTATTTGTGGTTCAAGTGATGAAGGTGCTCTTAAAGGCAGAAACTGATGAATGAAATGTTGACCAGCTCTCCAAATATTTAACCTCTCATTATAACCTTCACACTGTCCACTGATGCAATATAACCTCGGACTTTCTAAAAACCCATTTATAAAACTTATTTTATTATTTATTCTGTTTTTTTTTTATAATTTCAGATTAAATAGTGTCCTAAAATGTATATAATTTTATTTTTTCAGTGACTAAAATCATTTATATGTAATTTAAACATTTTATATTGAAAATAAGCATTTCAGAAATAAAATAATTCTTAATATTATAGTAACAGGTCTACAAAGGATACGAGTGAATTTTATTAATAATGTGTGAGGTTTCTACTAAATTATTAAATATAGTACTTCAGCCTCGTATTTTTGAAGAAGTCGTAAGACGAAAACGTTTCCTCCAAGTGTAAGTTGACAATTTAACAACCATTAGTTAAAAAGTCTGGTCGCAAGTAATAGCAAAAGTGTAATAAATAATTAACAACCAGCATGTCATGAACAGCAACAAGATTTCTATATTAAATATAGTTAGATCAATGATCATACTTGAGTTAGTGATGTAAATATACCTGAACTGTTGTAGAGTTTGTGTAAGGAACAGTCTGAGTGTGACTGGCATAATGGTTCTGAGATGCCCATGTCATCAACATCTGAGAGTTTCAAAACACCTCCTACAAGAACAAATTGTTGTCGCCTGAGATCATTCATGGCCAAAGATCCTAGAGAGGAATGTGCTAGGTGATGTAGGATCTCTGCAATTCCAAGCACCAGCTGCAATACACAAAATCAATATTTAGCTACATAAAATTTAATTTGAATAAATTCACATTAAAAAAATATGTATCAGAATTTACAGAAATAGGAGTAAAAACGTTTCAACTAAGAACTTGCAAACAATTACACCAATTACATCTGCAAACCATCACCAAACAAAACTATTTCACCCACAACTCAAACTTCTATTCACAACCAGATGGCCTGCCAATGGGAAGTCCTATCAGTAGTGTCCTAAGCTAAATTTTTCTACAACACATAGAAAACACCAAGATACTCAATGATATCATCGGCACAGATACGTCAATGATATCATAACACTATACAGAAGCAACTCCCGTCAATGCAAAAAACTTCTCACCTACACTAAAAAAATACACCCAAAACTTCACTTCACTTCAGAAATTGAAACCAACCGATCCCTAAACTTCCTTGACCTAACCATAACAAAAAGTCACACACAAAAACACAGCTTCAACATTTACAGGAAACCCATAACAACAGACACACTTATCCACAACACCTCAGTAAATCTGTCTATTATAATAGGTTTGAGAAAACAAGAGATACATAACGCCACAGAAAAAATAAAAAATGTAGAGAGGGTACTTACTAACCATTAGATTCATCTTAGGTACCTTTGTGATACACAAAGCGTTAGTCTTTGATACAATAAAATTATCACATTGAGCTTTTTGAAGATATTATACACGTTTATTCACTAAAAAATATTTTTCATTTGTTTTTATAATAGAAACTGTTCTAATTATAATGTTAAGTCAACTTACACGTAGTCTATGCCCCCAGGAGAGTTGCAGCAGCTGTACTGTATCTAGAGGCTCTCCTAATTCAGTTACTATGACAACAGGACCAACAGCATCAGGAACACAGGACCCAAGAACCTAGAAAATATAATCATTTGATATTAGGTTAACAAATAAACTAAATAAATTTTAAAAGAATTTGGGTTTTTAGTATAAATATACACTATTTATAAATTATAATAAAATAAACTAAATCGTATACAAAGATTCTGAAAATAGGTTAATAATGTAATTTTAATAATTAGTTTAGAATACAAACTTAATAATGAAAATTAATAATAATAAACAAAACATTTTTTAGTTGAAACTTGTAAATAAATCAAAATAAAAACCTACATTTAGGGGGAATCAAGTCCTGGTTCCTGTACCAATCCTGGGAACTAATCAAAACACTACCATTAATTGCAATATATTTAAGAATAGACATTTAGTCCTCATATACTTCATTTGAAACCAATTCAAGGGATGTTTTATCATGAATTAAAGGGTTTTTATAAAAACCATTATTAAAATCAAACAAAATTAAAAATGTTTTCTAAGTGGCAATTAGGTGTTTATTTTAAATTAAATCAACTTATAAAGCCTACTTTTTAGATTATCATGTCACCATGTTTCCATTATTATGCCATATTTTTTCTTTAATGTAGGTCTATTGAACTAACAACTGGAAAAACTATGAAAATTTTAAAATTATGTATCTCAAAGTTTTAACTTGTGGAAATCATTATGATATTTTAAACAATAAGGGCTTAGTTTTAAATTCCAGCAATTGAAATTTGGACAATGAGTTGCAAGTATTTCAAACAGACAAATTTGTTTGCCATCAAACAATTTTCTTAAACTGGATAGTTTATACGAGTATATACAAAATAAAGCTACATTTAAAACTCTTTCACATGTAGTGATGTACTATATATATGAATTCTTTCACTGATATATTACAAATCCTTTGAACATAATGAAATAAAAATGGGAAATTTTATATTAAAAATGTTCATAAAATATAATCATATGAGAATTTAATGCTTATACTTCGCAACTTGTAAATATTTTCCCAAACCGTAACCTAAACATATGTTATTATACTAAAGCACCACCTAATTACAATTAAAACACATCTAAAATTTAAAAAAAAGTTACGTATCACTGGTACGCTATACAAGTTACTATAGTTTAGTGTATTAAGCTGATGCTGAAAAATGCTGAATGATTCTCTGAACTAATCTGTTGAAGTTATTTTTGCAAAATTCAAGAAGAAAGACTAAAATAAACAGTTGTAACACAGGTAAATGTTTGCTGCAATAAATGTGCGCATAAAAATAATTTTGCAGTTTGATAATGTACCAGTTTTACCACACAACAAGATTTTTTCTGAATAGTAGTTGTATCAAACAACCAATTTAATGTTGAACAAATATTATGACAGGAACATAGCACAAAAAACTAAATTTGGAAATGGCTATTTGTGTTGAGAAATTTAATAGTATTTATTTATTTATTAACTTAAATTCACTATTTACTAATATTACTCAAAAGTCATATCCTGTACTTGGTCAGTGCATTGTTTAATGCTGAGAGTCTAAACACTATTGTACAAATTAAATAGCATTGTTCTAATTATTCAAACAACAATTGTTCAACTAAAATTTTGAAAAACAGATCTTTTTAAAAGAAACTCTTTGAAGATTCTTCATTAGCTATCAGAAAGGCAGCATTTGGCAATATTTAACTGCAATAGTTTACCACAGAGGCACGCCGAGAATTTCGTGCAAGAGCATCAACAACGGAGGGGGACCTCAACTCCATAGTAAAATCACCCCATATCAAGTAAGTTACTTTAAGTTTTACCTTAGGATGCAAACTCAACAACTGTATATTTTTAGGGATATTCCTGAAGCTTTTATTATCGATGCATTTAAATATTATTTAAATTTAAATTTGCCAAATAACTAATGTTCCAGATTCTTCAGGCACTAATAAAAATAAAAAATGTATTATTAACATTTATTAGTGTTATTTATCTTGGTAGTTAAATTTATATATGGTGCATTGACATTATATCTTTTCCAATGATGGTAGATGTTGGTAATTTTTTTTCTTTATAGGAATGGCAAAGGACCCCCCTTGACCCCCCTTTAGTGCACCACTGGTTTACCACACTATATATTATGTCCTGATCAGGGCCATTCACACACCAATATTAATTAAGTATTAACTACTCATGAACAATGTTAAAATAGGAAAAAAAACGTTCTGCCATTACAAAACAACTTGACCAATTAAAAAAAGTTATTTGATTTCACTCTAACATGCAACAATCACTTTAAGTTTACTTGGCAATTTATAGTTTCCGCTAAAAAGTTGGAAGGGGAATGTTTCCTTGAGTTTTGTTGACTGAAAAAGATTGCTCCAGTAAATAAGAACAAGGTGATAGACCTTCTAGTTAGGCTCATCAAGAATTGTTTGAAAGATATTGTAAAATAGTTTTCAATTTAATCTTATTGATTTATTTCAATGAACTAAATGAATGACAATAAATCATCTGTATTCGATTTAATGATTGTAAAAGTTGCTTGTTGTAATCATCTTGAATTAATTGAAAATATAAGTAATTATTGCATATTTAAGTGAATACTTATGAACTTACCTGGGTAGAGTGCAGCTTCGTAAATGAAATGATCGTTTCGAAACACGTCAGCACATAGGCTCATAAGTATTCACTTAGTTACACAATAATTACTTACAGTTCAATAATTGTGTTATCTTCATGTAGATGGTATAAGGTATAAATAAAGTTTATTCAATCTATATTCTTACCAATAATTTTTATAAATGAATTTTGAAAATTGTTTTTTCTAAAAATGATGATTTAGATATGTTGCAGACTTATTTGGTGTTCTCAAAATATAACTACACTTTAAAAGGCACCATAGCCATAAAATATGAGCAGGAAGTAACAGATATGTTCTTTTCACATTAGGTGGTTTACAAAACCAGGATGATAATTTGGTAGAGTTTGTGGTGGGCGGCAATAATAACAGACAAACATACTATATAAGTAAATCTAATCTGTGCATTCTGTATTGGCCACTTTCATTATAAACTAGAACCCCTCAAACCCGAACCCCAGGAATCCAAACCCCTGCGAAATCCCATGATTTGATGAATACCAAATTTAAAAAAAGTATCTGTAAAGTAAATGTAATGCAGTATGTACTGAAAGTTTGATAATTAAGTAAAACAGGAAGGAGATGTGTAATATTTTGGAATAGACACTGTAAAAACATGATATAATACAGCTTCATCAATTTTTTTCATTCACAGAAACTTTCGCGTGATGGCGTTGTTCCTTTTCACTTGTATAACTGCAAAACTATTCAATTCTTGCACGATTTTTTTTCAGTCACTTATTGTAGCCTTACCAACACTAAACTCAAGAGTCAAATTTGTCAAACTTTCCTCTTTGTCTAGTTGCATTAACACTTCAAATTTTAAAAAAAATCTTGAATAAAGTTCTACAGTACAATATTGATACAGAAATATGTAATAAATGCTCTAATATTGTTCGTTAATTAAAAAAACCCACTTCCGTCAAATGCAAAATACACAGCAAATCCGAAATCTGAACTCTTTTTGCAAATTCAAACTTTTCCAAATATAAACAGGCTATAGCCCCAATTAGTTCGGATTTGAGGGGTTCCACTGTATAATTAGTAGATTTTAAATTCCACTAACAAAAAAACGCTTGAGTAAAAGAACTGCAATGTTAAATAATATTGCTGGAAAATTAATTAATATTAATTTAGGAAAGCAAAAATTTAAACTTTCAATACAAAATGTAGTGAGATTTATATGACAAAACAAAGAAACAAATAGAATAAATGCAATATATAAAGTCCTTGTAAAAAATACCTTGTTAAGAAATGTTTTGAATTTATACACAAACTTTAAAGATATGTCACAGCTTTGTCTGCAAACTTTTCAGTAGGAAATTAAATCTGATATTTAAAACTCAAAGACATTAAAGCATAAATTTATATTTTAGATATATTTAAATTTAAAATGTTGTATATCACTGTATATTAGTTAATATTTGTCAGGTTACAATACTATATACATTTGTTAGCTTTTTACTTTATGGTATTGTTAGTCAATAATGTAAATAATCAATAAAGTCAATGAATGACATTGTTGGCTATTGTTTGATTTTTGTAATTCAAAATTTATTAATTTGCACTTTAATGCTAAAACGTTTGGCTATAAGAATGACGTCTTATTATGCACATTAATCCTTAAAGATATGGTCAGCAGTAGAAGTGTATAGGTATAAACGGAACCTGTAGTTTCCTGAGTGGCTTTTTTTAAAAAAACTTTTTTTTAAAATTGTGAACCTTTTATCCGTTATAAATTAATATTCTGCAGAGTGTTTTCCTTGTGTTTTTACATTGTGAAACAGGTTTTAGTTTTTAAAAAATTTAAACTTCTAGCTTTATCAGTTTCGGTTGTAGTCTATATTGATTAAGGCAGTCAGTTCTTTTTAAATATATAAAGAGTTTTAATCACTTAAACAACAGTTTATGACTATACGAACTTTAAATTTGTAAATGTGTTAAAAACCTAGTGAGACAAAACATTTTCGATCTCTATGTGGCGATCTTCATCGGTGTCTTCTGCTTGGAGATGTCGGGTCAAGCTGTGATGGTTTTAAAGGCAGGTTTTTGATAGTATCAAAGAGTATGTGTGATTTGTATTGTGTTTTTACTTTGTGTTTTTGTGTGTCTGTAAATTTCATATTGATCTAGTGTGTTGAGAGATGGTCCTTTTTTGTTGATGTGTAGGATTTCTAGGTTATGGTAAATGTCTGTGTATTTGTGTCCTGTTTCTTTTATGTGATTGTAAAATGCTGAGTTGGTGTTCTGTTTGGGTTCCTCGACTCTTTGTTTAAATGCTTGTCTGTTTGTCCAATGTAGAATTTGTTACATTTGTCGAAGTTTAATTTGTATACGCCTTGTGGTTGTAGTTGTTGGTGTCGTGTTATATTTTGTATTGTAACTTGTTATTAGTTTTGTAAGCTATTTTGTATCCTATATTTTGAAATTTTCAGGATATTTTGTATGTTGTTTTGTTTATGTATGGTAATGTGATGTATTTGTTTTCCCTGTCTACAGTGTTAATTTTTATAAAATTTCTGAACAAATTTACAAAATTTAAAGTTTGAATAGTCATACACTTTTGTTTAAGTGATTAATTAGGATTCACCGAACGTAAGGACTACAAAATTCAAGAATATAAAGAGTGATTGGAATTTAGTAAATTACTTGTGATAAATGTGACAATGCTTATATAGGGCAAATAGAATAGTAATAAGATTTAATGAGCACACTGCTCACACAAAAATATTTTACAGATGTCAAAAATCAAGGCAAAAAAGATATAATAAAAAACATACACTTTAGAAACAAATATAATAAAGTTAATTATTTATACTAATAAAAGAAAACTGAATCATCTATTGGAAGCTCTTCACTGATAAAGTTTAAAGAGGAGAACTTGTAATCTCTCTTCTTATGCTTAGTTCTTCAGGTTAGGCTGAAGAAGTCGTAAGACGAAAACGTTTCCTCCAAGTGTAAGTTAACAATTTAACACTTTATATTAATAGAATGTCTGGTCAGAAGTAATTTCATGTGATTAACAACCAGTTCGTTGTGAACAACAAAATTTCGAAACTTAAAACTTGCAGTTTTTGTGTTGTACATCTTGAGGCTTTTATAAAAATTACACCTGTTTGTATTATCTTGGCAAAAAAAAACACTACTTTTTGATTTATTCAGCAGACCCGTTTTGTGCTAGGTCAGCACATTTTTCAATGCTGTTAACTACTGACATGACTGTTGCTCAGATGTGTTGTGTTCACGGCATTGAAAAATGCTTTAATCTACCGCGAAACGCGTCTACTAAATAAATAAGAAGTTTTTTTTGCCAAGATGATATAAACAAGTGTAATTTGAAACTTAAATAAGATAGAATGTAAAAGTTTTTGTAAAGTTTTTAGTATGAAAAAAAATCTTTGCTTCTTGTTCCAGGAACAACAATCTTGCAAGTTATCGAGCGCTTCCAAAATAAAGTGCTAGAGCCATAGTGAGGGCTCCATGGTACATCCGAAACTCTGCCATACATAGTGACCTCAAAATGAAGAGCGTGAGAGAGGAGGCCGGTGATTAAGGGAAACTACTATAACTGCGAGTTATAATTGACAACCAAGGATGAAAGCACACTTTATACAGCAGTAATTACCTTTACAGTGTCAAGCCACTGATATTGATAGGGTCATCAATATATAAAGTAGTCCGCAGTTGGGTAATTACAATAATACAATATAATACAATAAAGTGTTGAACTTTTAAGCATACAAATTATGTTTTAGTTTTAATTTTAGCATTTTATAAACAGAATTTATGAAGTCGATTTAAAAACATTTCTATTTAAAAGTTGTTTATTCACAATCAAACTTAATATCGTACAATATCAGTGAATATGTCCATTAAAAACAGAATAACAAAGCAAATGTATATAAGTGTCATTACTGACTATCAGGAACATGTTAAACAGGGTTTCTGTGCGAGAACTTTTGTGTGAGGAATCAAAAATACAAAACTATATCGAAACATTTATGAAAACAGAATTTGATGACTAGTTTAGTATTTTTTATAAGTTTATTGGATTTAATACAGGATTGTTTGTTCTTTGTATTACATGAAACGCTACACAGATCGAAAACAAAATTTTCGATTCTTGGGATTTTTAATGTGAAAATCAGTGTTTGGTTTCTTCTGTGAAATTGTAAAGGGTAAAGTGCTACTTTATCCGGATCAGAATTGAACTTTAATTCCCCACATCTACGCTTCAATGTTTTTAAAACACACACAACTCTGCGATTTGTGCGCCTGGCTAACTTTTGTGTTAAACTTGACTCAAGCACACGTTTCCACTCTTTGTTTGCAAAAGGATCGAAATATCGGAACTCGGCAACACTGGGTAAATACTGGCATCACGTGATTGCACCAAAATTTGTTATACTTAACAAAGGCTGTGAAAAGGAACACGCATGGGAAGCAAACTTCGTTTTAAAGTTTAGGTTGTTTTCATCTTCAACTATCTACAGAATGAAAATTTATAGGCAAACAGACACATGTCATATTAGAAAGAAGAAGAAGAAACAAATTTATCCGTATAACAAGACCCATCATAACAAAACGTCCGTGCCATATGACCACTCGCATCCGTGCTACGCGACGACGAGTGTCTGTCCTCCATGACCATGAGGATGTGTGCTATTTAACTAATGCATCCGATCGCTATGACTACTCGCCTGCGTTAAATAGTGACTGTAATAAATACTCGCATACGTGCTACGTAACGACATGGATCTGTGGTACGTGATGACTCATATCCGGGCCATGATCCCAAAAGCACAGTGTTACATGACCCGTCATATCTGTGCTATCTAACCAATGCTATACGAGCTATAAGATCTATTGCATCCGTGTTACGCATTACTATAATCTATTTTACGTGACCGTTCGAATAAGAACACTCTCATCCGTGCTACGTAACGACCTGTACCTGTATTGCGTGATGACTCGCATCCGTGCTATGAAAACAATAGCACAGTACTACGTGACCAGTCAGATCTGTGCTATTTAACAAATGCTCCGAGCTATAAGATCTCTCGAATTCGTGCTACGCATCAATATAATCTATTTTACGTGACCGTTTTACTTACTTTATATGAGCACTGTCATTTACAGTATATAGAGTAATGCGGTAGGTCTCACACGCATGCCGGCTGGAGCTCGTGACGTCACGGGCACCAAGCCGCACGGCAAATATGTTGTTTTAGCATACAGTAGCGTGATCGCACGCTAATTTTATTTCCCCTCTTTAAATTTTGTTGTTTCTAAACGGATTTTTTATATTTAATAATAGTAACTCGTTCTACAGTCTGATATAATTTGGTTATTGTAAAATGTTATTGAACAAAAAGCTAAGTAGCATAAATAACCATCTAAAACATGATCCTGTACATCCAGACAAGTGCCGTATGCACTCTTCAGCTTATTAGTAGGATGATGAGGAACTTTTGAATTTAAAAGACAACATTTAGAAAGTATGCTACATTCTCATTTCCAGGGGAAACATAATTCACCGCTTTGGCTACTGTTTTGGAAGAGGTTCAGCAGCTTTCCTTGCATTCTGTCTTTCACTTCCTGCGACAAATAAGTGACTTTCTGAAATTTTATATGCGAACTTCAAATCAGTATTTTTTGCTTTTTAACTAAGTCAAGTAAAATGCCTTTGGTAACTTTTTACCATCCTTCAGTTCATATCCTTGATCTAAAAGATGATTCCGAATCAGTTTCAACACATGAGAAAAGTTAGAAAAAAAACCAAATCATTCGTTCTTCAGACCATGGATTTCGTATTGAAGACGCTCTGGAGATATACCCAATTCAGTTTTTAATTTTTGGTTAAAGCCTCCCAAGTCACAAACAAATCCTCGTCACCTAAATCCACTTTCCTCAACAAGTTTTGTCACTTCAAAAAATATATCTGTTGTTACAGACTGATGAAATTGGTAAAAATTAGTGCTTCCACTTTGTGGTTTACCTTCTTATAACAATTACTAGTACACTATCATGGGGCCTTCTAAAAATAACTGCTATGCTGTCATAGCACATGAGAGATCGCACTTTCATCTCATCGAAACTCATGATAACATCTTTTTCAAACTCCTTTGTAATAATAATAGCCTGTCCCCTAAGAAAATTAACACTTATATCTAAGAATCCAGGAGGTGTGGAAAACTGTGACCGACGTCTTGAAATTCTTGCTTCACTGGCGAGAGGATATTTTAATACTTCTCTAACATAAGATTACAATTTTTTTTTTGGAAATACAACCAATATTGACAGCTTTGGCTACATCGTCTGATGACCAATTTGTACATTTTCCTTTCAAAAGAAACTGTTTTAGACCTTCTGCAAACATATCTTCGTAGCATTTGAGTTTAACTTTTAATTGTAAAATTTGATTATTAGATATTTCAAGATTATTTGTTAAAGTAGCACTATTTTTTTGGAGCATTTTATTTTCAAATAAAACAGTGTTTACGTCGATTGTTGTTTTCGAATTGTTTGAAATGTGCATTTCCTTTGTTAATACAGGGTTGTAAGTTTCATAGTTGTAATTCGTATTTGTTGTACAAGATTGTTCTAACAATGACTGCACCAATCTCTGACCTTTTGTTTTACAGCATCTATCTTTCTTAGTCTGTTTACTTTTTAAGTTTGATAAGGCGGGTATTTTTAGCGTAGAAAACTAATTTACCTTTAAAACGTGCCTTTGGGGGAGACCCAATACCTCGGATTATAAATATCTTTCAAAATCGTCTGATACGAAGTGTTCATAACATATTCCTGCTGTTTTGGAATTGAAAGTATCAATTCTTTTACATGCACGCACCCATGTTTTGTGTATATTTTCATCCTTTGGGAATTTATGAAACGATAAATGAGCTCTTTGGCTTTGCTCGAGTGTACAACCCGCAATGGAGTAACAAGGAATTGTAGTTATCTGAAATATGCTTAGGCCTAAGGTAAGTACATTGCTTTCAGAGCAGACTTGTTAGTAAAATAAAACAATAAAAATCAAACACAATATAAACAACTAGTCGCTAAACATACATCAATACACAGTTAACCACACCGATGGTAACTAATAAAAATAGTTATTAACAGCCACAGCAGTAATCACAGCACAATAAGAAACAACACAGATGTACGTGTGTAATAGTGATTCATATGGCTAGGTACCGTTGACATCATCGGTCCGGTTTGCCACTGCGCACTGCTCTCGTCCGTGCTACGTAACTACTAGCATCCGTCTTACTGGTTGAGGCGTTTCCTACAATCACCACATTTTTCCAACGGATTAAATACCTGCCTTGAAAATTTGTTTTCTTTTACTTTGAGGCCAATCACTATTTTGACTAAGATATGATGACAGCTTCACAGATAAATTAATTCCATACAAGAGACCCTTGCATCTGGTGAAATCAAACAAAATTAAAAAGAACACGAATCAGAATATATAGGCCTACATACTAACTTGTATAGAACAGAAATATCCGAGTCTATTAGAGATCAGTGGCTGGTTCACATAAGAATATTGTGAGCCCTAGTACGAGCCCCACTGCAATTTTATACACCAACTAACGCAAAAGCGTTAAAACGGTTTCACAATTATAAATACAAATATTTACATAGTTTACAGCATTGGTGTATTTCATTAAATTACAAGATATGCTACAAAAAGGCAATGAAAGTAAAATTAGTTAAATTTGTAATGTAAGGATTATTTTAATCGTCATTTCTACCCAGCCTGGGACTGAAAGAAGGTTGTACGTTCAAGAAAGTCCTCAAAATACAGAAGTGTATATCTGCCTATTCAGATAGTCGGATGTATAAAGGTATTTGTGGTGGTTAAACTTACGGATAAGGCAATGCCCTGTTACTGGACCTATCACCCATTGCTACCCTACCGTAGTCTGCTCTCCATTCCGAACATTGCTACCCTACTATAGTCTGCTCTTCATTCCGAACATTGCCCCCTACCGTAGTCTGTTCTCCATTCCGAACATGGCTACCATACCGTAGACTGCTCTCCATTCCAAACATTTCTACCCTACCATAGTCTGCTCTCCATTCCGAACATTGCTACCCTACCGTAGTCTGCTCTCCATTCCGAACATTGCTACCCTACCGTAGTCTGCTCTCCATTCCGAACATTGCAACCCTACTGTAGTCTGCTCTCCATTCCGAACATTGCTACCCTACCGTAGTCTGCACTCTCTTCCGAACATTGCTACTCTACTGTAGTCTGCTCTCCATTCCGAACATTGCTACCCTACCGTAGTCTGCTCTCTCTTCCGAACATTGCTACCCTACCGTAGTCTGCTCTCCATTCCGAACATTGCTACCCTACTGTAGTCTGCTCTCCATTCCGAACATTGCTACCCTACTATAGTCTGCTCTCCATTCCGAACATTGTTCCCCTACCGTAGTCTGCTCTCCATTCGGAACATTGCTACCCTACCGTAGTCTGCTCCCTCTTCCGAACATTGCTACCTTACCGTAGTCTGCTCTCCATTCCGAACATTGCTACCCTACTGTAATCTACTCTCCATTCCGAACATTGCTACCCTACTGTAGTCTGCTCTCCATTCCGAACATTGCTACCCTACCGTAGTCTGCTCTCCATTCCGAACATTGCTACCCTACTGTAGTCTGCTCTCAATTCCGAACATTCCTACCCTACTATAGTCTGCTCTCCATTCCGAACATTGTTCCCCTACCGTAGTCTGCTCTCCATTCCGAACATTGCTACCCTACCGTAGTCTGCTCTCTCTTCCGAACATTACTACCCTACCGTAGTCTGCTCTCCATTCCGAACATTGCTACCCTACTGTAATCTGCTCTCCATTCCGAACATTGCTAGCCTACTGTAGTCTGCTCTCCATTCCGAACATTGTTCCCCTACCGTAGTCTGCTCTCCATTCCGAACATTGCTACCCTACCGTAGTCTGCTCTCTCTTCCGAACATTGCTACCCTACCGTAGTCTGCTCTCCATTCCGAACATTGCTACCCTACTGTAATCTGCTCTCCATTCCGAACATTGCTACCCTACTGTAGTCTGCTCTCCATTCCGAACATTGCTACCCTACTATAGTCTGCTCTCCATTCCGAACATGGTTCCCCTACCGTAGTCTGCTCTCCATTCCGAACATTGCTACCCTACCGTAGTCTGCTCTCTCTTCCGAACATTGCTACCCTACCGTAGTCTGCTCTCCATTCCGAACATTGCTAACCTACTGTAATCTGCTCTCCATTCCTAACATTGCTACCCTACCGTAGTCTGCTCTCTCTTCCGAACATTGCTACCCTACCGTAGTCTGCTCTCCATTCCGAACATTGCTACCCTACTGTAATCTGCTCTCCATTCCGAACATTGCTACCCTACTGTAGTCTGCTCTCTCTTCCGAACATTGCTACCCTACCGTAGCCTGCTCTCCATTCCGAACATTGCTACCCTACTGTAGTCTGTTCTCCATTCCGAACATTGCTACCCTACTGTAGTCTGCTCTCTCTTCCGAACATTGCTACCCTACCGTAGTCTGCTCTCCATTCCGAACATTGCTACCCTACTGTAATCTGCTCTCCATTCCGAACATTGCTACCCTACTGTAGTCTGCTCTCCATTCCGAACATTGCTACCCTACTGTAGTCTGCTCTCCATTCCGAACATTGCTACCCTACCGTAGTCTGCTCTCCATTCCGAACATTGCTACCCTACTGTAGTCTGCTCTCCATTCCGAACATTGCTACAAAGAAGTGCAAGAAAACGTTACTTGAAGGTTTTAGTTACGACCAAACTGTGATCAAACCTTATAATACCCTGAAAATTTAAAAAATTAAATACAGTAACAATATTTTATTGTTATCACAACAGATTCGCTCGAATATTTAAAAAAATTCACATTTATAGGCTACTAACAATTGCTGTAAGTTATTTTCATTTTTCTTAGGTTAGACCCAAGAACGTATTAACAGTTTTTCTTTTTACTCTTAAAAAATAGTTCCACGTCTTGATTCAAATTAATTAAAAGAAAAAAAGTTCAACAATGACCACAACTTTGTTACGAGGTTTCCTCTGTGGTGCACTCTACCTTATTATGTTAGCAACTAACTTGTTTAATTGACATCCAGTTCCTTAAAGTTCGCCAGTGTTGCCACAGAATACCAATTCAACTGTTGTTCGAATTTCGTAGTTTAATTGGTAAACTTTGTAATGTTATGCAAATGTTGTGTGTATCGGAGATTGTAATTAGCTAGTAGAATAATTGAACAAGGATCGAACCTCTGTCGTTGTTTGGCCTTTCGCTGCACCAAATATATTTTATGGTTTAGTCTGCCGTCTACGTTAAAATGACATATTCATCTAAACATATGGGGTTTATTGAACAAATTAAGGATCAAGTTTTCACCTAAATCTCCAAACACCAAGAACCAATAAATAGTATATGAACTAGGATAAGGGAATAAGAAGAAGGCACTGCTATCAACAATAAAATGGCTTTCATTGGATAACGGGAAGTGGTAGCTGAGTGATGTGAGGGACTCAGAAAAAATAAAAAAGTCAATCACAAATGAAACTGTCTGTTGAAGGATGCGTGAAACTGTAAAGCAAAAAGAAATCATTGGATAGACGAAACTGTTCGCTGAAAGATGCGCAGAATTGAAATGTAAAAGAAAAAACGTCACTGGAGAGACGAAACTGTTTGGTGAAGAGTGCGCGCAACTGAATAATAAAAGGGAAAAGTCATTTAATAGACGAAACTGTTCGCTGAAAGATTCACAGAACTAAAATGTAAAAAGAAAAACGTCACTGGAGATACGAAACTGTTTGGCGAAGAGTGCGCGCAACTGAATAATAAAAGGGAAAGTCATTTAATAGACGAAACTGTTCGCTGAAAGATTCACAGAACTAAAATGTAAAAAGAAAAACGTCACTGGAGAGACGAAACTGTTTGGTGAAGAGTGCGCGCAACTGAATAATAAAAGGGAAAAGTCATTTAATAGACGAAACTGTTCACTGAAAGATTCACAGAACTAAAATGTAAAAAGAAAAACGTCACTGGAGAGACGAAACTGTTTGGTGAAGAGTGCGCGCAACTGAATAATAAAAGGGAAAAGTCATTTAATAGACGAAACTGTTTGGTGAAGAGTGCGAGCAACTGAATAATAAAAGGGAAAAGTCATTTAATAGACGAAACTGTTTGGTGAAGAGTGCGCGCAACTGAATAATAAAAGGGAAAAGTCATTTAATAGACGAAACTGTTCGCTGAAAGATTCACAGAACTAAAATGTAAAAAGAAAAACGTCACTGGAGAGACGAAACTGTTTGGTGAAGAGTGCGCGCAACTGAATAATAAAAGGGAAAAGTCATGTAATAGACGAAACTGTTTGGTGAAGAGTGCGCGCAACTGAATGATAAAAGGGAAAAGTCATGTAATAGACGAAACTGTTTGGTGAAGAGTGCGCGCAACTGAATAATAAAAGGGAAAAGTCATTTAATAGACGAAACTGTTCGCTGAAAGATTCACAGAACTAAAATGTAAAAAGAAAAACGTCACTGGAGAGACGAAACTGTTTGGTGAAGAGTGCGCACAACTGAATAATAAAAGGGAAAAGTCATTTAATAGACGAAACTGTTCGCTGAAAGATTCACAGAACTAAAATATAAAAAGAAAAACGTCACTGGAGAGACGAAACTTTTTGGTGAAGAGTGCGCGCAACTGAATAATAAAAGGGAAAAGTCATGTAATAGACGAAACTGTTTGGTGAAGAGTGCGAGCAACTGAATAATAAAAGGGAAAAGTCATTTAATAGACGAAACTGTTCGCTGAAAGATTCACAGAACTAAAATGTAAAAAGAAAAACGTCACTGGAGAGACGAAACTTTTTGGTGAAGAGTGCGCGCAACTGAATAATAAAAGGGAAAAGTCATGTAATAGACGAAACTGTTTGGTGAAGAGTGCGCGCAACTGAATAATAAAAGGGAAAAGTCATTTAATAGACGAAACTGTTTGGTGAAGAGTGCGAGCAACTGAATAATAAAAGGGAAAAGTCATTTAATAGACGAAACTGTTCGCTGAAAGATTCACAGAACTAAAATGTAAAAAGAAAAACGTCACTGGAGATACGAAACTGTTTGGCGAAGAGTGCGCGCAACTGAATAATAAAAGGGAAAGTCATTTAATAGACGAAACTGTTCGCTGAAAGATTCACAGAACTAAAATGTAAAAAGAAAAACGTCACTGGAGAGACGAAACTGTTTGGTGAAGAGTGCGCGCAACTGAATAATAAAAGGGAAAAGTCATTTAATAGACGAAACTGTTCACTGAAAGATTCACAGAACTAAAATGTAAAAAGAAAAACGTCACTGGAGAGACGAAACTGTTTGGTGAAGAGTGCGCGCAACTGAATAATAAAAGGGAAAAGTCATTTAATAGACGAAACTGTTTGGTGAAGAGTGCGAGCAACTGAATAATAAAAGGGAAAAGTCATTTAATAGACGAAACTGTTTGGTGAAGAGTGCGCGCAACTGAATAATAAAAGGGAAAAGTCATTTAATAGACGAAACTGTTCGCTGAAAGATTCACAGAACTAAAATGTAAAAAGAAAAACGTCACTGGAGAGACGAAACTGTTTGGTGAAGAGTGCGCGCAACTGAATAATAAAAGGGAAAAGTCATGTAATAGACGAAACTGTTTGGTGAAGAGTGCGCGCAACTGAATGATAAAAGGGAAAAGTCATGTAATAGACGAAACTGTTTGGTGAAGAGTGCGCGCAACTGAATAATAAAAGGGAAAAGTCATTTAATAGACGAAACTGTTTGGTGAAGAGTGCGAGCAACTGAATAATAAAAGGGAAAAGTCATTTAATAGACGAAACTGTTCGCTGAAAGATTCACAGAACTAAAATGTAAAAAGAAAAACGTCACTGGAGATACGAAACTGTTTGGCGAAGAGTGCGCGCAACTGAATAATAAAAGGGAAAGTCATTTAATAGACGAAACTGTTCGCTGAAAGATTCACAGAACTAAAATGTAAAAAGAAAAACGTCACTGGAGAGACGAAACTGTTTGGTGAAGAGTGCGCGCAACTGAATAATAAAAGGGAAAAGTCATTTAATAGACGAAACTGTTCACTGAAAGATTCACAGAACTAAAATGTAAAAAGAAAAACGTCACTGGAGAGACGAAACTGTTTGGTGAAGAGTGCGCGCAACTGAATAATAAAAGGGAAAAGTCATTTAATAGACGAAACTGTTTGGTGAAGAGTGCGAGCAACTGAATAATAAAAGGGAAAAGTCATTTAATAGACGAAACTGTTTGGTGAAGAGTGCGCGCAACTGAATAATAAAAGGGAAAAGTCATTTAATAGACGAAACTGTTCGCTGAAAGATTCACAGAACTAAAATGTAAAAAGAAAAACGTCACTGGAGAGACGAAACTGTTTGGTGAAGAGTGCGCGCAACTGAATAATAAAAGGGAAAAGTCATGTAATAGACGAAACTGTTTGGTGAAGAGTGCGCGCAACTGAATGATAAAAGGGAAAAGTCATGTAATAGACGAAACTGTTTGGTGAAGAGTGCGCGCAACTGAATAATAAAAGGGAAAAGTCATTTAATAGACGAAACTGTTCGCTGAAAGATTCACAGAACTAAAATGTAAAAAGAAAAACGTCACTGGAGAGACGAAACTGTTTGGTGAAGAGTGCGCACAACTGAATAATAAAAGGGAAAAGTCATTTAATAGACGAAACTGTTCGCTGAAAGATTCACAGAACTAAAATATAAAAAGAAAAACGTCACTGGAGAGACGAAACTTTTTGGTGAAGAGTGCGCGCAACTGAATAATAAAAGGGAAAAGTCATGTAATAGACGAAACTGTTTGGTGAAGAGTGCGAGCAACTGAATAATAAAAGGGAAAAGTCATTTAATAGACGAAACTGTTCGCTGAAAGATTCACAGAACTAAAATGTAAAAAGAAAAACGTCACTGGAGAGACGAAACTGTTTGGTGAAGAGTGCGCGCAACTGAATAATAAAAGGGAAAAGTCATTTAATAGACGAAACTGTTCGCTGAAAGATTCACAGAACTAAAATATAAAAAGAAAAACGTCACTGGAGAGACGAAACTTTTTGGTGAAGAGTGCGCGCAACTGAATAATAAAAGGGAAAAGTCATGTAATAGACGAAACTGTTTGGTGAAGAGTGCGAGCAACTGAATAATAAAAGGGAAAAGTCATTTAATAGACGAAACTGTTCGCTGAAAGATTCACAGAACTAAAATGTAAAAAGAAAAACGTCACTGGAGAGACGAAACTTTTTGGTGAAGAGTGCGCGCAACTGAATAAAAAAAGGGAAAAGTCATGTAATAGACGAAACTGTTTGGTGAAGAGTGCGCGCAACTGAATAATAAAAGGGAAAAGTCATTTAATAGACGAAACTGTTCGCTGAAAGATTCACAGAACTAAAATGTAAAAAGAAAAACGTCACTGGAGAGACGAAACTGTTTGGTGAAGAGTGCGCACAACTGAATAATAAAAGGGAAAAGTCATTTAATAGACGAAACTGTTCGCTGAAAGATTCACAGAACTAAAATATAAAAAGAAAAACGTCACTGGAGAGACGAAACTTTTTGGTGAAGAGTGCGCGCAACTGAATAATAAAAGGGAAAAGTCATGTAATAGACGAAACTGTTTGGTGAAGAGTGCGAGCAACTGAATAATAAAAGGGAAAAGTCATTTAATAGACGAAACTGTTCGCTGAAAGATTCACAGAACTAAAATGTAAAAAGAAAAACGTCACTGGAGATACGAAACTGTTTGGCGAAGAGTGCGCGCAACTGAATAATAAAAGGGAAAGTCATTTAATAGACGAAACTGTTCGCTGAAAGATTCACAGAACTAAAATGTAAAAAGAAAAACGTCACTGGAGAGACGAAACTGTTTGGTGAAGAGTGCGCGCAACTGAATAATAAAAGGGAAAAGTCATTTAATAGACGAAACTGTTTGGTGAAGAGTGCGAGCAACTGAATAATAAAAGGGAAAAGTCATTTAATAGACGAAACTGTTTGGTGAAGAGTGCGCGCAACTGAATAATAAAAGGGAAAAGTCATTTAATAGACGAAACTGTTCGCTGAAAGATTCACAGAACTAAAATGTAAAAAGAAAAACGTCACTGGAGAGACGAAACTGTTTGGTGAAGAGTGCGCGCAACTGAATAATAAAAGGGAAAAGTCATGTAATAGACGAAACTGTTTGGTGAAGAGTGCGCGCAACTGAATGATAAAAGGGAAAAGTCATGTAATAGACGAAACTGTTTGGTGAAGAGTGCGCGCAACTGAATAATAAAAGGGAAAAGTCATTTAATAGACGAAACTGTTCGCTGAAAGATTCACAGAACTAAAATGTAAAAAGAAAAACGTCACTGGAGAGACGAAACTGTTTGGTGAAGAGTGCGCACAACTGAATAATAAAAGGGAAAAGTCATTTAATAGACGAAACTGTTCGCTGAAAGATTCACAGAACTAAAATATAAAAAGAAAAACGTCACTGGAGAGACGAAACTTTTTGGTGAAGAGTGCGCGCAACTGAATAATAAAAGGGAAAAGTCATGTAATAGACGAAACTGTTTGGTGAAGAGTGCGAGCAACTGAATAATAAAAGGGAAAAGTCATTTAATAGACGAAACTGTTCGCTGAAAGATTCACAGAACTAAAATGTAAAAAGAAAAACGTCACTGGAGAGACGAAACTTTTTGGTGAAGAGTGCGCGCAACTGAATAATAAAAGGGAAAAGTCATGTAATAGACGAAACTGTTTGGTGAAGAGTGCGCGCAACTGAATAATAAAAGGGAAAAGTCATTTAATAGACGAAACTGTTTGGTGAAGAGTGCGAGCAACTGAATAATAAAAGGGAAAAGTCATTTAATAGACGAAACTGTTTGGTGAAGAGTGCGAGCAACTGAATAATAAAAGGGAAAAGTCATTTAATAGACGAAACTGTTTGGTGAAGAGTGCGCGCAACTGAATAATAAAAGGAAACAGTCATTTAATAGACGAAACTGTTCGCTGAAGGATGATTGGGACGAAACCGTAATAGGAAACAAATTATCGTATTGACGACACTGTCCGCTGACGAATATACTGAACTAAACAGTAAAAGATCAGAATAAAATAATAGGTAAGGAACGACTTGAAAGTAAGTCCATGGTGGGGTGTGCTGGAACAGAGAGAAAGTAAACAGTTGTAAACATAGATAGATTTCCGTGGGGGAAATTTGTCCAAAAGCTATGTCTAAAACAAACCGTAATAAAGTAAAGAAAACTGCAATAAAAGAAAAAAAACGAAAATGTAAACTGTTTACTCAAAATATCTGATTTATTTATTTCTATAAAAATACATTTTACAAATTCCAACAAACTATTTATTTATAAAAAAATGTTGAACCTAAAATAAAATAATTTAGGCAAAAAATTAATAAAAACTCGAAAGATCTGATTCATTTCTACAAAAATACGTTTTACAAATTCCCAGGAAATATTTATTTATAAAAAATATTGGACCTAAAAAGAAATAATTTAGGCAAAAAAGTAATAAAAACTCGATAGATCTGATTTATTTCTACAAAAATACGTTTTACAAATTCCCAGATAATATTTATTTATAAAAAATATTGGACCTAAAAAGAAATAATTTAGACAAAAAAGTAATAAAAACTCGAAAAATCTTGATTTATTTCTACAAAAATACGTTTTACAAATTCTATGAAAATATTTATTTATAAAAAATATTGGACCTAAAGAGAAATAACTTGTGCAAAAAATTAATAAAAGAAAATAATAAATTATGCATATTATATTTCTTATAAGATATAATAAATGTTGGCCATTAAAGTAGAGATTTTGAAATTTTAGCTGCAAGTAAGTTAACTCAACTGTTTGGCTGAGCTTGTTTCACGCTTGAAGGGCATCATAAATTTCTGTAATTATCTCGTCAACCATAAACTTTTAAAAAGCAGCTGCCCAACAACCTTTTCAGAGGCGTGTTTACCCGCTCGAGAGAGCTAAGGGTTACCGCATTAACTGCGGAGGTCAAAAACGAGTGTACTAAACACAGTAAACACTAACAAATGAAGTGTCATTCGATACACGCCGTCGCCATGGCAACGGGTGTTATCGATCAGCCAGACACCTCCTCAATGTCTCGCCTAGCCATTACATATTTATACAGCATAAAGCCCACCTTGATTTGACGTCGAGTGTAACTGCAAACACAACGCTACCAATGTAACGCACACAAGCGTTTATATTACCTCTAAAAAATTACAGCAATCATTTTAGAAAAACATAGTTCGTAAAAAATGTAGTTACAAAATACAAATTAAAAAACTTGTGGATTTTAGGAGCAGGTAAAGTTATTCCTTAAACTCACGAGTTCCCTAGCAAATTATCATTATTTTTACACTTATGGTGAGGCTAGTTAGGGCTACACTTAAACTATTTCTATTTCCCCATAGGCATGTTAACGTCCCTGGTAGAAATATAATCTTTACTGAAATAATGTTTGAGTTACAAGGAACCCGTTGTTATAGTTAGATTTAAAACAGAATAGGATTCTGCGTAGGTGAAATCGACCAGAGTGAGTTTGGGCTACCGCTGTCTGAGCTAATAGGAAATTCACATCTTGCTTGGGTAAGCCTTGTTGCCAATTCGACGTTAAACTTCCGTTCGTTGCTCAGTGACATCGTAACTGCGATGGAGTGATTTACTAGTGGTGTAGCTTGCTTCGTTCTGCGATTGGCAGTGGCGGGTTCACTGTCAATGCGTTCGAACTGACAACATCGCATCCCTACCCTGCCACACAGATTCCTATTCTACTTTAAATCAAGGTAGTATAGCCCCACGTCTTGTGTCTCCAGCACATTGCCGTAACTAGTCTTTTCTTCACAACACGCTGCAAATGTAACGAATACTTCTATTGTACAAACACCTTTCAATTTCTATTCTAATTACAATTTAATATTTTCAGTGCCGTATTGCATTTTGTCTGTGTCCATCTGACATTTTTACTTTAAATGACCAGAGGTGGTAGCTTCATATTTTTTCGTAACAAAATTCCTAACTTCTTTCACTCCTTTATGGTATGTTTTAGGGTCATTTTTGGCGTTCAATTTATTTCTAAAGAAAAAAGAACTAGGAACTAAGGGTAGGAAGGAAGTTTAGGATTAAAAATGAGAATTAACGCTGACCTTTGCGCAGGAATTCTCATTGCATTGTAAGCTTGAATAGACAAAATTGTTATTTTTCTTTTGTGAAAATTCCGGTAAAGGTCAAGCCGATTGTAAAGAAAATAGTCAGCCAAAGCTTCTGTATCTTATCAATAAAAATTTACAAAAATATTTACAAACTTATGTTCCGACATTTATAGGTAACAGTGTGGAAGTTATATTAAAGCAGTTGTAAGCAATGTTTCATGGTTAAAGTATAAAATCAAAGACAATATAATCAGATATAAAACATATAAATCTGTTTTTGCCTTCGTTACCTTTCCAAATGTAATTGTTTTTTAAATTGGATTCGCAGTGTGTGTCGTACTAACATGTATACGGGAATTGTATCACGCTGAACAGTTCATCTACGAGTAGTAATTACAAGAAGGGAAAATTACATCCTGAAGGATCCCATGATATTTCCTCTGCTCCCGGTCCAACTGCTGAATATTTAAATTTATTCCTAAGGGATATCTTGGCGTGTTACTCGTGTAAGCTATATATTTTCCAAGGAACACGTCACATAAGAATTGTTTGCGTAATGGGATTTTCATTTAAATAGGGATATTTTTTTAGTGTTTGGGCGATCAGTGAGTTGACTATCATCCCCTAAGAAGAGGTGGAAAGGATTGCACATATAGCTAACGAAAAGTAGGGGCATAAAACAATCTGCCAGAGGTTACAGGGGGGCGGGGGAATAAGGTGTGCAGGGTCGCGCCTGAAAAGACTTCTTCTTGTCGAGGTCATAAAAAGATGCTCAAAAGGATAAGGATGTAATTATACTAAGGAAAGAACATAAAGCCCTGGCACTTAGAATAGAGAAAAATATTGGCATATCTTGGCAAGGATTCCTGAAGGAAACGTGCTCTCAACCGGGGCACAGAGAGATCTACAGCTACCCGGAACATCGATCTTAGAGATAACGTAGACTAAACCAGTAAAAATAAATTTACAGCATTGTATTTTCAATCTGTACAAATACATTTGACTTTGTTATTAAATTTTTTTTTCAAACTATATCAAAAAAGAAGATCTGGGCACAATATTCAGGATTGATTGTCCATGTACGAAGCTACTGGGGTCTTTCCATGGATATTCGGGAGACATTGAAATAAAAAAGAATAGTTAGTGTTGCATGAAGAGCGGATATGAAAAACCCAAACAAGAGAATAAGGGGAAAAACCAGGCAGTAGATTATCCAAGAACCTAGACGGGTAGGGTGTAACTTATGCTAAGGGAAATGAGCTTACAATTAATTATTAATCAGCTTAATGTCTCGTAATTTCAGGGATTAAAACGCCATTTTTGTCTCTGCTAAAATGGTATAGTCCGCTCAAAAAAAAATTGAAGTTTATACATTTATTACAATTTATATAAAATACTAGATTTAACTATTTACAAATAATTGTACAGTTAAACCAAAACTTTATCAGATCAAAGATAATTCTTATATCCTATGACAATTGCTAAACTACCGTGCTTTAAGTATTTCTCAAGTACATTTTCATCTCCTGGCAGCTAAGACCAAACACTAGAGATGATATGGTCATATTGTTCTTTAATTTTCCCACAGAACTAATACTTGAAGTTGCCCTTGAAAAAAATTAACATCTCTAAGTGTATTTTTAACACAAAATATCCTCTTTCGGGGAGGGTTTATCAGACTAAAAAATAAATATGCTTTGACAACAGAATCCTAACCTCTGAATCCTCTCCGTCTGCGAGGTTAGTGTCGTCTACATTGCCTAGAGATCTAGGTAAAGCTGATACATTAACATAGTTTTGACGAAGAAGGATGTAGCACTCCTTTTTATCTCGAGTTTTCTCTTCCTCGAATCTTGGGGAAGAACTGTAATGATGGTTGTAAGTTTAAGTTTTAGAAGTTTAGAGCCAAGAGACCCTACATTTTTTTTTATTGGAATTTTTCTTTCTTGCTACTGAACAAAGTCTCTGACTAATCGTTAAAACGTTAATTCCAGTGGCCATGTCAGATAGAGATATTACTTGATAGGGCCTAATCTTCATTTTTTGTTCCATTTTAATGTTCAAGACAGACTACTAAGGATCTTCCTCCATGGTCTTGGCATCTGAGGTTAGTTGAGGTACTAAGAGTACACATTTATGTTTAATTTTAAAAAGAGTTTCAAAGAAAGTGTTGGAGAAGCAACTGAGTATAGGACTTCCATCCTGACGCTACTCTAGTCCCCAAGCATTTTCTAAAAAAAGCCCGTCCAATCACATTAACAGCATGAAATACTAATCACTTGCTTCTAAGGAAGCCAATCCACAGTGGCGAAACCGACTGGGGCACTTGTAAACTAGAATAAGAATACAAGACCAGTGTTGGGTAATCTGGGGTGAAGGGAATATTTTTGTGTATGTTAACGTACGCATGCGTGCCTGGGTGTGTATGTTGTATATTGCAATGCTCAGCCATTGAAAATGTCGGTGCAATAACCCACCAATATTCAGCAGTTGGACCGGGAGCAGAGGAAATATCATGGGATCCTTCAGGATGTAATTTTCCCTTCTTGTAATTCCCGTATACATGTTAGTACGGCACACACTGCGAATCCAATTAAAAAAAAAAACAATTACATTTGGAAAGGTAACGAAGGCAAAAACAGATTTATATGTTTTATGTCTGTATATATTGTCTTTGATTTTATACTTTAACCATGTAACATGGCTTACAACTGCTTTAATATAACTGCCACACTGTTACCTATAAATGTCAGAACATAAGTTTGTAAATATTTTTGTAAGTTTTTATTGATAAGATACAGAAGCTTTGGTTGACTATTGGCTGACGCCTAATCTTAACCAAAAGCACGAAAAAAAATTAATGAGTACGGTATTTAAACATTTTAGTGTTTACTAAGTACAAATATATATCAAACTATATTTTATTCTTAGAAGCAATAGAGAATCGTTAAATCCAAATCACCCGAGAGAGGGAGGAAGGGAGAGAGAGAGAGAGAGAGAGAGAGAGAGAGAAAGAGAGAGAGAGAGAGAGAGAGAGAGAGAGAGAGAGGGCGTTTAAACAGTGTAATTTCATCCAACTCAAGTTTAAACAGGAACATGGTCCAGTTTAATTCGTCTAATACCTCCAACAATGAATAATTAGGTCCTATGAAATGTCCATGTATGTAATTTACAGCTTATACATTTTCTATCAGATTGAGATGAACGAAGCACCGGTGCAATCAGTCGTACCAACGTTGCAGTAATAACACTGGAAACGTAATTTACAGCGATCCCCGAAGGTTCCAGGGCAATGAGATTACAAATTACCAAAGCTTCAGTTCAAATAAATTGTATATTGACTGGAAATCAGATTCTGCAGAACGAACTGAGGATACTTCACAGGGAAGACAAGTGGGAGGTCATTAAATTTGAAAAAAGGAGGCCAGGATTAAAGAGGTGCATTTAGAAGACAACATTTAAAAGTTTTCTCTTGTTACAGAATGACAAGTATTCTACAAGTTTATGTCTTTCATTTGTTATACATTTGGTTAATTGCGACCAATTATTGCAGACAATAAAATTTTAAGCAACCTCAATTAGTTTTACAACATTTCTCCAAGTTTCGATTCCAAACTGGAATTTCCTCCAGGAGGTACAAAAGTAATTATTGTGTTATCAATAATAAAATTATATGTATTCAATGAAATTATATATTTAAAATATAACACATAACTTGGATATTTAAAAATAACAAATATCTAATTAAAATTGTTCACTGTAATTGTAAAACTATTACTCCTGGAGGAAGAAATACAAGGAAGGATAAGGCTGGAATAAATGGAAAACAAAGGGGAGGAATATCGCTCGTATAGCCAGCATCGATTTCCTAAACGAAACCCATTTAGGACTTCATTTAATGAGATCATCATTTTCATAAGCTTGTGTGTGTGTGTGTGTGTGTGTGTGTGTGTGTGTGTGTGTGTGTGTGTGTGATCGAGATAATATGTGAATGCAACTAAGAAGCGTTTTTTGGGTTGTTTAACTGTTGTATATCGAGGGAATTCCAAGCACTTTCAGCAGCGACATCTGGGGGAAAATGTGTAACACAAAAGCTCAGCATACTTTAAATTTTCTAAAGGGTCAGTATTACTTTATAGCAACGCCCTGTGAAAGTAAAATGTACTGCCTACAGCTGACTTTCTCCGATTCCAGTTCTCCAGAAGTGTTCTGCGCAATAGTGCAATTTATTTACTATTTAACAGCGAGAAGAGCAGAGGCAATTAATAACTGTAAGGCAGAAAGACGAATGGGCTGATTGAAAGTCGGCAGGCCGCAACGTTAAACTGACGGTTCTGCAGCCATTAATAACGTCTCAACACTGGAATAGTAGCTGCAATGTTTGTGGTCAACGCGGACGAAGAACATTTCGTGTTACCCACTTGGAGCCAATATTTTGCAATTTCGTATTCCATCAGCATTGCCGCTTTTTATTTTAAGAAATCTCACATCTGAAAACTTATAAAAAATATAAACTGCTCAGGTTGCAGCCATTTGCAAAGCCCAAGGGAGTTTTACAATTCCATTTTTATATTACGCAATTCACAGTATAATGTCCTTATATTGCTACAGGCTTAAATTAATACTTGATGCTTCATTAATATGTTGTTACAGTTGCAATAGCTTTGAATTAATAATGTTTCTTTTAAATAAAACTCTATTTCCTTCACAGAAATATAAAAAGGTTAACAAAGCTTAACAATTATCTTTGCTATAATGAAACTTAAAATCTTTCATACCTTACATAAAACTGCAATGTGCTTCAAAATGAAACTAAAATGCTTTTCATCTCTATCCAAAATTAAATCAGCTAATCAACTTTATCACAGCTAACCCACTACCACGACGATATACCATCAGCTAACCCACTGTCATGAGAATATACCATCACCTAATCCACTATCATGAGAATATACCATCAGCTAACCCACTGTCATGAGAATATACCATCACCTAATCCACTATCATGAGAATATACCATCAGCTAACCCACTGTCATGAGAATATACCATCACCTAATCCACTATCATGAGAATATACCCTCTATACCATCAGCTAACCCACTGTCATAAGAATATACCACCACCTAACCCACTATCATGAGAATATACCATCAGCTAACCCACTGTCATGAGAATATACCATCACCTAATCCACTATCATGAGAATATACCCTCTATACCATCAGCTAACCCACTGTCATAAGAATATACCACCACCTAACCCACTATCATGAGAATATACCATCAGCTAACCCACTGTCATGAGAGTATACCCATCACCTAATCCACTATCATGAGAATATACCCTCTATACCATCAGCTAACCCACTGCCATAAGAATATACCATCACCTAACCCACTATCATGAGAATATACCATCACCTAACCTACTATGATGAGAATATTCCATCACCTAACTCACTATCGTGAGAATATACCATCACCTAACCCACTATCATGAGAATATACCATCACCTAACCCACTATCGTGAGACTATACCATCACTTAACCCACTATCATGAGAATATACCTTCACCTAACCCACTATCATGAGAATATACCATCACCTAACCCACTATCATGAGAATATACCATCACCTAAACTACTATCATGTCAGCCAAGCAACTATCGTGAAAGCTAACCCAATATCATGACAAGTGTTTATACTTTGCATAAATAATTTCTGATTAAAGTCTTTCACTATTTTAAAGCTTAACTACAACATTAAAAAAGGTCACATAGGATTTTGCTAATTGTTTAGTTTGATGTTGCTTTTTACATGTAGGCCTAAGGTAGGCATACGTGATGCCGCGATCCTAGCTTATATCCCGTAATAGGGGTTTTATCCTTAATATACTTCATACATTTACAGCGTAAATGTCACAAACAAAATAAATAATTTTTCCGAAAGGTAATTCCATTTATTATAAACAATTTTCTGCAGTTGAAAAATTCCGTTAATACTTTCTAATTAACAACTTTTGGCCTATATTTGTCAATATCTTGTGCATTTTTCTCTATTTGACAAATCCGTCTGGTAATACTGTATCTACTTTTCTAACAAATCACAATCATGATTACACTGACCCTTGCGATTGCAGCCTATTATTGCGACAAGCTCGACCGGTATCAAGGAGTAGCTTCGCTGAATAGTTCAAGTGGGGAAAGCTGTATAATCCGCAACACAGACCTCACTTCCATTTTAGGATTTCCTTCTTTTTCTAAAGCTAACAGAGTTTCAAAAGAGAAAGCAAATTTCAAATATAGAAGGACAAATATTTGCTCTAAGGAAGGCCTTGTAAAGTCACGACTATCACTGTTATAGTGACTCCGTAAAAAAAATAAATAATAAACACAAGTTTTCATATTTTTATTTTACTAAACAGAGCTTTACTGTCTTCAACGCAAAATTAGGTTCTTACCTTACACAGCTCTATATTACCTTATAAATCACTATGTTATCTACCATATTAACATAGAACTTTTTTCTTACATATTGCTATATTATCTTACTTAGCACTATGTTATCTTACACAGCAATTTGTTACTTTACACAGCACTATGGAATATTGCAGAGAACTGTCTTTTCTTACACTGCTCTGTATTATCTTACATAGATTTCTTTTCTTACATACCACTCTGTTGTCTTTCATATAACTATCTTTTCTTACACAGCACTATGTTATCTTACATAAATCAGACTTTTCTTACGTAGCTCTATATTAACTTACACAGAACTCTGTTATTTACTTAGCACGACAGTTACCTTCCATTTTTAGATCCGTCATATTAATTTTACTTGACGTTTAGAGATGTTTTTATTTCCTTGACGTATCGTACGACAGTGGCTAAAGACTTTAAATTCTAGTGCCGGTTCCTCCTGTGTGCATTTAGACGACCCTAGTAAACCCAACAGTCTATAGATTTACAAAGATAATGTAAGCGAATGCATGGAGGATACGTATCTACGCACTACAGTTAGAGACACTCTACGCAAATAATTTGAATTAGGGAAGTATTTCTGTTTTAAACGCACAGCCAGCCCCCGCCAGCATTAATATGCCACGGCCCTGAATGCTAATTCTATTAGCTCACTTGCATTCGCTATCTTTTGTATTCTAATGTGAACACGGGTGCGGGCAGAGGGCGGCAATCCTCTGTGTAATCACATTAGCAGAGCTGCACAAACACTTACGCTAAAGGGCACAACGCGATTCCCATAATGTCGCAACGCTCTTTGCTTCCGTTTCTTGTAGAAATCTCCTTCCGTTTTGTTTTAGAGTGTAGGCAACTTGTTTTTATTGCAAACTGAATTTATAACATGTAATATAAACGCAAATGTGTTAAACTCAATTCCTACTTAGCCCAACAAAGCGAATTTTACTTCAGTTACTTTTTTTTTAAATAATACGAATAATTTTTTAAAAACCTATTCCTACTCTTAAGTCAACAAAGAAAATTGTTATTTTAGTTTCTTTTTATTTTATAACTACAATTAATATAAATCTGTATAAACATATATCAGAATAACAATGTTAAATCGCAAAATAGAAAGCGAATTTCCTTGCAATTTTCCTTTCTATGTTAGTGTTGGACCAATACTTTTTTTGTTTGTTACTATTTATACGCTTTATTTTTTTCGTCGCTTGCATTGTGTTGTAGTTTCTTTCCGCTTTTCTTTCTCATTGTCTGTTTGTGAAGCAAGGTTTGATACTGTTAATCCAATTTCTTTGTTTATTTTTTCTTTTCATTCATTTTTAATCCTAGAGAATTTTTTATGATATTGTGTGGTAACCATGACAATAATTTTAAGGTTGTGCAATGGAGGTTTCGACGACAACCAGATGAGGCAAAAGAAAAATTCATATACATCTTTGAGAAGTACATTCTGGCTATGGGAAAGTTGGCGCAGTGCCAAAGCGCTAGACTTCGAACATGAAATACTCAATTCGAATCCGACCTGATAATTTGTATAATTTAATTATTGAATAAATATTTGAAAGAAACTGCATTAACATCATCCACTATAGGTTAAAAAATTGAACTCGAATGAATAATACTTTGATCGCATGAATGATAAAGTATGTTATTAACGATTAAATATTTGTAAAAGATATATATCAGGAGAGTGTAGGCTAATAGAAGGCATTGAATAATTACAGTTAATATAAATAAAGTAACATAACATATGCGTTGTAACAGCTGTTCTACCACATAAACTACAACATAAAATAAGGTGTTTTATGAAATCATATGTTATCACTTATTTCAAATTATATTGAAAGAGCAACTATATTGCATACCTTGCCCCTTTTGTAAAACGTTTTTCTCCTGTATGAAACTAAAATTAATCACTTATTGAATTTCACTGAATAATTAATATTTGAAAGATATATATATATATATCACTGATTAATTGATATTTGAAATATATATATATATATATATATATATATATATCACTTTCACTTATGTACTTAAACAAGAATCTTACTTGGTATTTATGCGAGTACTTTCAAAGACTGGTTAGTGTCTCCATCCTCGGGCATACCGAACAGGGTTTTGGACTGCGAGCTGCCCGAGGATGGAGACACTAACCAGTCTTTGAAAGTACTCGCATAAATACCAAGTAAGATTCTTGTTTAAGTACATAAGTGAAAGTGATAAGTGTATACAAGAAAACAGTGTTGCATAATCTACATATATATATATATATATATATATATATATATATGAAAAGGAGATTGCAAACTAATAGAAGGAATTGAAAATATGTGATATAACTATATATTACTATTACGTAACATTACATCCTTCTTGCTGATGTAAAGCTCAGTGTGAATTACCTGTGATTCATGAACGTCACTGATATTTTTCTAAGTCTAGCAACAAGTAATTTTGGGGTTTTTTGAGGAGAGGGTTAAGACACCTTTATATGACTTGGAAAAATAGGGCGTCCCTTCCTGACCCAAAGTAAAAAAGGAGATTAATCACCCTCTAATTTATTCCGTTTTATATTTACCATATACCCCTACATCTGTTACAGATTACAAAAATCATGATTTTTCAGAACGTTTTGCTGTAGCAAAGTAGATTTAAAATTCAGCAGCAAACATGAAAAATAACTTAGGTCATGCAAAATATAATTAAGATATATTTAAAATTATAGGCCTATTTTAAAATATACATTTTAAAGAAATAATAAATTAAAGAAAAAAACGTTTTTACTACCACATTCTTCAACGAATTAAAAGGTATAAAATAATTTGGAATTTTTGGGAGTATAGATTTTTAATGTTCATATGAACAATCAGTGGGGAAAATGTTGGTCGCATTTACTGACCAATTCCTTATACTATTTACTAAAGGATTAGCGCCACGTTTTCTCCACTGAATTTTCATGTAGACATTGAAATTTACACTCCCAAACAATCCAAATTGTTTTATACTTTCTAGTTCGTTTATAAACGTGGTAATAAAAAAGATTTTTTCTTAAATTTATTATTTTGTGCTTTTTAGTGTCGTGTATATGGAGCATTGCAATCAACATCGTGCAACGCATTGCGTCCCTAGCTCGGAGTCTGTTATCCTGATGATTAATATTTAATATTACATTGTTATCCACTGTCAAACCATGTTTAAAATTTTGAAGTTTCTAGCTGATCAGCAAAATTTATTTTCTTTCATATTTGTCATATTCATTTAGGTTAAACAAACAAGAAACGAAGCGAATATGGCAATGTTATCCACTGCCGAACTATGTTTACAATTTTGAAGTTTCTAGCTGATCAGCAAAATTTATTTTCTTTCATATTTATCATATTCATTTAGGTTAAACAAACAAGAAACGAAGCGAATATGGAAATGTTATCCACTGCCGAAGCATGTTTACAATTTTGAAGTCTCCAGCTGATCAGCAAAATTTATTTTCTTTCATATTTGTCATATTCATTTAGGTTAAACAAACAAGAAACGAAGCGAATATGGAAATGTTATCCACTGCCGAAGCATGTTTACAATTTTGAAGTCTCTAGCTGATCAGCTAAATTTATTTTCTTTCATATTTGTCAAATTCATTTAGGTTAAACAAACAAGAAACGAAGCGAATATGGAAATGTTATCCACTGCCGAACCATGTTTACAATTTTGAAGTCTCTAGCTGATCAGCAAAATTTATTTTCTTTCATATTTGTCAAATTCATTTAGGTTAAACAAACAAGAAACGAAGCGAATATGGCAATGTTATCCACTGCCGAAGCATGTTTACAATTTTGAAGTCTCCAGCTGATCAGCAAAATTTATTTTCTTTCATATTTGTCAAATTTATTTAGGTTAAACAAACAAGAAACGAAGCAAATATGGCAATGTTATCCACTGCCGAACCATGTTTACAATTTTGAAGTCTCAAGCTGATCAGCAAAATTTATTTTCTTTCATATTTGTCAAATTAATTTAGGTTAAACAAACAAAAAACGAAGCGAATATGGAAATGTTATCCACTGCCGAACCATGTTTACAATTTTGAAGTCTCTAGCTTATCAGCCAAATTTATTTTCTTTCATATTTGTCAAATTCATTTAGGTTAAACAAACAAAAAACGAAGCGAATATGGAAATGTTATCCACTGCGAACCATGTTTACAATTTTGAAGTCTCTAGCTTATCAGCCAAATTTATTTTCTTTCATATTTGTCAAATTCATTTAGGTTAAACAAACAAGAAACGAAGCGAGTATGGCAATGTTATCCACTGCGAACCATGTTTACAATTTTGAAGTCTCTAGCTTATCAGCCAAATTTATTTTCTTTCATATTTGTCAAATTCATTTAGGTTAAACAAACAAAAAACGAAGCGAATATGGCAATGTTATCCACTGCGAACCATGTTTACAATTTTGAAGTTTCTAGCTGATCAGCAAAATTTATTTTCTTTCATATTTGTCATATTCATTTAGGTTAAACAAACAAGAAACGAAGCGAATATGGAAATGTTATCCACTGCCGAAGCATGTTTACAATTTTGAAGTCTCCAGCTGATCAGCTAAATTTATTTTCTTTCATATTTGTCAAATTCATTTAGGTTAAACAAACAAGAAACGAAGCGAATATGGAAATGTTATCCACTGCCGAAGCATGTTTACAATTTTGAAGTCTCCAGCTGATCAGCAAAATTTATTTTCTTTCATATTTGTCAAATTTATTTAGGTTAAACAAACAAGAAACGAAGCGAATATGGCAATGTTATCCACTGCCGAACCATGTTTACAATTTTGAAGTCTCAAGCTGATCAGCAAAATTTATTTTCTTTCATATTTGTCAAATTAATTTAGGTTAAACAAACAAAAAACGAAGCGAATATGGAAATGTTATCCACTGCCGAACCATGTTTACAATTTTGAAGTCTCTAGCTTATCAGCCAAATTTATTTTCTTTCATATTTGTCAAATTCATTTAGGTTAAACAAACAAAAAACGAAGCGAATATGGAAATGTTATCCACTGCGAACCATGTTTACAATTTTGAAGTCTCTAGCTTATCAGCCAAATTTATTTTCTTTCATATTTTTCAAATTCATTTAGGTTAAACAAACAAGAAACGAAGCGAATATGGCAATGTTATCCACTGCGAACCATGTTTACAATTTTGAAGTCTCTAGCTTATCAGCCAAATTTATTTTCTTTCATATTTGTCAAATTCATTTAGGTTAAACAAACAAAAAACGAAGCGAATATGGCAATGTTATCCACTGCGAACCATGTTTACAATTTTGAAGTCTCTAGCTTCTCAGCCAAATTTATTTTCTTTCATATTTGTCAAATTTATTTAGGTTAATCAAACAAGAAACGAAGCGAATATGGCAATGTTATCCACTGCGAACCATGTTTACAATTTTGAAGTCTCTAGCTTATCAGCCAAATTTATTTTCTTTCATGTTTGTCAAATTCATTTAGGTTAAACAAACAAAAAACGAAGCGAATATGGCAATGTTATCCACTGCGAACCATGTTTACAATTTTGAAGTCTCTAGCTTATCAGCCAAATTTATTTTCTTTCATATTTGTCAAATTCATTTAGGTTAAACAAACAAGAAACGAAGCGAATATGGCAATGTTATCCACTGCGAACGATGTTTACAATTTTGAAGTCTCTAGCTTATCAGCCAAATTTATTTTCTTTCATATTTGTCAAATTCATTTAGGTTAAACAAACAAGAAACGAAGCGAATATGGCAATGTTATCCACTGCGAACCATGTTTACAATTTTGAAGTCTCTAGCTTATCAGAAAAATTTATTTTCTTTCATATTTGTCAAATTCATTTAGGTTAAACAAACAAGAAACGAAGCGAATATGGCAATGTTATCCACTGCGAACCATGTTTACAATTTTGGAGTCTCTAGCTTATCAGCCAAATTTATTTTCTTTCATATTTGTCAAATTCATTTAGGTTAAACAAACAAAAAACGAAGCGAATATGGCAATGTTATCCACTGCGAACCATGTTTACAATTTTGAAGTCTCTAGCTTATCAGCCAAATTTATTTTCTTTCATATTTGTCAAATTCATTTAGGTTAAACAAACAAGAAACCAAGCGAATATGGCAATGTTATCCACTGCGAACCATGTTTACAATTTTGAAGTCTCTAGCTTATCAGCCAAATTTATTTTCTTTCATATTTGTCAAATTCATTTAGGTTAAACAAACAAAAAACGAAGCGAATATGGCAATGTTATCCACTGCGAACCATGTTTACAATTTTGAAGTCTCTAGCTTATCAGCCAAATTTATTTTCTTTCATATTTGTCAAATTCATTTAGGTTAAACAAACAAGAAACGAAGCGAATATGGCAATGTTATCCACTGCGAACCATGTTTACAATTTTGAAGTCTCTAGCTTATCAGCCAAATTTATTTTCTTTCATATTTGTCAAATTCATTTAGGTTAAACAAACAAGAAACGAAGCGAATATGGCAATGTTATCCACTGCGAACCATGTTTACAATTTTGAAGTCTCTAGTTTATCAGCCAAATTTATTTTCTTTCATATTTGTCAAATTTATTTAGGTTAAACAAACAAGAAACGAGGCGAATATGGAAATGTTATCCACTGCCGAACCATGTTTACAATTTTGAAGTCTCTAGCTGATCAGCAAAATTTATTTTCTTTCATATTTGTCAAATTTATTTAGGTTAAACAAACAAGAAACGAGGCGAATATGGCAATGTTATCCACTGCCGAACCATGTTTACAATTTTGAAGTCTCTAGCTGATCAGCAAAATTTATTTTCTTTCATATTTGTCAAATTTATTTAGGTTAAACAAACAAGAAACGAAGCGAATATGGCAATGTTATCCACTGCGAACCATGTTTACAATTGTGAAGTCTCTAGCTTATCAGCAAAATTTATTTTCTTTCATATTTGTCAAATTCATTTAGGTTAAACAAACAAGAAACGAAGCGAATATGGCAATGTTATCCACTGCGAACCATGTTTACAATTTTGAAGTCTCTAGCTTATCAGCCAAATTTATTTTCTTTCATATTTGTCAAATTCATTTAGGTTAAACAAACAAGAAACCAAGCGAATATGGCAATGTTATCCACTGGGAACCATGTTTACAATTTTGAAGTCTCTAGCTTATCAGCCAAATTTATTTTCTTTCATATTTGTCAAATTCATTTAGGTTAAACAAACAAGAAACGAAGCGAATATGGCAATGTTATCCACTGCGAACCATGTTTACAATTTTGAAGTCTCTAGCTTATCAGCCAAATTTATTTTCTTTCATATTTGTCAAATTCATTTAGGTTAAACAAACAAGAAACGAAGCGAATATGGCAATGTTATCCACTGCGAACCATGTTTACAATTTTGAAGTCTCTAGTTTATCAGCCAAATTTATTTTCTTTCATATTTGTCAAATTTATTTAGGTTAAACAAACAAGAAACGAGACGAATATGGAAATGTTATCCACTGCCGAACCATGTTTACAATTTTGAAGTCTCTAGCTGATCAGCAACATTTATTTTCTTTCATATTTGTCAAATTTATTTAGGTTAAACAAACAAGAAACGAGGCGAATATGGCAATGTTATCCACTGCGAACCATGTTTACAATTTTGAAGTCTCCAGCTGATCAGCAAAATTTATTTTCTTTCATATTTGTCAAATTTATTTAGGTTAAACAAACAAGAAACGAAGCGAATATGGCAATGTTATCCACTGCGAACCATGTTTACAATTTTGAAGTCTCTAGCTGATCAGCAACATTTATTTTCTTTCATATTTGTCAAATTTATTTAGGTTAAACAAACAAGAAACGAGGCGAATATGGCAATGTTATCCACTGCGAACCATGTTTACAATTTTGAAGTCTCCAGCTGATCAGCAAAATTTATTTTCTTTCATATTTGTCAAATTTATTTAGGTTAAACAAACAAGAAACGAAGCGAATATGGCAATGTTATCCACTGCCGAAGCATGTTTACAATTTTGAAGTCTCTAGCTTATCAGCCAAATTTATTTTCTTTCATATTTGTCAAATTTATTTAGGTTAAACAAACAAGAAACGAAGCGAATATGGCAATGTTATCCACTGCGAACCATGTTTACAATTTTGAAGTCTCTAGCTTATCAGCAAAATTTATTTTCTTTCATATTTGTCAAATTCATTTAGGTTAAACAAACAAGAAACGAAGCGAATATGGCAATGTTATCCACTGCGAACCATGTTTACAATTTTGAAGTCTCTAGCTTATCAGCCAAATTTATTTTCTTTCATATTTGTCAAATTCATTTAGGTTAAACAAACAAGGAACGAAGCGAATATGGCAATGTTATCCACTGCGAACCATGTTTACAATTTTGAAGTCTCTAGTTTATCAGCCAAATTTATTTTCTTTCATATTTGTCAAATTCATTTAGGTTAAACAAACAAGAAACCAAGCGAATATGGCAATGTTATCCACTGCGAACCATGTTTACAATTTTGAAGTCTCTAGCTGATCAGCAAAATTTATTTTCTTTCATATTTGTCAAATTCATTTAGGTTAAACAAACAAGAAACGAAGCGAAGATGGCAATGTTATCCACTGCCGAACCATGTTTACAATTTTGAAGTCTCTAGCTTATCAGCAAAATTTATTTTCTTTCATATTTGTCAAATTCATTTAGGTTAAACAAACAAGAAACGAAGCGAATATGGCAATGTTATCCACTGCCGAACCATGTTTACAATTTTGAAGTCTCTAGCTTATCAGCAAAATTTATTTTCTTTCATATTTGTCAAATTCATTTAGGTTAAACAAACAAGAAACGAAGCGAATATGGCAATGTTATCCACTGCCGAACCATGTTTACAATTTTGAAGTCTCTAGCTTATCAGCAAAATTTATTTTCTTTCATATTTGTCAAATTCATTTAGGTTAAATAAACAAGAAACGAAGCGAATATGGCAATGTTATCCACTGCCGAACCATGTTTACAATTTTGAAGTCTCTAGCTTATCAGCAAAATTTATTTTCTTTCATATTTGTCAAATTCATTTAGGTTAAACAAACAAGAAACGAAGCGAATATGGAAATGTTATCCACTGCCGAACCATGTTTACAATTTTGAAGTCTCTAGCTTATCAGCAAAATTTATTTTCTTTCATATTTGTCAAATTCATTTAGGTTAAACAAACAAGAAACGAAGCGAATATGGCAATGTTATCCACTGCCGAACCATGTTTACAATTTTGAAGTCTCTAGCGGATCAGCAAAATTTATTTTCTTTCATATTTTTCAAATTCATTTAGGTTAAACAAACAAGAAACGAAGCGAATATGGCAATGTTATCCACTGCCGAACCATGTTTACAATTTTGAAGTCTCTAGCTGATCAGCAAAATTTATTTTCTTTCATATTTGTCAAATTCATTTAGGTTAAACAAACAAAAAACGAAGCGAATATGGCAATGTTATCCACTGCCGAACCATGTTTACAATTTTGAAGTCTCTAGCTGATCAGCAAAATTTATTTTCTTTCATATTTGTCAAATTCATTTAGGTTAAACAAACAAGAAACGAAGCGAAGATGGCAATGTTATCCACTGCCGAACCATGTTTACAATTTTGAAGTCTCTAGCTGATCAGTAAAATTTATTTTCTTTCATATTTGTCAAATTCATTTAGTTTAAACAAACAAGAAACGAAGCGAAGATGGCAATGTTATCCACTGCCGAACCATGTTTACAATTTTGAAGTCTCTAGCTGATCAGCAAAATTTATTTTCTTTCATATTTGTCAAATTCATTTAGGTTAAACAAACAAGAAACGAATCGAAGATGGCAATGTTATCCACTGCCGAACCATGTTTACAATTTTGAAGTCTCTAGCTGATCAGCAAAATTTATTTTCTTTCATATTTGTCAAATTCATTTAGGTTAAACAAACAAGAAACGAAGCGAATATGGCAATGTTATCCACTGCCGAACCATGTTTACAATTTTGAAGTCTCCAGCTGATCAGCAAAATTTATTTTCTTTCATATTTGTCAAATTCATTTAGGTTAAACAAACAAGAAACGAAGCGAATATGGCAATGTTATCCACTGCCGAACCATGTTTACAATTTTGAAGTCTCTAGCTGATCAGCAAAATTTATTTTGTTTCATATTTGTCAAATTCATTTAGGTTAAACAAGCAAGAAACGAAGCGAATATGGCAATGTTATCCAGTTATGACCGGATGTATGCGGATTTTCAAAGTTTCAAGTCTGTAGTTCATCAGTTAAATTTAATTTATGTAAACCACTATTATTTGAACTATTTTACTGACAAGAAACCGAGTGTATATTACAGTGTTACCCATTTCCAACATATGTGTAAAATTTCAAGTTCCTATCTCATTGGCCAATTTTGATTTGTTTAATCAACTTTTGTGAACCAAAGACAAGACACCAAGTCTTGATCGAAAACGTTCTGTCTCAGTGAGTATTCACAAATTTACAAAATTTAAAGTTCGGATAGTCATAAACTATTGTTAAAGGGATTACTTAAAATATAGTTTGAAAGAGGTGGTAAATATAATTGCACATGCTCACTGATTCGATTTTCAAAAATGAGCATATATATACATCTATGACATTCTATTACTTTTTTTGTCAAATGATGCTAACTATATGAAATATAATAACCTAAAAACTTCGTAAGATTTTAGTAATATCAAATAAAACGTAATTGTAATTATATCTCGTAATAATTTTAGACAAGCAATGTATTGTTTAATAAATACACAAGAACCTCTTAACCACAAACTTTCTTTATTTTACCCTTATGTACATTTCAGTTACCAAGTATCCATCCTCAAAGGGATAACATACAAAGACTGAAGTTTTTGTATGTTATCCTTCTGTGGATGGTTACTTAGTAACTGAAATGTACATAAGGGTAAAATAAAGAAAGTTTGTGGTTAAGAGGTTTTTGTGTATTTATTATTAAATTCAACCACAGTATATTCCTAATAAATAGTAAATGTATTTTTTCTATCTATTTATAAAGATGAAAGGATTTAAAACTAAAGCCCATTGTTGTAAATGTTCTCCAATAAAGCCATCCATGCATAACCGAGCCTAAACGTAACCTAACCTCAAATTATTCACTTAAGGATAAATGGCCCTATAAAGGAAAGAAAATCGATACTATCAATTGTGATTACTGAGGAAGCAGTTCAATGTAATCGTCAATTTGTAAAGGTTTTCCTTCTGCGAGAAGATAAAAAGCTAAATTTAGTCTTGATAACGTTTCAGTACAGGCAACGTTGCCGTCTATTGTCTAGGGGAAACAATTGGTTTAGTCAATTTTTTTTGCTGAAGGAGCAGTACGCTCTGTCGTTTTCCTGAGAAATACGTTTTGTTAAGAAAATACATCTCGTACAATACTATCGACAGCAAAACTATCGACGTAGGGTTTATATTTATTTTATTGAGAGAGAGATCTTGCAGTATCCTTTAATATTGAATCCTTAGGTGGAGCGTAAGTTCTATTTAGAGACAATTACAAATTAAATCCCTTTATAGTCACTTCTTGATGTACTGTATATTTTTATCGTCTACAGTTAACTCTTTATAGAAGCTATTTTGAAACTTACGAATTAAATTTGTTATTAAATTGCTTTAAATTATTATATAGTAACAATTTCTGTGAATGTGAAGGGCAAACTTTGTTTTATTGAATGGAAACATTTACATAAAATAGAAATTTTTTTAAAATTAATAAACTAGAAGGTAAATAAGAAAACAAAAAGTAACAATTTATAATGAATAAATAACTGGAATTTTAATGACATCATAGGAATAACAAAATAGTACTGCATTTCAAGGAATAAATAACTGGAATTTTAATGACATCATAGGAATAACAAAATAGTACTGCATTTCAATGAATAAATAACTGGAATTTTAATGACATCATAGGAATAACAAAATAGTACTGCATTTCAAGGAATAAATAACTGGAATTTTAATGGCATCATAGGAATAACAAAATAGTACTGCATTTCAAGGAATAAATAACTGGAATTTTAATGACATCATAGGAATAACAAAATAGTACTGCATTTCAAGGAATAAATAACTGGAATTTTAATGACATCATAGGAATAACAAAATAGTACTGCATTTCAAGGAATAAATAACTGGAATTTTAATGGCATCATAGGAATAACAAAATAGTACTGCATTTCAAGGAATAAATAACTGGAATTTTAATGACATCATAGGAATAACAAAATAGTACTACATTTCAAGAAATAAATTTCATAATTGAATATAAAAATATGCGAAGTTTACCTTTTCCGTTACGAAGTTCTTAACAACACATTCTGTTAAGGGTAAAAATATTTAATAAATATAATAAAAAGTAATTAAATGTAACTTGGAGTTTCTAGAGAAATGAGACAATTAGGTCTTTACACAAAATTATAAGCGATTTAGTTAAAAAACGAGAAATTTAGAATTTTAAAAAGAATTTATGACTCAATACAATTGGTTTTTACTATTTAAGATTTGAAAATTAAAAACTATTTTTATTTAGAAATAAAAACAAGAGCTTGTCGTTTACTGAAATGTTTTTATAATAGTATTGTACTAACAATTTATAACCTATAGACAATTATAAAATTGAATTAAAATAAAAAGTTTAGATATCAAAACTTCAAAATGTCGAAATTTTATGCAAAGGAAAAATTTAACTCTATCTTTATTAATATGTTCGTATTTTATAAAAGGAGGTAGAAAGAAGTATAATTCACGAAAAAACTAAAATACTTCGTGAGATGAATCTACATCGAAAATAAAGAATTTATAGAATTCAGCTTCTCCCATAAAATTAGATAGTACTGGGAATTTTTGGGGCGTAAGTGAAGTTTTCTTATGGGTTTTTTATGTGTAAAAAAATTAGTCTAAGGCTCTTTAGTTTGTTTTTGAAATATTAGTGGTAAAATGGAAATCAAATATCTTATTAGTGGTAGCTTAGCCGTTTTATGTTTGAAGTTCAATAACATTGTACAATGGGTAATAAGCACAGAGTTTTTCTCCTACTCAGCACTTGAGATTAGGTTAACCCAATTAAGCATAATAATGATGGAATGGATAAGAAATTAAGAATAAGAATGGTAGTCTATAGAAGCCCTTTTAATAAATTTACATTTTAATGTGCATTTACATTTTAAAACAACAATTTTGAACGGCAGTAACCAACAGTTTGTCCTACTAACAAAGCGAAGGGTTGCGCCTAGCACTCACTGGACGAAAGAAGAGAGCAAGCCTCACTAAAATGTATGTAGATAAGATCCAAGCCCTTCTCAATATGGAAGACCAGAATCTAGTAATCACAAGACGGAAAATGTAATCCAAGCCACCACAAGGGTTTAAGATAGCCGTCATCCTAGGTGGAGAAGAAAACAAAGATATTACTAAAAGGAAGAATATATCCAAGCCAGTGCAAAGGTAGAAGAAAGCCGTCATCGTAGGTACAAGAGAACAAAGATATCACCAGAGGGAAGACGAAATCCAAGAGATTACAAAGATAGAAGAAGGCCGTCATCTTAGCTAGAAGAACAAAGATATCATTAGAAGAAAGAAAAAATCTAGGCGATCAAAAAGCTTAGAGGAAGTCGTCATCCAAGATAGAAGATGAGAACAAAGATATCATTAAACGAAAGAATAGATTAAAGCCATCACTAAAAATAAAATAAGATCCAACCCATCACAATACGGAAGACCAGAATCAACCCATCACTAGACGGAAGATGAGACCAGAATCAACCCATCACTAGACGGAAGATGAGACCAGAATCAACCCATCATTAGACGGAAGATGAGAAACCAACTCAAAGGTAGAAGAAAGCCGTGATCCTAGGTAGAAGAAGAGAACAAAGGTATCACAAAAAGGTAGAAGAGACTCAAGCCATCCCAAAGGTAGAAGAAAGCCGTGATCCTAGGTAGAAGAAGAGAACAAAGGTATCACAAAAAGGTGGAAGAGACGCAAGCCATCCCAAAGGTAGAAGAAAGCCGTCATCCTAGGTAGAAGAAGAGAACAAAGGTATCACAAAAAGGTAGAAGGGACTCAAGCCATCACAAAGGTAGAAGAAAGCCGTCATTCTAAATAGAAGAAGAGAACAAAGGTATCACAAAAAGGTAGAAGAGACTCAAGCCATCACAAAGGTAGAAGAAAGCCGTCATCCTAGGTAGAAGAAGAGAACAAAGGTATCACAAAAAGATAGAAGAGACTCAAGCCATCACTAAGGTAGAAGAAAGCCATCATCCTAGGTAGAAGAAGAGAACAAAGGTACCACAAAAAGGTAGAAGAGACTCAAGCCATCACAAAGGTAGAAGAAAGCCGTCATCCTAGGTAGAAGAAGAGACCAAAGGTATCACTAGATGAATGAAGAGAACCAAACGACAACTAAAAAGCGAATAGTTAGCATAAAATATCAAAGTTGATCAACTGTTTTGAGCTATTGTAAGGTCTCAAACTCGTAGCTTAGGCATTATCGACTGAAACCACTGGTATAAAACTGAAAGAATACTAATCCCAGGTTGCAATGAATGTAAGGTTGCGTGCGTGCGAGCGCGCGTGTGTGTATGAAACACGCGTTAGTTTAAGCTGTACACTCGTTGTGGATTCCTTCTAAACATTTGTGATCGTACAAGGTTGCGTTACAATTAGACGTTCACTCCAGATATTCCCAGCTGTTCCAGAGGGATGACACTACTGGAGCGTCATTAATTCGGCAGATGTTCACATCTAATCCCGAACAGTAGTAATGTGAACATTACTCACTGAATCTAAGCCAAGCCTTAATACAGCAATTAGTTACCAATAAAAACATTGCATCCAAGACTCGCTACGTTCTAGACAACTGAAATCTAACCCGCCTAAGGTTTTATGGTTTTTTGATTTAGCCCTTGCTGCTCAGTTAGTATCCAAACATGTTTTCCATTATAATCAATCACTTATTTCGTTCTTGTACTAATGGGCACAATCTATTTATTACTACAGCTAATTTTTATATGTGTATTTGAGTTCGTGTGGGCGAGAGAGACAGCGAGAGAGAGAGAGAGAGAGAGAGAACTGATAACTTTTGACTGGGCTAAAAGAGACAAATATTTATAGATTTTTTTAGTTCTGAATAATAAATAAATTCTACGACGATAAATAACTGCTTCTAGAAACAACTAAAATGAGTTTTTAAAGAAGACAAAGAATAAAACAACTCCAAAATAATTATACTACGATCGTGTATTTACATGGTTCTTGTTAAATGAAAACGAAAAAGTGCATTAAATTCTCATTAAATAATGAGTTTCTAAGACACTGGTATAATTTTGCTATTTAAATAAATTTTAAAGTTGCACATAAACTATATCGTTAATTTTGACATGACAACTGAGTTATGTTAACTGTGTTTGTATTTTAACTTCGATTTTTCACTTGATTTCTTAATCACCTTATATTTGTAATCACCTTATAGTTATTTCTTCTCCTTTCTTCCACTTTTTCCTGGCGGATGTTTTTTTCTTTCCTTGAATCAATATTGGACTTTCAGTATTTTTGTCAAAGCTCTAGATTTCCCATCTATTCTGTCGAAACTTTATTTCCGCCAGTTCCTGTAACCGCTCTTTCAGTTTGGTAAATCTCCTCACTTTCTGTAGCAGCTCTCTCAGTTTGTTAACCTCCTCAGTACCTGTAGCAGCTATCTTAGTTGGGTACATCTTCTCAGTTCCTGTAGCCACTCTCACACTTCGGTAAATGCCTTCTGTTACTGTAGCAGCTCTCTTAGTTGGGTAAGCTTACATCTTCTCAGTTCCTGTAGCCACTCTCTCAGTTTGGTATATCTTCTCAGTTTCTGTAACCACTCTCTCGATTTGGTAAATCGCTTCTGTTACTGTAGAAACTCTCTCAGTTTGGTTTATCTTAGTTCCTGTAGCCACTCTCTCAGTTTGGCACATCGTCTCAGTTCCTGTTGCAGATCTTATATTTTGGTACATCTTCACAGTTCCTGTAGCCACTCTCTCAGTTTGGTATATCTTCTCAGTTCCTGTAGCAGCTCTCACAGTTTGGTATATCTTCTCTGTTCCTGTAGCCACTCTGTCACTTTGGTAAATTCATTCGGTTACTGTAGCATCTCATTCAGTTTGATATATCTTTTTAGTTCTTGTAGCCACTCTCTCATTTTGGTAAATCGCTTCTGTTACTGTAACAGCTCTCTCAGTTTGGCAATCTTCCCAGTTTTTGTAGCCGCTCTCTAGGTTTTGGTATATCTCCTCAGATCCTGTACAAGCTCTTTGGTAAATTATCTCTTTTACTGTAACCGCTCTCTCACTTTGGTAAATCTCCTAAATTCTTGTAGCTGAGCTCGCACTCGATAAATTATAATCGCTTTTACTTTACCAATACTTTTTTTATAAAATACGTTACAAGGGAAATCGGTTTTAAGATGCGAAATGTTTTAGAAACTCCCCAGATAGGAAAATGGAAAAAATGAAAGTGAAACAAACGTTTTCCAATCGTAAAAAAGCGAAACTGTTATTGCTGAATATCTTGTCAACAATAATTAAACCTCTCAGACGGAGGATCCCCGCCATATAACACACACGTCACAGTGTGAGGGAGGGGACAATGGTTAAGCTCCCGCTGTTTGATAAAGTACTTGTCCCTGCCCTTGTGATTTATTAGCCTTGGAAATCTTGTGGTCATGAGTGGAAGGGAACTGTTAATAATTTTTTTTAACAAAATAAAATTCACTTGGGGAGTCCCCTGCTGTTTCCCAGTCACGCCACAGGCTCTTTTAAACCCGTCCCCGCGCTATATAGCATAGCCTCTTTTAAGTCAAACGTGTTAAAACATGTCATACTTAATATAGATTTGAAGGCAATGTGTATTGAATGAAATTTTTAACATTTCGCTACCCTATAGAGTAAATCTATGTCAGCACTGTCATTGCTGACTTGTGGCGCTTCGAAAGTAACAGTGTTTTCGGCAAAATTTTTGTGTGAACTGAAATGTTTGATTTTATTTTTGATAAAAATAAATCTACCAGTTACGTAAAGTGATTTATGTTTAATTCTAAGCAAGAGCCTAACTCATAGGATATAAAAGTATATAAAAAACATTCGATCATAAAAATCACAATAATGAAACAAGTGCTAGTTAGAGCTTAGCTAGTGAGAACTATTCATAAAGATAAAAGTCTAAATAGTGAACTCAAAATCTCAAAAAATTAGTTTTTAATAAATACACACTCAACAAACTAATTTCAACGACGATGTCGCCTTCCCCAATGACTATTACTCAAGCTAGTAGTAGCCAAGCACTGAGGAAGGCCACATCGTCGCCGAAACTAGTTTGTTGAGTGTGTATTTATTAAAAACTAATTTTTTGTGAGATTTTGAGTTCACTATTTTGACTTTTACCTTTAATGAAACAAGTATTATAAAAAGAAAATTGAGTAAATCCCTATTTAAGTCAACAAAGAAAAATTTTATTTTGGTTATTTTTATTAAGTAATTGAAATTATTATAAATATGTATATGTATACGACAGAATCACAATATTAAGTAGCAAAATTAAAAGCGAAATTAATTATTCAAATTAACTAATTAAATACATTTATTATTTGAAAAAACTGTAAATAACATCAAATATAATCCACTACAAGTTTAAAACAATGTATTTGAACTTGAGTTGATGAATACAAATTATTTTATGAACGGCTGAAAATTCGAACAAGATATAAGCATATATGTAGAGAGAGTAATAATTATTAGAAGGAATTGAAAACAATGAGTTAAGCAAAATCTTTTTGAATAAATTATTTTAACAAATATTTGTGTAGTTGATGTCTTTAAATGAGTAAGTTATATTTAATTTTAAAAAACAATATTGATCAATTTATAATTAAATTTTGTTTACAAAATCTAATTGCAATAGTAAATAATATCTATTATTAAAACACTTATGAAAGTTGCTTTTTCAAGAGTTAAATATTTCAGAATAATATTGCATTATTGTATTATTAAAGGGCAGGCTGGGAGGTCCGCAGACGTACGGCGTCGGGAACTTCTGATTTAGAGCCATAGATGACCCATTTAAAGATATAAATACAGCGTAATGCGATAAACAACCCCTTTTTTATTGCAAGATTTATAAAAAACTTAATTCCTTCTGAAGTTGAAAGAAACGACCTTTACGACGGTATATGCATTGAAGCAAAGAGTAGTTAAAAAAAATTAACTGAATGGAAACGTTAACCAAGAGCCGAGCCAGAGCTTCCTATGGGGGAAGAGCTTCTGGAGAATTTTTCCAAGAAAAACAGAAATTTTGTGTATATAACTAAAGTGTGGACATATTCTGTGTTAATACAAGGATATTTATACTGTAAATAGACATCCCGTCAGTAAATGTGACTTGGCAGATGTAGTGATGCCTCAGTTTCAATAAACGTGTGATTTAACCCGACTAATCTCTCACTGACAGAATTGGCGTTTAATATTATAATTGTAGGGAGTAATTAAAATACGTATGAAAATAATTTTAAGTACTGCAAAATGTTATTTAGAAAAATATAAAATAGTTTCCAGCTTTATAAACTTTTTATGATGGAATGAAACCTTGGGGTGTAACAAATCCAAAGTACGCTGGGGTTACTCAGGAGATTTGTGGGGGAAAGAACTACTCTCCTTAAGTAGACCTCAACTCAGAGCTACTGTAGAGCTGGTCACAGGCCATGGGAATCTGAGGGAGTTCCAATACAAAATTTGAAAATATAGGTCACCTGTATGCAAGACATGCGACCAAGAGGAAAGCTCAATTCACATACTCTGTGAGTGCCCTGCTTTGGGAGCTGCAAGGAGAAAGTGGTTTGGCTAGCAGGTATGTACACCAGAGGATATCAGAAGATTTAGCATAAGGTGGATACTTGGTTTCTGCAAAGAGGTAGATATCCACTAAGCTAGTCCTGTGGTAGGTATGGGAAGAGAGTACACAGGCTGCAGCTAAGTGCTCTAGTCCCTCCGAGTTTTAGTAATAATAATAAACTTTTTATCGTTTTTTACAAATTTTATTTTAAAATTTTTAAACATTTAAACACGGGGGCGTGAATTTCGTCATTGGCGCCCATTCTAAAAAATCCTATGACTGTAACTCATTATTTATTAAATAAAATTATTCTTTGGTACTTTGGTTGTCAATATTTATAAATGGCTTTAAAATTAAATTTGAGAGGGGCCCGACGGGGGGGGGGTGATCGCCCCTTCCGCCTCTCGTTGCATCTGGTCTTGGCAGTAACCGAATGGAACGACACGGAACAGGTGGGTAGAAATACTCCACTATTTCAGTAAAAAGCAACTCCCTTGCAGTATGTTACAGTTTAATAGAATGTTTGCTTGAAGCTATTGCGTCAATAGAAAGAGTGTCTCTGTTGCCGAACCAAAACACCTACGATAAAACTACTGACAATTTATGATTTAATTAGTTCTATAATTTGGATATAAGACCCTCAAGAAAATGAAAAGGAATTGTGTGATGTAAACTACCGTGTAGTTTATAATGTTACCAAATTAAGAAAAAGTTATTTAAAATTTTTTCAATAATGATTTATTTTTATTATTTAAGCCTTCTAATAATGATTGCATTTAAAAATGTCAATTATTGACGTTTTTAAATACAATAATTATGTGACGACTTGAATAATTACAATAAATCACTATTCTTCGAACTGGCTGTATATTATACCCGCACCGTCACAAGCGAGGAAGCATTATATCAATACTTTACCGATAGGTCTATTCGGAAATTGACGAAGTTGTATCTAATCGGATTCAAGCCTAATTATTTAACTTTACAGTATAAATTCAGTCGGATAAAGTTGGCTACCCTGATAATTCTAGTAACTTTACAACCCTCGGTTCAACACTGTATATACGCCGCAGAAACTTCATCGGTTCCGCAACTCGTAAATTAGAATCTGTGGCCTGTTGAAGGAGTCGCTTATAGTGCAGCCAACCGTTGGCTTAATCAGCTGGAATGAGCGGTGAAAAAATGTATACAGAAAAATATGCAAATAAAAAATGAATTTAATTTTTTTTTCATACTGTTGACACTGGATATGGTGCTGCTTAACAAAAATTTGTTTACCAATCGGTTTCTGAAAAATGCATTCATACAAGCAAAAAGGTTTTAAATGTCGTAAGCCAGAAATAGTGTTTATACACAATAGCTTTCTTCAACAAACATAACCTCACTTTTAAAATAACCTCCATTTTTACTAATTCTTTACGAATAGCCTCTCTATATCTACATTAATGTATAACTATGGTAAAATATAGCTATGCAATATCCAGCTAGGTTATGAAACTAAAACAGATTAGGTTTCCTACTTCATCTAACCGATTGCTGAATTGAACGCGTGCCATCCATTTTCCTTGGTCTTGCAACAATATACGAGTACATACCAAGTTAAAGCGTATGTGACTAACTTTCGTGTGTAAACTTTTATTCCTCAACCAAACCTATCCTAACCGTATAAGTTGTAGCCATACCGAAATAAAATACACAATACTGAAGTAAAATATAGTGGATTTATGAAGAAACACTGAATTAGTTATTAAAAGGAGGCACTTTTAAATTCAGTTGTAATCACTATTCATGATGTGCGACATATGTATTAATTTTTTAATGTACAAAAAAGGTAATTTTTAAATAATAGAAACAATAATTTTTTTTCTTCAATAATTGAAACATTACCCCCCCCCCTCCCACTGCACAGTATTAGCACGGTAACAAATGTAAATGCTCCATTAAAATATCTATATTTGTTTTTAGTTGTATAATAGAATATCTTTAGAATTTAAATTGAAAATATTGTAAGATATAATTATTAAAGATTTTATAGGCTATATAATATGTACGTGCACGCGCGCGCACGCGCGCACACACACACACACACACACACACACACACATACATACACACACACACACACACACACACACACACATACACACACACACACACACACACACACACACACACACACACACACACACACACACACACACACACACACACACACACACACACACACACACACACCCACACACACACACACACACATACACACACACACACACACACACACACACACACACACACACACACACATACACACACACACACACACACACACACACACACACACACACACACACACACACACACACACACACACACACATACACACAGCACAGCACACACCGCACACGCACACACACCTCATGTGCACGCACGCACGCAAGCACGCACACACACACACGTACGCACACACACAATACACACGCGTGCGCGCACGCTCTCGTGCACGCACACACACACACACACACACACACACACACACACACACACACACACACTCACACACACAAACAAACACACACACACACACACACACATTTACACATCACGTAAATATTAGATTAATACATACTATACGTATAAATTTGGATAGAGACAATCCGTAGGAAGTTCCTATAAATAAGTAATTTTTTAAAAAAATATTTACGATGAATGCGAGATAATACTTTAAGAGGCAATTCGATTCAGGTGTTATACTTAAGAGAGAATGGAATTAGGGTTTTTTTAAGAACTGGAAAATTACATCTTGTTTAGTATTGTGCACGCAAAGGTGAAGCCTGAATTTGAGTAGACGTGTTGAGTAGATCAGGGGAGTCCCAGTTGCTGATACGTGAGACGCGTCTATTTCCTTATTGTCCTCTCCGTGTGAAAGGAGACATCCCGAAATCATTAACAAAGAACCTCGGTCTATCGACATATTTGAATAGTGGTTCACATCAGTGTACGGCCAAATGCCTATAATATTTACCACTGAACAATATCCTAATTTCCCCTCCATTGCCCCATTCTTTGCAAAACCGGCCCCTCTACCAGGATTATACGTGATGAAAAAGCACGATCAAAGCAATTCGTCACCAAGGGGATCATTGATGCGAACCTTTTTGAAATTTCGAGGAATAACACAGAGGTCTCTTGCAAACAACGATAAGAAAAATAAATAGCAACTGCTCATAGAAGGACGTTGAATTCCTCGTCCGTAGATAAGTTGGAGCTACTCGAAAGAATCAGCAAAAAAAAAAACTCTTTCATAGCCAATTATGGAAAGAGAGTATTAAATTGCACTGCAAACTACCATGAAATAGATCTGATATCCACCCTGCAAAATTCCTGTTACATATACGCTGCTTTCGTAAAACAGCAGAAATAAAAGATACGACAAAAAAATGTTTAACATGCAAAAAATATTCATCGCCCCCAACCACCAGAGTTTCGCTTGGTCTAAGCGTTGTCTGGTGCATTAAATTAAAACTACGTTTAATTAATTCACTATTTCAATTAATTTCTAAGTTTAGGCCTATAATGAAATAGTTTAATGAAATTGTGAAATAAATGTTTCGGTCCTCAATGTGTAAACAAAATGTATTTTTTTAAAATATAAACATTTCTTTTATTATATTTCTTTACTATCTATATTGTTTTAATTTTATAACAATTAATTTTACAATGATAATTTTACATTTTATTTTTACAACGTTTATAACAGTTTTACAACATATATAAAAAATTCTCTTCTTCTTTCGCCATAAAAAGTAATAATTTTTCTAACAGTATTGAAAAAAATAATAAAACTACCTTACATTAATGATAATATTACTTGTGTTTTTAAAAATTTTCATCACAACAATGTAATAAATTATTCCCGAAACTATTAAAAAAACAAACACCATGATACGTATTAACTGATCTGAAAACATAGCTTTCATCGCCAAACAGGACGCAATTTTTGCAAAAGAGTTATTCATTTAAAAAAAAAATAATAAAAGAAAATATTTAATTTATGAAGAAAGAAAGACAACAACAAAACACTTCTCGAAACAGCCTAGGAAGTAAATTCTACAAGAAACGTACAAAGAGTTAGCTGTTTTAAAGTTATACATCCGAGGTAACTGCGTGACATCTAACACGACGTCTAAAAAACCGGCACAAATTCTAGGCCTACTTTACGAAATCCACCCTTTATATTTGCTTTTAACAAAATAACGATGATGAATAGATGATATGGAAATAATATTCTAAAGATTTAGTTGTCAGATAACACTACCAGGGATTGTCCTAGTAAACGACTACGAAAACTAATGAACTTGGGGAAAAACCTACCACAAAAAATTAGAAAGAAGTAATTTTTTAAATGAGCACATAGAATAGATTTCCTTAAGCAAGCAACAATATTACTGTATGAAGATCTTGTAAGTGGAAGCCGAATAGAAGAAGAAAAGAGGACATTCCAGGCTACAACTAAAGAAGTAGATCCGGGAAGCAGTGAGGAAAACGAATGACAGAAAAGTGCAGAAAAGTATCGTACAGAGAAGTGATGGAAGACATGGGATAGAAGCTGTACTAGGCCAAGGATACATACATACATACATACATATATATAATTAATAAATTAAAAATATTTCAAAAACAAGAATACTTTTAATGAATATATTTATTCAAAGCTTTTCGCCGATAAAATAGTACCAGCATCTTCAGGAAAATAATTATCTAATAAAATATTTTTACAAAATTAAATCATATGTGCTACCTATTCAAAGCTTTTCGCCGATAAAATAGTACCAGCATCTTCAGGAAAATAATTATTAAATAAAATATTTTTACAAAATTAAATCATATGTGCTACCTATTCAAAGCTTTTCGCCGATAAAATAGTACCAGCATCTTCAGGAAAATAATTATCAAATAAAATATTTTTACAAAATTAAATCATATGTGCTACCTATTCAAAGCTTTTCGCCGATAAAATAGTATCAGCATCTTTAGGAAAATAATTATCTAATAAAATATTTTTACAAAATTAAATCATATGTGCTACCTATTCAAAGCTTTTCGCCGATAAAATAGTACCAGCATCTTCAGAAAAATAATTATCAAATAAAATATTTTTACAAAATTAAATCATATGTGCTACCTATTCAAAGCTTTTCGCCGATAAAATAGTACCACCATCTTCAGGAAAATAATTATCAAATAAAATATTTTTACAAAATTAAATCATATGTGCTACCTATTCAAAGCTTTTCGCCGATAAAATAGTACCAGCATCTTCAGGAAAATAATTATCTAATAAAATATTTTTACAAAATTAAATCATATGTGCTACCTATTCAAAGCTTTTCGCCGATAAAATAGTACCAGCATCTTCAGGAAAATAATTATCAAATAAAATATTTTTACAAAATTAAATCATATGTGCTACCTATTCAAAGCTTTTTGCCGATAAAATAGTACCAGCATCTTCAAGAAAATAATTATCAAATAAAATAGTTTTACAAAATTAAATCATATGTGCTACCTATTCAAAGCTTTTCGCCGATAAAATAGTACCAGCATCTTCAGAAAAATAATTATCAAATAAAATATTTTTACAAAATTAAATCATATGTGCTACCTATTCAAAGCTTTTCGCCCATAAAATAGTACCAGCATCTTCAGGAAAATAATTATCAAATAAAATATTTTTACAAAATTAAATCATATGTGCTACCTATTCAAAGCTTTTCGCCCATAAAATAGTACCAGGATCTTCAGGAAAATAATTATCAAATAAAATATTTTTACAAAATTAAATCATATGTGCTACCTATTCAAAGCTTTTCGCCGATATAAAATAGTACCAGCATCTTCAGGAAAGTAATTATCTAATAAAATATTTTTACAAAATTAAATCATATGTGCTACCTATTCAAAGCTTTTCGCCGATAAAATAGTACCAGCATCGTCAGAAAAATAATTATCAAATAAAATATTTTTACAAAATTAAATCATATGTGCTACCTATTCAAAGCTTTTCGCCGATAAAATAGTACAAGCATCTTCAGGAAAATAATTATCAAATAAAATATTTTTACAAAATTAAATCATATGTGCTACCTATTCAAAGCTTTTCGCCGATAAAATAGTACCAGCATCTTCAGGAAAATAATTATCTAATAAAATATTTTTACAAAATTAAATCATATGTGCTACCTATTCAAAGCTTTTCGCCGATAAAATAGTACCAGCATCTTCAGGAAAATAATTATCAAATAAAATATTTTTACAAAATTAAATCATATGTGCTACCTATTCAAAGCTTTTCGCCGATAAAATAGTATCAGCATCTTTAGGAAAATAATTATCTAATAAAATATTTTTACAAAATTAAATCATATGTGCTACCTATTCAAAGCTTTTCGCCGATAAAATAGTACCAGCATCTTCAGAAAAATAATTATCAAATAAAATATTTTTACAAAATTAAATCATATGTGCTACCTATTCAAAGCTTTTCGCCGATAAAATAGTACCACCATCTTCAGGAAAATAATTATCAAATAAAATATTTTTACAAAATTAAATCATATGTGCTACCTATTCAAAGCTTTTCGCCGATAAAATAGTACCAGCATCTTCAGGAAAATAATTATCTAATAAAATATTTTTACAAAATTAAATCATATGTGCTACCTATTCAAAGCTTTTCGCCGATAAAATAGTACCAGCATCTTCAGGAAAATAATTATCAAATAAAATATTTTTACAAAATTAAATCATATGTGCTACCTATTCAAAGCTTTTTGCCGATAAAATAGTACCAGCATCTTCAAGAAAATAATTATCAAATAAAATAGTTTTACAAAATTAAATCATATGTGCTACCTATTCAAAGCTTTTCGCCGATAAAATAGTACCAGCATCTTCAGAAAAATAATTATCAAATAAAATATTTTTACAAAATTAAATCATATGTGCTACCTATTCAAAGCTTTTCGCCCATAAAATAGTACCAGCATCTTCAGGAAAATAATTATCAAATAAAATATTTTTACAAAATTAAATCATATGTGCTACCTATTCAAAGCTTTTCGCCCATAAAATAGTACCAGGATCTTCAGGAAAATAATTATCAAATAAAATATTTTTACAAAATTAAATCATATGTGCTACCTATTCAAAGCTTTTCGCCGATATAAAATAGTACCAGCATCTTCAGGAAAGTAATTATCTAATAAAATATTTTTACAAAATTAAATCATATGTGCTACCTATTCAAAGCTTTTCGCCGATAAAATAGTACCAGCATCTTCAGAAAAATAATTATCAAATAAAATATTTTTACAAAATTAAATCATATGTGCTACCTATTCAAAGCTTTTCGCCGATAAAATAGTACAAGCATCTTCAGGAAAATAATTATCAAATAAAATATTTTTACAAAATTAAATCATATGTGCTACCTATTCAAAGCTTTTCGCCGATAAAATAGTACCAGCATCTTCAGGAAAATAATTATCTAATAAAATATTTTTACAAAATTAAATCATATGTGCTACCTATTCAAAGCTTTTCGCCGATAAAATAGTACCAGCATCTTCAGGAAAATAATTATCAAATAAAATATTTTTACAAAATTAAATCATATGTGCTACCTATTCAAAGCTTTTCGCCGATAAAATAGTACCAGCATCTTCAGGAAAATAATTATCTAATAAAATATTTTTACAAAATTAAATCATATGTGCTACCTATTCAAAGCTTTTCGCCGATAAAATAGTACCAGCATCTTCAGGAAAATAATTATCTAATAAAATATTTTTACAAAATTAAATCATATGTGCTACCTATTCAAAGCTTTTCGCCGATAAAATAGTACCAGCATCTTCAGGAAAATAATTATCAAATAAAATATTTTTACAAAATTAAATCATATGTGCAACCTATTCAAAGCTTTTCGCCGATAAAATAGTACCAGCATCTTCAGGAAAATAATTATCTAATAAAATATTTTTACAAAATTAAATCATATGTGCTACCTATTCAAAGCTTTTCGCCGATAAAATAGTACCAGCATCTTCAGGAAAATAATTATCAAATAAAATATTTTTACAAAATTAAATCATATGTGCTACCTATTCAAAGCTTTTCGCCGATAAAATAGTACCAGCATCTTCAGGAAAATAATTATCTAATAAAATATTTTTACAAAATTAAATCATATGTGCTACCTATTCAAAGCTTTTCGCCGATAAAATAGTACCAGCATCTTCAGGAAAATAATTATCAAATAAAATATTTTTACAAAATTAAATCATATGTGCAACCTATTCAAAGCTTTTCGCCCATAAAATAGTACCAGCATCTTCAGGAAAATAATTATCAAATAAAATATTTTTACAAAATTAAATCATATGTGCAACCTATTCAAAGCTTTTCGCCCATAAAATAGTACCAGCATCTTCAGGAAAATAATTATCAAATAAAATATTTTTACAAAATTAAATCATATGTGCTACCTATTCAAAGCTTTTCGCCGATAAAATAGTACCAGCATCTTCAGGAAAATAATTATCAAATAAAATATTTTTACAAAATTAAATCATATGTGCTACCTATTCAAAGCTTTTCGCCCATAAAATAGTACCAGCATCTTCAGGAAAATAATTATCAAATAAAATATTTTTACAAAATTAAATCATATGTGCTACCTATTCAAAGCTTTTCGCCGATATAAAATAGTACCAGCATCTTCAGGAAAGTAATTATCTAATAAAATATTTTTACAAAATTAAATCATATGTGCTACCTATTCAAAGCTTTTCGCCGATAAAATAGTACTTGCATCTTCAGAAAAATAATTATCAAATAAAATATTTTTACAAAATTAAATCATATGTGCTACCTATTCAAAGCTTTTCGCCGATAAAATAGTACAAGCATCTTCAGGAAAATAATTATCAAATAAAATATTTCTACAAAATTAAATCATATGTGCTACCTATTCAAAGCTTTTCGCCGATAAAATAGTACCAGCATCTTCAGGAAAATAATTATCTAATAAAATATTTTTACAAAATTAAATCATATGTGCTACCTATTCAAAGCTTTTCGCCGATAAAATAGTACCAGCATCTTCAGGAAAATAATTATCAAATAAAATATGTTTACAAAATTAAATCATATGTGCTACCTATTCAAAGCTTTTCGCCGATAAAATAGTACCAGCATCTTCAGGAAAATAATTATCTAATAAAATATTTTTACAAAATTAAATCATATGTGCTACCTTCATATAAATATTCATTAAAAGTATTCTTGTTTTTAAAATATTTTTAATTTATTAACTATATTACAAGAAAACATATCACCATATTTAATATATTTAATATTTATATATATATATATATATATATATATATATATATATATATATATATATATATATGGTTTTGTGTAATTCTGTAATCTCTATTTTTCTATATATATATATATATATATATATATATATATATATATATATATATATATATAGAGAGAGAGAGAGAGAGAGAGAGATTAAAGAATTACAAAAAACCATATAAAATACAAAAACATAGTGTAACAATTTCGCTCCAAGTAATTAGAATTTTGCGCTCTTGTACAAATGCAGAGTAAAATAAATGGTATTTTACTCTTGTTATGTATACTTATTGTTGTTTAGTTTTTGTATTTTTGTGTAAGTTCGTTTATATTCATTTTCGGTTGATTTATTTTAATCCAAGATTTGTTATGAATATTTTATGCTTGCATGTTTGGTATAAGAGTTTGTTTACAAATTAGTTAAAATTTTTACTGTGTTTTATTTAATTGTTATTTCAATATTTATAATATTTGTTTGTTTTGAGAAAGCCTTTTAAATATTTACCTATTTTTGTTAAGTAAAGGTATACAGGACAAAGTAAACCTTAAATTGGATGATAACTAGAAATATCTAATGACTTCTAGTGCAATCGAATTTTCAAACTGTAAACAGGCGAACGTGTCTCTGTTCTTTGAGAAAGTTCTCTGTCGTGTACGTTCACCGAAAATGGATTATGAGTATAGAATGGTTTTTACGCTGCAATTATCTACAACAGTTCGCGCACTGTATTAGGTAAACTCAGTTTAGATTTAATCCAGCTTAACTTTAGTTTCCACTTGAAACAATTTGGATCAAGGAACCAACGAGGTTTATAATTGTTGAAGTATTGTTGGAACGAATTAGCATTTAGAGCCTCTTCGTTACACAGAACAGAATGCTAATATGGAAAGGGTTGGAATGCTGCCAAAACTGCGGTTCTTATGACTAATGCGGGGTTGTGCAGCCTACATATTACTTCGTTTTAATCACTAACATTGTAAAAATTATAAGAACATGAACGGTTAAAAAAATACTTAAGTAAACTAATGAGGTTCTTCAAATTCTTGCCCCCATAGTTATATAGCAATTAATATATATATATATATATATATATATATATATATATATATATATATATATATATATACATCTTTTTCACTATATGCACTTAAACAAGAATCTTACTTGGTATATATGCGAGTTAACTTTTAAAGATTGATAGTATCTCCATTGTCGAGCATCACTGACCGGGGGTTGTAGTAGACTGCCAGGTGTGTGGAATTTCCGCTACACTGTGGTGCACCGTTATTGTTCTATTTTTGGATTCACTGCACTGTGAGAGTCTTTTAAGTTTGTTTTGGGGTTAATTTTGTCTATTAGGTTGAATAATTTATCGCTTTTTTATTTTATTTGTATTTGTTCGTTTATGATATTATATTCATGTTTGTAAATTTGTATAATCAAATTAACCGACAGAGTAAAAACAATAAACATAACCAAAAACACTAAATTCATATGATTTGATATTACAAACATGTTATTAGATATACCAATAAACGAAAACATCCAAATAATAAAAAACAAATTAAATGATCTTTAAACCAACCCCAAATACACAAACCAAATCACAAAATGTCTAAAGACCAAAACTATTTCTTATTGGATACGATATGTTGACGATGGATTATACATCTCACAAAATAAAGCAATAAATAATAATATCATCCTAAATGAAATCAACAACTTACACCTTAATATAAAATTCACCATGGAAGAAGAAATAAACAATAAAATAAACTATCTAGACCTAAAAATAACCAGAAATACAAATAAAAATGAATACTCAATTTTAAGTAAACCAAACCAATACAACACCAAACTACTCTAACCATCCCCCACAACATTATATGGCTTTTGCAACTCACTCTTATACAGAATGCTTTAAAAAATGAAAATAAAGCCAAAGAAAAACAAATAATATATCAAATAGCCCAAAAAATGGATACAACAAAAATAGATAAACTAGAACTTAGAATATTAAATAAATTAAAACAACCTAAAATCGAACTACAAACAACAACAAAATGGGCCACATTCACATACACAGGGTACAACATAGAAGGAATATCTACAATACTAAAAAATAATAATATTAACGTAGCTAATAAAAACACATGAAACAATCAATAAAATAAACCAACCGGAAAAAATATGTCCCACACTTAATAACGGAATATATAATATCAAATGCACAGACTGTAATAAAATATGCATTGGCCAAACAAAAAAGAAATTAAAAGACAGATATCAAGAACACCTCAATGCATACATCAAACCTAAAACTTACAACTCAAACTCAGCTACTCATGCCATCAAAAACAAACGCACATTCCTCACATTAAAAAACATGCACTTAATAAAAAAAAAGTACAAAAAGGCCTCAAAATGACATCTTTTAAAGTTAACTCGCATAAATACCAAGTAAGATTCTTGTTTAAATACATATAGTGAAACTGATAAGTGAATACAAGAAAAATGTGCTGCAAAATTTATATATATATATATATATATATATATATATATATATATATATATATATATATATATATATATATATATACAGTATATATCAACGAGGAATTTTCCTGTGAAGTGAAGTCATGAAATCTCCTAGTTACTATTGTATTGTTTTATTCCACAGTATACCTTCTTTATAGAATAATGAAATATTTGCGTAATTGCGATCCAGGAAGCGGTCTGCTTGTACTAGAATTACACTTGGGCATTCTTTAAATGCCCCCAAAAGAGTTAATAACACTCGTAGGTGGGTCTACTTAGCTTCGAATCCCCCAGCCCAAATGTTTAATTTTGTATATTAATCAACATACTTTACCATAAGCTTTCTCTCTATCAATAACATATAAACAGAGTCCATGTACGTATATTACAACTGCATGAGCAGGTTTACATAGTAGACCACATTTATAAATTGTATAATGTAAAACTATCCCAACCTAACTTATTTCTAATGTTTTGAATATTCGGAAAGGCGAGTTTAACCTAAACAAATAATTAATGTACACTTTTTGCAGTGAACTTATTCATGTACTTGATCTATGACGTTAGATTTCTTGATATATACATAAACTAACCAAATCCAACCTATTTTAATGGTTTAAATCCATATCATTTTAACCGAACCTAATTATTAGAATAAACTGATTTTTAACAGTTTGGCCGGCTGATTCATGTATTTGACTGTAGACGTTAAGTATCTCGATATATGTACAAACTAACCAAACCTAACCTATTCAAATCTTTGTTATTTTAACCTAACCTACAATTAGAATAAACTGAGTTGTTTGTAGTAAATTGTTTGGCCGCCGGATTCATGTATTTGACTGTAGACGTTAAGTATCTTGATAAATGTACAAGCTAACCAAACCTAACCTATTCAAATCTTTGTTATTTTAACCTAACCTAACATTAGAATAAACTGAGTTGTTTGTAGTAAATTGTTTGGCCGGCGGATTCATGTATTTTACTGTAGACGTTAAGTATCTTGATAAATGTACAAGCTAACCAAACCTATCCTATTCAAATCTTTGTTATTTTAACCTAGCCTAACATTAGAATAAACTGAGTTGTTTGTAGTAAATTGTTTGGCCGGCGGATTCATGCATTTGACTATATACGTTAAGTACCTTGATATATGTACAAGCTAACCAAACCTAACCTATTCAAATCTTTGTTATTTTAACCTAACCTAACATTAGAATAAACTGAGTTGTTTGTAGTAATCTGTTTGGCCGGGGGATTCATGTATTTGACTGTAGACGTTAAGTATCTTGATAAATGTACAAGCTAACCAAACCTAACCTATTCAAATCTTTGTTATTTTAACCTAACCTAACATTAGAATAAACTGAGTTGTTTGTAGTAAAACGTTTGGCCGGTACGTCATATATTAGACATTAGACCGATGAGGTTAGGTTTCTTGATATATGTATGAGACACTTGGGCCTATATGAATAACCCTGATAGCTCTAAAGCAGAAGTTAGTTTTATATCATTACCCACTGTTATATTAGAGCATCAACAAGCACAAAAAATCTTTGAAAATGTATTTAATGGTTTTTTTTGTTTTGATTGTTTTTTAATATTATTTTTTCAACTTCGTAAAATAATTTTCTATAAAACCTCTGCAATCAATCATATTCTTCACTTAAGATGAATCGATGTTTTTTCAAATCATTATGTAAATAAAATCATTATAAATAAAAGTAAAATATATACAACAATTTTTACAAATATATTATTCAATAAGTTATTACTTTTTCTTATTAAAACAGTAATTTTATCTGTAATAAATTGACCTCTCTGTCATAAATTTTCCCTGTAACGTAAGCCGAAATGACTACTGTATTTCAGTTTCGATAAGTTTCAACATCGGATATTATGTTGTTAAACGTACAGCTTATAAAGTTACAGCGTTATCAGTGTAGCCAACTTTATCCCACTGAAATTCATATTGTAAAGTTAAATAATTAGTTAACTTGGCATTCCTGTTAGTCAACTTTGGCCATTCTGTGTCGACTCATGTGCCCTTTTGTAACTAGGCTTATTGATGTAAGGCTTTGACGTAGAAACAGTCTAAGGGTCACATAAGTCTCTCATACGTATTCTGATATGCAACAAGCAGCGGCACGATTTATAGTTAAAGTTATACGGAAAACAATTTCATAACGAGACTGGTAGAGAAAATGATTAAAGGAGTTTACTGCATATAAAGTAAACAAAAGTTTCGATTTAAATCAAAAAACATTTCTAAACAAATGTAAGCAGATAATAAATTTAGAATCAAAACCAAAACAGAAATTAAGGTTGGAAATTATCAAAAATTATTTTAAAACGTTTTATAGCCGTAAAAATATTTCACTTGATTCATTCATCAGAAACTTGATGAGTTATTAAAGGGAAAGATATTTCAAAATTAAATTACTTTAAGGCGCGCGATGGGGCTTTAAAAAAAACTTCCACCGGCGGAGATAGCACTTCTGCGACCGGCAATCGTCGTCCGTCTACAGTTTTAGACGGCTGGCTTTAATTCAACACAATTTTTAAAATTATCGTTTATAATAATTTGTATGTGATGTCTACAATTTACCTTATCATTAAAGGGTATATATTATCTGCGTATTGTAATACAAAATAATGAAGTACTTTTAGAAATAACAGTAGGTCACAATAGCAAAACCTCACACTCAGTTGGTACAAGAATAAAGTTAGAATGCCTTATGTCGACGCATATTCCATTTATTTCTTAAAGGGCTTAGTAAATCTATATTATTACATAAAATCGTAATGGTGTGTGTGTGTGTGTGTGTGTGTGTTTGTGTGTGTGTATGTGTGTGTCTGTGTGTGTATGTGTGTTTGTGTTTGTGTTGTGAATGTGTGTGTTTGTGTTGTGAATGTGTGTGTTTGTGTGTGTGTGTTTGTGTGTGTGTGTCTGTGTGTATGTGTTTGTGGTGTGTGTGTGTGTGTGTGTGTGTGTGTGTGTGTGTGTGTGTGTGTGTGTGTGTGTGTGTGTCTGTGTGTATGTGTTTGTGGTGTGTGGGTGTGTGTGTGTGTTTGTGTGTGTGTGTGTGTGTGTGTGTGTGTGTGTGTGTGTGTGTGTGTGTGTGTGTGTGTGTGTGTGTGTGTGTGTGTGTGTTACTCAATCACGCAAAAACTACTGAACTCATTGAGCTGTTATTTTACATGGACATTATTAAGGTTCCTGGTTAACACATAGGTCTATTTTTATTTGGAAATTCCATCAGGGCACCGCCCCACTGGCCTTGAAATCTCCCTTAACACTGAATTATCTATACTCCATTATATACTTGGCTTAATTAGCAGATAGTAAATGTGTTAGTAATCATCTCTAAAAGTCACTTTTAAACACAAACAGGTGATAGCAAATGTTTATTGTTATTCATCTTTCAAGGTTAGTTATACTTTACAAATGCCGTGTCTTTTATTAACTTTTACGTTTTAAGTTGTGAGGTTTTTACGAAAAAGTTTTAGGAATAATCATTTTTGTAAAAAGCAGGAAGGAAAAGGATTTTGTATTTTAAAATTACATCTTTACAGATTAAAAACAAAATTCATAAACAATTTCGAATTCTCCCCGGTTTTGTAAATATTATTAGGCTAGTAAATAAAAGAAAAAAACTAATATATATATATATATATATATATATATATATATATATATATATATATATAGGCCTATACATACATATACATATATATATATATATATATATATATATATATATTAGATATGGTGATATATTTTCTTGTAATATAGTTAATAAATTAAAAATATTTCAAAAACAAGAATATTTTTAACGAATATATTTATTCAAAGCTTTTCGCCGATAAAATAGTACCAGCATCTTCAGGAAAATAATTATCTAATAAAAAAATCTATCCAGAGGTAAAGTCTAGTTAATAGGTAAAAAGTCATCGCACTGAGTATACAACGATAACATTTCCGAAAAAGCCTTTGTGTATCCTACTGTTTAAAATTATAGGTTTAAAATATCAGATTCTCCTTTAGTTTGAACTCTGGTATAGTGATTTGGTACACTTAGTATTTCTTACTTAATTTACATGAACAAAACAAACTCATAATTATTTCTAAGAAGACTTAAATCTTTTTTCCACTATACTCTAACCAAACTTGGAAGAACGCCAAGGAATTAGGCGACCCTCACACACAAGCTCACACAGTCAAGCTGACCTGCCTGTCAACAATGACCCAACTACTAGGCCTTGGTCTACAAAGTTTTTAAACTGTTGCATTTACGTAATTTTCACCTTTAGTTTTGGATTCTACATATTACTCTTTGGAAGTATAGGCCAACCACGATGTAATTATGTTACGTCATAGCTCCTAAGGATGATAGGAAAGAGTCATACACAGACGACAGCCATGTCCTAACAGTCATAAAACTGCGATTTCCGATATTTACAAAATTAAATATCTATATACGTATTTATATAAATTAAACGTCATCATAATTACGTCGTGTTTGGTCTAAATTTCTTAAAATAATATATAAAATTTTAAAACTTTCAGTAAAAACTGACTAAATATAACAAGATTGGTAGTTTTAGTTTTGTAGACTTAGCGCGTGCGTATGTGCGCGCTCGTTGAGGTGCGACAGACGCTTAATCCTTTAGTTTGGATAGGATATAATACAAAACTTCAGTATAGGCTTGAAGGTAACTCTCTAATTCTATTAGATTTGATACTACCTATAGAAACATTTAAGTGTTCGTTGAAAGAAGATATTTGGAATTTTTAAAAAATAAAATAAATCTATTAGAGAAAAACTTATTTAATTCAAATACTGTGAATTTCGAATATTAATGAAAGTGCTCATTAAATTTATTGTCATTATTTTTTTGCACCGTACGTTAATTTATCATAAAACTAAATTTAGTAAATTTGTTAAAACTTACTGAGACAGAACGTTTTCGATTGTGCCGATCTTCATCAGTGTCTTCTGCTTCTGAACTGCTGCAAACTGAACTGCGACGAATGTAACAAATTCTATATTGGACAAACAGGTCGCAGCTTTAAACAAAGAGTCGAGGAACACAAACAGAACACCAACTCAACATTTTACAATCACATAAAAGAAACAGGACACAAATACACAGACATTTACCATTACCTAGGAATCCTACACATCAACAAAAAAGGACCACATCTCAACATACTAGAACAATATGAAATTTACAGACACACAATAACACAAAGTACAAATATATTAAACGAACAAACACAATACAAATCACACATACTCTTTGATACTATCGAAAACCTGCCTTTAAAACCGTCACCGCTTGACCCAACATCTCCAAGCAGAAGACACTGATGAAGATCGCCACATAGCGATCAAAAACATTCTGTCTCAGCAAGTTTTAACAAATTTACAAAATTTAAAGTTCGGATAGTCATAAACTATTGTTTAAGTGATTAATAAGATTCACCGAACGTAATGGACTACAAAATTCAAGAATATAACTAAACTTATGTTAAAAAGTAATTACCCCGTAATTATTTACGCAACAATCGTTCTTAAGAACATTACATATCTTGGTGACGTACGGCGAGATTCTACCCCCAGGTAAATTACATAATTACTTAGTATCTGCGGACTTCCGTTTTACTCTAACACAGGAGTTCTCAAACTGTGGTACACGTACCCCTTAAGCATACTCGAAAATTATCAGGGAGTACGCGTTGTAGGTAGTGAAAATTGTAACTTTTTTATTTCTTTTTGTTTCGTGCCACGTTGTTAGACTTTTGGATCGGTGTTGGAAAGGAGTATCAAGAACTTTCAATTAATGCTGTAAATATTCTTATTGGGTTTTCAATTACATGTCTATGTGAAAGAGGGTTTTCGAGCTTAACATATCTAAAAGGTAAGAACAGAAACAAGCTTAATGTTGAGGACGATTTAAGGTTGTACCTTGAGCCAAACATTGAGGAACTATGAAAACAAGTAGTCATCCTTCTCAATATTTTTTTGTTATGAGTTTCAAATATATTTCCAAATATGTAAATTGTGTTTCTTACGTAAAAAATGTTTTTAATTTAACCGCACCAACCCCACAACAAAGGGGCACGCAAACTTATAATTTTCCATTAAAAGGGACAGTCTTTGAAAAAGTCTGAGCGTCTCAGCTCTAACAAACTTTGAGCTACAACAGACTATCGTTTACCCAACGCGCTGCAGATATTTCCACGAAATGGGACACCTTGTAACCCCAACCAGAAAGTCCGGTACCAGACACTGTTTACAAACACGACTATAACTTGCCTTACACTGAGTTATATGCTGGTGAATTTACTTTTTCTGTGAACCTGCGTCGTAAAGTCGGTTATAAATGAATCGATTCTATTTTGTTTATTGCAAGGCTGCAGAGGTCTGGTAAGTCTCCGCCGCCTGCTGCGCCCCCGAGTTTATTCCTTTTTATATTGATTGCAAGAGGCGCTGTTACTGGATTCTTGGAACCAAGACTTGATTTAAGCGTCTAAATGGACAGTCTTTGTCTGTATAAAGCGTTTAGCAGAGGATGATCGATTTCGTGTGTAAAGAAGACTGAGCAGAGCATTTGGAGCGAAATAGAGAGCAAATGGCAAGTGGCAGGCACTTGATGATGCACTTGATGTAAGATAAGCACAAAAACTACACAAAATAACACGTTAGTTCTCACCAAATACAATTCAACTTCGATTTTTTCGTTATTTCTCACACGTAAGTACTTAACAAGTCAGGTAATTTCAAGTATCGCGAAATATAAACACTTTTAAAAATGTTTAAAATGTGAAACATAACCTCAAAGTAGCAGCACAAAACACTATAAAGGCAATGTGACTTTTATATTACTACATTGTTATACACGGACATTACAGTATACCTGAACATATTCGGTTAGATTTGGTTACAAAACAAGTAATATAAACGAAAAATGTTTTAAAGTTAATAAATACTTAGATAAAAAAATATTCTGGTTACTTTTTATTTAATAATTACAATGAATATAAATTAAAAAAACATGACCAATGCGTTAAAATCGCTGTTCCACCACATAACCTACAACATAAAGTCAGGTGTTTTATAAAATTGCGTTTTCAATTATTTTAAGTCAAATGGAACGAAATAACTATATTACATAACTTGGTCCTTTTGTGAAAAGTTTTCTCCCATATTAAAATTAAATAATTCAATAATAAGTATATAAAAACCTCTTAACCACAAACTTTCTTTACTTTACCCTTTTGTACATTTCAGTTACCAAGTAACCATCCTCAGAGGGATAACATACAAAGACTGTCTTTGTATGTTATTACTCTGAGGATGGTTACTTAGTAACTGAAACGTATATAGGGGTAAAATAAATAAAGTTAAGGGTTAAGAGTTTTATATGTATTTATTATTAAATTCAACCACAGTATATTCCCAATAAATAGTTAAATAATTGATTAATTTTAATTAATGAATTAATATTTGAAAAAACTTTATTAACATCAAGTATTTTACCAACGATTGAAAATTTGAACAAGACATATTTAAGGAGCCTGTCAACTAATAGTAGGCATTGAATAATACCTCGATTAACGAGAACACTGAAATCGGGAAATGAATCGATAGAAACAAAACTACATACGATTTTGTACAGTAGCAGACGGGCGTCTGGCTATACTAACCATTTAGCAAATGTGAATGATTAAGATTCTACACACTTTTGTCACTGATATCTTGACACTGATATTTTATGAAATTAATGTTTATTTAAGTACGCCCTCAGCTTATCCTTATTGAGTAAAATGATCAATTTAATTATTTTCATATTCATTGAAAAATAATCCGTACCAATTATATTTTTTCCTTATTGATTAACCCGTAGACCTACTAATTTAATTTTTTTGTTTCCATTTAAACCACAGATAAATTTGCTCTACTGTATTTTCTAAGGCTTTTCATTACTACATGCATTTACTCTTTCTTTATTTTTACATGTTCCGCCTTTGATATTCTCATTTACACGCTCTCCTATCTTATCTCCTTTTACATTCTATATGCTCTTTCTTATTTGCCTTTCTATTCATCTTTTCATTTTTATATGTTCTACCTTTGATATTCAACTCCACATCCTATCCTACTTGTTCTTTTCATCTTTTCGTTTCTATCATGCTCTATGTTCGATACACTATATGCTCTTCTACTCAACTCTTGATTTCTATATGTCCCATCTTTGATATTCTACTTCTCATGCTATCCTATTTGTTCTTCTCGTCTTTTGATATTTAAATGTTCCACGTTTGATATTCAACTCCACATCCTATCCTAATTGTTCTTTTCATCTTTATCATGCTCCATGTTCGATACCCTATATGCTCTTCTACTCAACTCTTGATTTCTATATGTCCCATCTTTGATATTCTACTTCTCATGCTATCCTATTTGTTCTTCTCGTCTTTTGATATTTAAATGTTCCACGTTTGATATTCAACTCCACATCCTATCCTAATTGTTCTTTTCATCTTTATCATGCTCCATGTTCGATACACCATATGCTCTTTTACTCAACTCTTGATTTCTATATGTCCCATCTTTGATATTCTACTTCTCATGCTATCCTATTTGTTCTTCTCGTCTTTTGATATTTAAATGTTCCACGTTTGATATTCAACTCCACATCCTATCCTAATTGTTCTTTTCGTTTCTATCATGCTCCATGTTCGATACACTATATGCTCTTCTACTCAACTCTTGATTTCTATATGTCCCATCTTTGATATTCTACTTCTCATGCTATCCTATTTGTTCTTCTCGTCTTTTGATATTTAAATGTTCCACGTTTGATATTCAACTCCACATCCTATCCTAATTGTTCTTTTCATCTTTTCGTTTCTATCATGCTCCATGTTCGATACACTATATGCTCTTCTACTCAACTCTTGATTTCTATATGTCCCATCTTTGATATTCTACTTCTCATGCTATCCTATTTGTTCTTCTCGTCTTTTGATATTTAAATGTTCCACGTTTGATATTCAACTCCACATCCTATCCTAATTGTTCTTTTCATCTTTATCATGCTCCATGTTCGATACACCATATGCTCTTTTACTCAACTCTTGATTTCTATATGTCCCATCTTTGATATTCTACTTCTCATGCTATCCTATTTGTTCTTCTCGTCTTTTGATATTTAAATGTTCCACGTTTGATATTCAACTCCATCCTATCCTAATTGTTCTTTTCATCTTTTCATTTCTATCATGCTCCATGTTCGATACACTTAATGCTCTTCTACTCACTCTTGATTTCTATATGTTCCATTTTTATTATTCTACTTCACATGCTATCCTATATGTTCTTCTGATCTTTTGATATCTAAATGTTCTACGTTTGATATTCTACTTGCACTTTTTTATTTGCTCTTCTACTCATGCTTTCATTTCAAAACGTCCGTTCCATATTCGATATTTTAAATGCTTTTAAATTTATTCTTCCTCTCAGACACTCTAGTTCTATCATTCTACTTTATTTTTTTAATTCTAAATGCATATGTAAGGGATTTATATGGATCGAAGACACCTCTTTCCTTTTCCGTCATACCCCTAAATTCTGAACCATAAGTCAAAATTGGCTCTGGATTGTTTCATACACCAAAACTTGTATTTTCTACAAAGACTGCTATGTGTTCACTTGTATCGGAACTTTAGGCAAGTGATGATGAATATATTTTTAATTATTTTTATTTTAATATACTTTGTATCCGTTATGCCAGAAGTTGTATGTTTAGAAAAAAGCACTTAACTAATGGCGCTACCTATGAAGAAATCCCCCTACAATATAATATGTATGATTTGCAAGCGTGGACATTAAAGAACTACCTTATGCCCGTAGCGCCTACGCGTCAGTAAGATCTGAAGGCCTCGGGAAGAGGCGGAGCTCCAGCCAGCCAATAAAAATAGGCTTAATCTTACTGAATAAATAATTAGACGTTTTCCTTTCCATTGGATAAATATTAAGACTGCACTAAATTCTTTCGTACATGATAGAATAGTTTCCTTAATGTTTATGCAAAACTAAAGCACTGCAGTTGTGATTCTGCCTGGGTTAAAACGAGGTCAAACTGTCTCCAACTTGCACAAGTGAGTCGTGCTGTGCACTGTGTTGCGGTTAATTTATTGAGGCAGGTAAAATGAGATCATATCCAAACGCATAAAATACTGAACGTCGTTACACACACACACACACACACACACACACACACACACACACACACACACACACACACACACACACACACACACACGCACGCACGCACGCACACACGCACGCACGCACGCACGCACACACACACACACACACACACACACACACACACACACAATCGCGCGCACACACACATACACACACACACACACACACACACACACACACACACACACACGCACACACACACACGCACTTACGCGAGCGCTCACACACACACACACACACACACACTCAAACACACACACGCACTCACGCACGCGCTCGCGTACACACACACACAAACAATCGCGCGCGCACTCACACACACACACACACGCACGCGTACACAAAATAGCGTCGTGTGTACTAACATATCAGACTTTTACACTACGAAACGTTACAATTACTTGAAATGTTTAATTGATAGCATGTACATTAATTTAATACCCTCTGGATAACCAGGTGTAGGATATAGAATCATGTAGGCTAGCACCGGATGTTTTCAGTTTGCCTAGTACATGTGCAGACTGACAGCCCCGCAGAACTCTCGATTCACGATCTTTGCATACATTGTGGTTAGGCTTTGTAGCTCTTGGCGGGCAGCTTTAATCAAATGTAACGGAACAATGGCATTATTTCTGCGATTCTACCAGGAATGTCTATAAATAAACAAACCTGAAGCATCGAAACAGCTCCAATGGACTCAATGCGGTTAGAATTTCGTAGAAATATAAAGCGGACGATATAATTCCCTGGTTTGTAATGTAAAGTATAAAATTATTCCGTATGCCAGGGTTTTGTTTTAACTATTGACTGGTGAACGACGCTCTTGACAATGTCAGTCTATTAAATTGATGGAAAACTTGGAGTGTGTGTGTATAAGATGAGAAGAATATAAAAGAAAAAATAGAATATCAAAGGCGAAAAATGTAGAAATAAAGAGACTAGAAAATACATGTAGAAATGAAGAGACTAGTAAATATATGCAGAAATGAAGAAACTAGTAAATTCATGTAGAAATGCAAATACGAGTAAATACATGTAGACACGAAAAGACCAGTAAATACATGTAGAGTTGAAGAGACCAGTAAGTACATGTAGAATTGAAGAGACGAGTAAACAGAGAATTTTCTAAACAAGATAAATAGACGGTTTTCAGCGCCTCAAAAATTAAACACCTCTTCAAAAGTTGCATAAGTTATGATGTTGGAATCATAATTACAATAATATGAACATATTCCCGAATGAAATAATTCTTTACGTAGGCCTATAACTACACTGTTACATTACATTATTATATGCTGCACCCAAGTATAGCTTGAATTTATTTGCTAAATCTGCTTATAAAAAACTAAAGCGTCAACTTTCTGAAAGTAAAATGCTGCATTTCTGAAGTTGAACACGAGCTCAGTTGTCGAATATAGCCTACAAGGATAAACATTCAGTTTATAAAATATCAAGATGCTTTTGTTCCGTCAGCAGTTGTGCGTAGACGTAGCCTATATCGTATTATTGGCTTAGAACCATTTCTCGATTCAGCTTTATTGTTAGTCGAGTTATATTTTATTAACTGGACACTTGTAAGTATATTGGGTAATTATTAAGATCGGCGACTGCCGTACCTGGTTTATTTGAACCTGTTGAACACGAATCTTAAGCTATTTTTATCGGCAAATACACATTAACCTAAGAAAACTAGGTCTGGTCAAGTTAGGTTAGGTTATTATTTTAAAGTAAATATGTGTTTGCAGTAAAACAACTTCAGGTTCGTATTCAACAAGGCCAAATTGATCAGGAAAAAAATTCTCCAATTGGAGCGGTAGTCGGTAATCTTAATAATTACTGTATATTGTAATGTACTATTATATTAATGTATTAATATAAAAGAAACATTTACCCTACTTCCTGCTGTTTTGTGCCTATTGCTACATTGAGGTTATGTTTCACATTTTGCAAATTTTAAACAGTATTAATGGTTTGCGACACTTTAAATCAGAACGTATATTTATGTATGTTTAGAACGTATATTTATGTATGTTTAGAACGTATATTTATGTATGTTTAGAACGTATATTTATGTATGTTTAGAACGTACATTTATGTATGTTTAGAACGTATATTTATGTATGTTTAGAACGTATATTTATGTATGTTTAGAACGTATATTTATGTATGTTTGAACGTATATTTATGTATGTTTAGAACGTATATTTATGTATGTTTAGAACGTATATTTATGTATGTTTAGAACGTATATTTATGTATGTTTAGAACGTATATTTCAGTAACATAAGCGAACGTTAAAACATCGAATTTGAAAACCATTTGGTCAACTATATCCAAATATATATTGTATTATGTTAAAGTACTATCTTGTTTTAAAAGATATTTCGTGGGTATGAGTAAATATACAGAGATGGAAAGATTGCAAAAAATTCAATAAGTGCACTTTTTTACTCCCTTTAACCTTTATGTTTAATACAACCCTCATTCCCTAAAGGGAGGCATTAAAGGGCAGTTCTCATTTACTCCACCCTCTCTCTGGCAGAACTGGACTTGACAATTTGCGTCCTAATTTACATTTTTATGACATGCTTTTAAACCCATTCTTTCAGGAACTGAAAAAACATTTGCAGCAACTGATTACAAGCACTTTTCCACGTAATAACCAAATATTAATTTACACCAACAAAGCTAAACTTTAGAGAAAAAAAGTTTGTTCATTATATTCTTAACCTTTATCTACTATAGCGTAGCACAAGGCCTAACAGTCGAATTCCAAACAAAGAGAGCGTCCTCGGTCTTATTTAAACTCTTTCTTCTCATGGCTAAGCATGACCATTGGATTAGGCCAAAAATACGAGATCCAGTCACAACTTTGCATTATTAAAAACAGATTTAAAAAAATGCTCAGATATGTACAACTCTGCACACACATTAAACATATGACAAAAGTTTTGAATTTCACTTGCAGGTCAGGTAATGTATAAATAATAACGAACAGCAAGTCAAAATCAGTAATTTATTTTTCAAGCGCGTTTCGATTATCAAGCACGTGTTTCGATTATCAGTATTAGTGGCGAAGCCTGATAGCCTAGACATCTCTGACAGAAGCCGTGTCCTTCGGTCGCCAATTCCTTAAACTGTAATAATTCTTCTGTCATATGATAGTAATGGACTGAAGAGATGTGTGTTCAACTGAATCCATATTTAAATTACATTGTAAACAATATTTAATTATAGTAACCTTATAATTTTCAAATTAGATTTAAAAACAAGCTATTGATCGAAATTAAACTAACTTAGGCCTACATACTTTATTTGTACTCGATCTACGATTTTTCAAAGCGAACTTCTAGGTTCGGGGTCTCCAACCTACAGATTTTAACCGGCCCGCGGAAAGCTGCATACTGAAAACAATAATTCATTTGGTAATACATTTGCTTTTAAGCATTTTTACCATTAAATATTAGTGTAGTACTCACCTCTCACTTGCCACATATTTTCTCTATAAGTGTAAAACTAGCTGTAAACAAGTAAAAAAAATAAGCAAGAAAATTTCAAAAACCACCACTGAGCTCTTGATTAGAAAATAGTCGTGAGTAAATGGAAGGGGGGGTTTCTAGACTGTCTGCCCTTAAATACTGCCTTTCCTCCTAAAGACTTGGATGTGGCCCTTGAGTAAAAAAGATTGGAGACCCCTGTTCTAGGTGACAGTAATGTAAAAGTCTTCACAGCATGACAGATTTCTTATCCACTCCTCTCCTTGTGTGGATCTCTTGTACGTGTGAAATCTTGCAAGTGCATCCATCGGTGAATCAAATGTCTCTCAACCATTGCATTAGTTTCCAATATCGTGTAGATAAGCTTAGCGAAATACTTCATACAAAGTAGGAATGGGCCGATACCTAAAACTTTCGATTCCGATTTCGATTATAATTTTTTTCTTTCGATTCTTGATTATTTTAAGTTAATAGGCCGACATGATATTCTCTAATAATGAATTTAGTTGACATCTTGGTCATATGCAGAAGCCTTTTAAAAGTTAAATTTTAATGTAATAGGCTGCACAAACCGTCCAACCTTGATTTATGATTAGGAGGTTTTGAAAGCGTGACAAACATATCGCATAAAAGTAATGATTTACTTAAAATTACAAATGTGAACTTCAGTATACAATTACAATATAACTACAGTAATAGCCATTCCGGTTTGTATAACTGGAGAAATTGGAACTATATTTTCTTTGTTTTGTTTTAATGCCTTGACGCGGTGGCGGCCAAAGACAATGAGAGAGAGAGAGTGAGAGAGAGAGAGAGTGAGAGAGAGTCGGGCCCACCCGAGTGAGATGAGAGATGATAAACAAACAGACCAGAAATGCTTCCGATCATCTGTGAGATTGCGTCATAAATAACAATAATATTTTCGTTATCTCAAATCGGTATTTCCTTTAATCGTTTAATTCATTCAAAGCAACTAATACGTAAATCAGTAACTGATAATTAATTATTTTTTTCAATAAATTACAGCGTAGACTTGTTTTCGGCACTATAATCAATGTAAAATCGAGTATCTGCAACTGATGGACGGCAAATCAACGATTCTTAGAACAAACAATCGGAATCAGCTCATCCCCAATAAAAAACGTTTTGGAAATTCCCTTCGTGTGAAACTTTATTAATATCTGAGTATTTATTCTTGGAAAGAAGCAGTTCCATATATCACGCTCAAAATGGGAGACATTTTATGAACTGGAGACAATAAATTAGTAAAGTTTGACTTCAGAAAAGCATTAAACTTTTATGGATTTAAAAGTTGAAAAAATGTAAACTTTCTAACGGCGAGAAGCGTCCTTTGTGTGACATAAAAGACTGTCAATAATTTCGTAATAGTTTTCTACTAGATGCTACTAGACGTGACCGATGCCGACTGCCGAGGAGAAGCGGGAAGAGCCGACCGTACAATAGATGCTACATTCAGAGAAATGACTTGTTATGTTTAACACTAAGAGAATATTCGGTGGTGGGGGCGAGGTTGTTTTAAGGCAACAGCAGCACTGAATAGATACGCTAACCATAGAGAATCCACTGCTCACTCATGGCTACTTCGCGTCTTTCTGTCGAACAATTAATGACGATTTTGCGTATATTACAAGTTTATTTGTTTAAGTAATTAAAAATTATATAAGTTTAAATTTTAAAAAAATTTGGTTAATCATACGGGCGTATATAGATGGTCACATCGCCATTGGTGTACGGTTAGACACAACTTTATGACGTCGAAAGAAAGTTGACCTATCTTATATACCCAAACATACCCACGTGACCACCCTAAGGTTCTTTATCTTAGGGATAAGTATGTCTTTATCTTAAATATATATACATCCCCAACCTCTTTACTGTCATTCATATGACTGATCGGGTTAAAGGCCTGTCTAAATCCAAGTCTGTGGGGGCCAGGCTCTTCTGTAATTATTGGCGAATTTTTTATATCTTATGAGTTTACTTTCTCGTATTGTAAAATATATTTAATATTCAATTTTAAAAAAATTGACTTAGTCATCGGCGCATCTATAGATGCTGGGTGAGTACAACTAATACACCTAAATAAAAAACTTAACTCTTATAGAACTAAACACCTTAAACGCTATGCAATCACAGCTTATTTTACACACAAACTGTCACGCTATAGGCTAAAATTAATCTCAATTAAAGTATAATTAACTGATCACATTTGTTATATAACTGACAGCATTAGATGTTGGGTTGCCGCCAACAACGTTGTATAGCTTGCGCACTGATCCCACCGCTGACACCAAAATGCGATACACCCGGCTCTAATTACCAGCTTTATAGTCTTGAGTTGTTGATCTACGCAAGTATCTGTTTTGTAACTGGAATTGGTTGTATTTAACGTAGTTGTGTTTGTTGAAATTTTAATAAACGTACCTTTGATACTAATATCAGAAGAGATTTTGATTGGAAATTTTATATAAGTTTCAGAAATGATAATAAAGTAGAACCTCTCTAATTCGTCACGTTTGGGACCGAGGAAGTGACGAATTAGAGAAAAAGACGAATTACGGAAGTCGTGAAATTAATATGTAATTGTGAGTAAACATAGAACATAAATACTTGCAATGTTGTAGTTACATTATTTATGTCGGCCGAAAAACTCGACAACACTATTACACAACATTATAAGAACAATAGCAGTCTACAGCAAAGTTCATAGTTACATATACAACAATGTTACTCTATTTTCATAAAAGGCGTAAAAAACATATTGCAGTAGCTTGTAAGACAATACAACTACCATGAAAAAATACGGTATATGAATTTATATCTAAAGAATTCTTTTGTGATGGCGTCCATACTACGTGACAGTGCAGACAACATTTGTTATTACATTGACGAATATGGTGACGAATTACAGAAGGTGATGAATTAAACAGTGACGAATTAGAGAGGTTCTACTGTATTTAAAATAGCGTGTACGATATAAGAAATAGTAGACTGTACTTACGGATATGAAATGTATATATTTGGCTATTGGAAATAGAAAATAGTAATTTGTAAGTACTATATAGGAAATTGCATTTATGTACAAGAAATAGAAATAGATGATTTTCTTTGGGAGACTACTGTGTCCTAAGTACTAGAGATTTGGCAGACAGATTTTATTTTATCAGGTTTGTCTCATACAACTCGTCATTTACTTGAGGTTCTATATTTACTTACACGTATTTAGATGACAAGATGTCTGCTCGCCAAGACCGGGTATCGACATGTATACGTGGCCACGAGATAACGTTTTGACCTTATCGAATTTACTTTAAAGTCAAGAAAACAAAGATAACTAGATTATATTATCTGACAAGAGATTATGGGGTGATTCGAAAAGACAGCGAGGTTTTGAGTGTAGTAGACTCTGACATTTATTTGAAGTAATACTATATTATATAATTGGAATGTTATATTCGGATACTGAAGAAACGTATTAGATTGATAGTAGACGGCATACTGTTATAGATATCTTGTGTATAAGAAGACTCTTGATTAGTTCTGTTATTTCACAAAATATAAACACATTTCTTACTGGTATTTTATTCCTGAAAAATCATTGTGCGTGTTTGTATGTTTTAGATCTTACGCAATATTTTCTATAACTGTTTTATACAATTTGGTAACTACAATATTCTTTTTTTTTAACTATCCTACTTTTATAAATTTTTGACACAAATTGTGTTGGTTATATAATTTCACTAGTTTTACCCTGCCTCGCTTTGTGGTCAAATGGATAAAAAATGAAGATCATAACGATGCACACTTTTCATAGAAGTTTAATTTTGCAATATTTCAGAGGCTAAGGCTGTTATTTTTTTGATTGAACCGTTGTCAGATTCAATCTGATAAGAAATATTTTCTCAGTTCCTCCTGAGCATTCAAGAAGAAGTGTCTCCCCCGCCGCCCCCACCTCCATCATTTACCATTTGCATTATGCGATCATAAATGCCTTTAGTTAATTTGGAAATGCCTGATTGAGTGGATATGAGTGGATATTTCCAGCCACAGTTCTGAGTTCCATCATGAGTTCTGTAAACAGTTTTTTAAATAAGGGTAGATATAAGTTCCCCTCGCTTGCGGGAGTCGGCGAGGTCGCTGGTATACGGCTGACTGTAAAAAAAAACTGTTTTCTCGCGGTCGCAGATATGTTACTGACGCAGAAAATAGTTAAAAACAATCTATGAAGCGAGCTATATGTCGTGTGGAAATTTTAGCTAAATTACCGCAGAAGTTTTTGCGTATTTGAAGCGTACACAAACCAACGTAACATTTATATGTATGTATATATATATATATATATATATATATATATATATATATATATATACATACATATATATTTATAAATGTTTATATGTAAAATGAGTAATTTGTGAATAAACAGTTATTCTAAAGTAATCCAATTGTAACATTGTAATCCAATTGATAGGAGAAAATTACGGATTATAAAAATATAATAAAAAGATAAATAAATGCTAATTTTAACACTGTAGATTAATGACTATGAGACCAACCTGCGAAAAAACATAATTATCCTCGAATTATTCACTAACCCCCAAAATAATATTTAAGCGAAAAAATGGAATCAATCAATAAATAGCAGCTTCCGAAGTAGCGATTCGAGGTAATTATAAATTTGCAAAGTTTGTTTCCCTTCAAGGAGGTAACGAGTACAAACTAGTTCCTCTGACAAACAAAGGAAGCTGTACAGTCCATTGTTTTAACATTTGTAAGGAAAGCAATTGCTTCTGTAATTTCGTTTTACCTACAGCTAGCACAACGTAATTTCATTTTAAATACAAAGAGTATTTTGTAAAGAAAGTACAA